>SJYX01003199.1:749645-891349 GCA_006410675.1 Oreotragus oreotragus
AAAGCAGAGACATTACTTTGCCGACCAAGGTCCATCTAGTCAAGGCTATGGTTTTTCCAGTGGTCATGTATGGATGTGAGAGTTGGACTGTGAAGAAGGCTGAGCATTGAAGAATTGATGCTTTTGAACTGTGGTGTTGGAGAAGACGCTTGAGAGTCCCTTGGACTGCAAGGAGATCCAACCAGTCCATTCTGAAGGAGATCAGCCCTGGGATTTCTTTGGAAGGAATGATGCTAAAGCTGAAACTCCAGTATTTTGGCCACCTCATGCGAAGAGTTGACTCATTGGAAAAGACTCTGATGCTGGGAGGGATTGGGGGCAGGAGGAGAAGGGGACGACCGAGGATGAGATGGCTGGATGGCATCACTGACTCGATGGAAGTGAGTCTGAGTGAACTCCGAGAGATGATAATGAACAGGGAGGCCTGGTGTGCTGCGCTTCATGGGGTCGCAAAGAGTTGGACACGACTGAGCGACTGAACTGAACTGATCCCAATGGTGTACTCTTCAACTAAGTTCCAATTTCCAGCAGATCACAGTAGTTAATGCTAGTTAATTATTTAAAATGAAGCAAACATGCTGAGAGGAAAGTCAATATGTCATTATTATTACCCAAGTAAACTTTAAGATCCTGGAGCTGTCAGAGGCCCTGGAAGGATCCGATTCAGGTTATGTATGTGACCTTTCTGACTCGATTCCTTCTTATGCATTTAAAGCTTGTTTTTAAGCTTTTAAAACTGGGTCCTACCCTAAGGGTGCTTTCAATCCGCAATCGAGGTGTGACCCACATTGGATCTCTACTAAATGTCCCTCGTATTCAACATGTGTCTCTCTTCTTACTTGTGGGGACTCAGTGACACCTGACTATATGATCTCTTGAAATTATTTGATTTATAGTAACCTGATAATTTCTCTTTCTTTTAAAGTTTTTTCTACTCTGCCTTGAGAGTTTTCACATGTGCAAGGTAATATTTATCCATATACTCTAGAGCACACTGTGGCCCCCTGGATCTCTACCACTTAGTGGAAAAGTTGAGAAGATAATATCTGCGGAAATAGCATTCATATAATGATTGTTTAGAAGTTGATGGATTAAAAACTCCAACTTCCTCATCTTTTGGTTGGGATAACTCTGAGATACATTTTACAATATCTCCTAAAGTTCTCTAAGGAGATTGAATATTAGTTATCTGCAGAGGTAATTCTGTCAATAATGCATCCTTTATTATTTTTTTCTTTTCCTTTTCATATATCTCCACTCTTCTGAAACAGTTTTTTTGGAATCAAATCACTTCAAGAATATTTTTACTTCTTTTACTGTACTTCTTTTACTTTCACTTCTTCTAGGCAGAACCTGTTTTACATAGCTTTTTAAATCCCTCTGTGTTTTGTTCATTTTGGTTGAGAGTTGTGTTTTAAAAATTATAGAAAAAAATTAAAAGTAAGAATAATGTTTTTATTTCTCTAAAGATGATTTCAGTTATTTGCATCATGAAACCTGTGTCCAGAGCAGGGATTGGCAAACTTTTTCTCCTGTACAGATTCAGAGAACAAATGTTTCAGGCTTTAAAGGCCACATGACTTCTGTCACAACTACTAAGCTCTGTCAGTGAGTAAGAAAACATCATGGACAGTATAAAAATAAATGAATGCAGATTTTTCCAACAAAATAATTTTAGTTAATTTAGAAAAACAAGTAGCATGCCAGATCTGACCCATAGGCTATAGTTTTATGACCTCCAGTCTATAGAAACGTGCAACCCAATTCCTTTTTGGTTTTCCTGCCTAATTCTGTTCATGCCTCAAAAATCTCCACTTCTTCGGTAGTTCTCTAGTATTTCTAAATACTTTTCACAAAATATATTGAACAGCTTTTCTAGATCTCAGTGGGAGAGTTTGTCCATATTACCTAGTTTTCTATTACTGAAACTGGAACTCCTATACTTTACTTGTAGTTATCTGTGGTTAGCTCCTCTCATTTGAAAATTTCCTAGTTTATTGACATTTAAATATTTTTTAAAAAAACTTTTTTTAATTGGAATATAGCTGATTAAAAATGTTTTGATAGCTTTAAGTGGACAGCAAAGGGACTCAGCCATATATACACAAGTATCCATTCTCCCCCAAACTCCCCTCCCATCCAATCTGCCACATAATATTGAGCAGACTTACCTGTGCTATACAGTAGGTCCTTGTTGGTTATCCATTGTAACAATAGAGGTGTGTACATGCCCTCCCAAAGTCATTGATTTTTGTACTTAAAAATTCATATACATGGTTCTTCCATTACACGGACCTCCTAGACATTTCATCTTGTTTCTAACAGTGATCATGTCCTCCACTATGAATGAATCCTCCACTGCTAAATATCGTCTAGGTGTTGTTATAATTAATACATGTTTCAACTTGAAATCAGTGTCTTTGTTTCTTGTTTTTGCCTCTAGAACTCCGCCTTGAGTTCTTAAAGTCTGCTTTGCTCCTTCCTCATCTCCCAGCCCAAAGACTTTATTGTATCAGAGCTCAGTAGTCACTCACTAGCTACATGACCTCTTCCAGTCTTGTGGTTTCTTCTCAAGGCAAGGCAGGAATGCAAAGGAGGGTGGGTCAGAACAAGTTGAGGAAATTGTTCACAACCCAGAAACTGGGAATTAATTTTGGAGTTGTGGATTTTATTCAAGGCCAGTTGTGAGGCCAAATGTTAAGAAGAGATAGTAAAGAAAAGAAGTCTTGAAATCGGTGGAATTCTGGCCTCAGAAAGCTTTCTAGACACTTTCTCTTTCAGTGGAAGCAAATTGCTGAACTCTTCCAGGCATTATTCCAGGATATGAATAGTTTAAATGCATTAGGAAGATTATGAATAAACTTTTAAGTAAAATTAAAGTAGTTCTAATTGCTTGCAAACAAATTTCCTTTTTCGTTCCTACTCTTTAACAAGCCAATTAAGAAGAATCTTTTTCTCTAGCTGTGGTCCATGGAATTCCAAGTATATCCTATTGAAGATGAAGGAAAACATTGCAGATATTACCTCCAAGAAGCTTGGCAGCTAAATTGGAGAAAGGGCTGAGACTTCTGTAAGTTCTGAAAAATTCTTTCATGCAGCATCTGGAAACTTTTGTTCTAGTTTAGTCCCTTTTCAATACCATCATCATAAAATGAAACCACCTCTAACCCATAATATGTACCATCTGGAAATAAACAAGAACTAAGCTCTCCATTGCATCTAACTTTGCCCCCTCAGAGGTACTCACCCTTGTAGTTTTCAGTGAATAATCTCGCCATATTCTTGTGAAATTTTAAAATTTTATGACACATAATACTGTTTCTTCCACTCCAGAAAAATTCTAGGTCCATCCAAAGTTCTGGGCAGTCTATTAACTTGACTCTAGAGGTTTTTCTAGGAATACCAAAGCACTAATTCCTACATGTCAAGGTGAAGATTAAAAAAAAAATGAAGATTAATTTTAATTCTATTTAAACAACTGCAGAGATATATAGAAATGTCTACATTCCTATTTCTAGTAAGATAGGGGAAATACTAATTAAATCGTGTTGAAATTAGAAATTCTTCTCCAGGTTCTAATGCATAATTGCCTCTAATAGGTCTTTATAGTAAGGTATCATTTTTTAGAAAAGTATGATATAACAGCCAATGTGGTGTAAAGACCTGGTTACACATAATATTTCTATGTTTGAGAAAATATTTAAACTCTCTTTCCCTAAATAACCTTATCTGTAAATGGGTGTGAAGATTCAATAAGATAACTACTCCAATAGTGCCTGAGATATAAGCACTTAACTGATGGATTCACTCATCCTCTCTATCTTTATGATAACTTTTTATTATCATGTTTATCAGCTTTTGTAAAGAGTATATAAAATCTTACAAAAATGTTCATTAAATATTAACCAAGAAAATAAAAATATGCTATACCTAACGCAACTCTATAAAATGTTAGCAGGTCAGAAAGGCTTATACAACTATTTGTAATTGCCAAAGTGGTTACATTTTCATGATTTTTTTTCAAACATTATCTTTGATGTATTATTAATTTAATAAAAATGAGTCTTTTGTTGCTTTTCAAATGATCCTCTTCTCCTGACAACTGGGGCTTCCCAATTGGGAAGCGGTAAAGAATCTGCCTGCCAGTGCAGGAGACACAAGACACGTGGGTTCAATCCCTGGCTTAGGAAGAGGAGGAAGTAGGATGATTTAAGTTAATCTTCTGACAATTATCTAGCTCAAATTTATTTTCAATTGGTCAGTGAAAATGTGCATAGAAAATCTTCTCACAGGACTGGCAGTGTTACCTTCACTGTCCTCTATTGATCATCCTTAAAAGGTAATTTATCTCCTGGTGAATTTTTCTGAGTCCATACATCCTAGGGCAGAGAGTGCTCTAGTTGTTAGAAATTATCTCCTTATAGTGAGCTTAAATCTGTCTCTTAACTACAGATATCAGTTTATTCCAGTTCTGCGTTCTGAAGCTCAAAACCTGTAATTCTAGCATATTTTCAGGAGAATACTCCTTCACTCTTGTGAGAGAGGATTTAAAATAAACCTAATCAAACAATATGTTTATGAATGTACACATCTGATTTATTCTAAGCTTAATCTTGAGTAAATAATGGAAATATATATATAGAAATTTTGTGGCTACTTTTTATTTTAGGATTCCAATTTTAATGTGATTTATAATAGTAGTTACATAAATAAGGTATTTCAGCCATTGCTATTGGTAAAATACATTGCATTGTTTTAAAATTGAATTTTAATTCAAAATTATATATGCAGTTTAAATTCAAAATATATAATTTTTATATATTTGTAAAATATATAAATTCAAAATATATAATTCAAAATAATATGTGCAGTTTAAAATTTTTTAAACATTTCCTCTTATTATGTATGATGTTAGGATATGTGTTACAAGCTTATAATTTTCAGGCAAAGAAGTTTTTTATTATCTTCACTTTTGGATCTATATAAAATATATTTACATTTATTTTTAGCTTTTGAAAGGAGAAATGTTTTTCGGTATAGTAACCATGCAAATATTCCATCAGGAGAACTTTTAGAGAGCTCTGAGTAATAGAAAGCACAGCTTAGTAATCATAGTTATCTTTCTGGTAGTGTTTTCTTTCCCAAACACTGTTATATAGAGTTCCAAAGATCACTACATTGCAAAAAGTGACCATAAATGTGAACCTGAAATATTTCTTTTCAGTTTTTGGTAGCTTATCTTTAACCTGATTTTTATTTTGGAGTATCCTAAAATCCAACACTATTTGAACTTAAAATACAATACTATTTGAACTTAAAATACTTATTCTATAAATACAGTGTTTAGAAGTATAGTGCATTGATTATTTTGAAAGATGGCCTTTTATTTAGTTATCCATTTTTATAACTTTTACAATTTAAAGTTAATTAACTTCAATACATACAAAATGGTACTCAGCATGGTGATTTCACTTCTTGCCAAGATTCTGTGATTCTTAAGTCATATTTAGAGATTGTAATATTATTTTTCCCTCCTCAAACATATAAAGATAAGACAGTGGAGAAAAGGTAGAGTTCTGAAACTATATTCTTTAACAGTTAGTATTTGAAGGTAAAGACATTATTTCACAGTTGAGGTGACAGAATAAAGGCCATTATTGTCAACCCCCTGTTAGAATGATTGACTGTAAAGTGTTTATTTTCTCTAAACTTTTCCTTTTCTAATGTGTTTAGAAGTTGGAAAAAGAATGAGCAAATTAGCCAAGAGAGTTTTATATATTTTCACAGGGCAACCAATGTTTCATTCAACAGACCACTGAATAAAACCAATATTTATTAAGCATCAACTGTGCAGTAACTAGGCATTTCCATAAGTACATTTAACCCTATAGGTGAATGCTATTATTTCTATTATTTGGATAGAGAAACTAATGCTAAAAAATTACACAAATTTGCCTGGAGTCATGCAATACATTGAAGTTTCAACTTTAACATAAGAAAGTCTTAATTCTATAGTTGTGGCATTTCCCACTTTACACAGCTACTGCTACAATAACAAGATACCAGATGATCAAATTAGTTACATACATAACCAGAGTTCATATGAGACATTCCTGATGTAAAACCTTTGGAAACTATATAATTAACATGTCAAATATTCTTTTAAACGATTATAGCATGATATAATATTGAATGTATTATAATGATACAAAATAAGTTTGCACATAGAATTAAAATTGATTACTATAATAACCCTGTGAATTAGGTGAGATGATGATATATTGACCACATAGTTAATAGATAAGGAAATACATACAAAGAATTCTTAGTGTTATAGGTATAGGTAGAAAAATGTAAGAGTTTTAAGAAATTCTCAGAGCTTCTCTACCCTGTCCCTTTTCCCTGTGTAAAGACTCTAGACCATTCTGCATAACCACCACTCATCCTCACAAATGCCAATCAAGATTTATACACACACACACATACACACACACACACACACACGTTTTTTCTGACTTTATAATTTGAATTTGAGCATTGTATCAGACTTGGTACTTGATAAGTTTTGTGGTAAGGATTTTTAAGAGATTTATAGAATTTCTTCTTCAGAAGTAATTTAAACTAGGAGTGATTAGAAGTAAATATAATGTGTTTTTTAAGTCGATATTTCAATCCTCTACTTGTATAGCTTTGAAAAATTCATCATAATTTTTATAAAACATTAACTTAAAGAAGCAGTAATTCACAACTGTTCAATTTTTGTATAAAAATACAAAAAAAAAGTGTTCAGAGCTATTTTGACTTAAGTAGTTATAATATTGTTTGTTCTTTTTGTTCAACATAGTTCTGCATTTGGCTGCTTCCGCCCTAATGTGATGCTGACATAATATTAATATTTGACAGTGAAGGGCATTTAGGTCAACAGATCCAAGAGCCCTGAAACAAAACCGGATAACACTTGAAAAAGTTTCTTTCACCTTCATAGGAGAACTGGAATGCAAAATGACAACTGTGCCTTAGGCGTAATTTTTGAAATTTGTCTTTCTTTCTGTAAGGACTATTTATCTGAATATGTTTTCTTACCAATATCGTGCCCTTATAGACATGTTTGAGCAATCCAACATTTTACTTGGCTCAGTAATTCCCTAAAATGCCTTTATATGCCAAATGTAAGTCTTGTGTAACTGATTCTGGGCTAGTGAATCTCAAATTTTCAATCAGGAAAGTATGGAACTTACTGAATCCACCATTTAATTTTCACAGACATAAAAATTTCAAATTTCCCTGTTAACTTTTAAAATTGGACACAAACATCACTGTCTCCTTACCCATTCTTCACATTCTGGGAGCAGAAAGTTCTTTTGAGATTAAAAATTGAGACAAAAGCTAGTTTCGTGTCAAGAAATGTAAGTAAATGATTGTCTAAAAGGTGTTCAACCACAATGATGCTCATAAATTTTTCTTAATACTGGTGCTTTTTGGCTATTGGAGTAAATAAATGACATTTTACATGTAGATCTTAAATGACATATTAACCATAGATCTTTCAATAGAGAAATTCTATTTATCTATTCATGTATCATCTACCTATCTAGAGAAATGATTGGGCATAGGTACAGAGAGACATTTTCCTATTTTACAGACAGATAAAATAAAACATCTAGCTGCAATTAAAGATTAAAAGAATACCAACTGAACAGTATATTCAAAAGCAGAGACATTACTTTACCGACTAAGGTCCGTCTAGTCAAGGCTATGGTTTTTCCNCATTTTTAAAAACAAAAATTTTAGCTTACTTGTGCTTCCCTGGTGGCTCAGAGGTTAAAGCATCTGCCTGGAATGTGGGAGACCTGGGTTCGATCCCTGGATCAGGAAGATCCCCTGGAGAAGGAAATGACAACCCACTCCAGTACTCTTGCCTGGAGAATCCCATGGAGGGAGGAGCCTGGTAGGCTACAGTCCATGGGGTCACAAAGAGTCGGACACGACTGAGCGACTTCACTTCAAACTTAATGCTCAGTATTAACTCATCTTTACAACACATCTATGCAGTAACTCCTATCATTAACCCCATTTTGCACCGAAGGAAAGAGATTTCGACTAAGTGATTTGACCCCAGACTTCAAGCTACCTATTGTACTGTGTCTCTGTCTACTTCATAGGGTTTCCATGAGAATCAAGTGAGTTTCTGTGTGTGAAAGCACTTTGAAAATCACAAAGCACCAGATACTTAAAAGCCAGTTTTTAAGAGATAGAAAATCTCATTCTCTCTATGGAACAATCCTTTTAATACAATACTTAGAAAGCAAGTTACTGTCCAAACTAAAATAAAATTAACCATGGATTAGAGGAACACTTTTGGATGGCAAAGTAAGTGTTAAGAAAAACACAAAGATAAAAAGAAAAAATTGACATATAATCAAGATAAGTTGTAGTTTAAAAAATGACCTTTTTGAAGGAGTGAGAATTGTTTGCAGAGCTAAACAATGTGATTGCATTGCCACATTGTATAGCACAGTCTCTGTAACAGTTTGACTTGGCCACAAGAGGATAACTGCATGGTCTAATAGATTGCTCCCACCTTTAGCGGCTATTGAAGCTCTCAGAAAATGTATCCCCACTTAACAAATGTGGCTGAAAATGCCAAGAAGCCTTTTGCTAAAGGATGCTGAATTCATTATTTTGTTAGAGCACTGCCACCAAGCCAACCATGGGCAATTTAGCATGCCACATTTCAAGCTGAATTTAATTCATCTAATATGTTCGCTTTTGTGTACTGTAAATGAAACAAATTTACCCTATGATCAGGTGACCACTGATCAGGAATGCCATAAACAGAAAGTGTTAATTCTGCCATAAACAGAAAGTCAAGTCTTGGTTGTTCACCTATGAAAAGCTGGTCCAAAAATTTGCCAAGGCTGTCAAGGTCCTATGTTGACAGGAAACATGTCTAAAAAGGCTGTGTCTGTGCCTTTTTAGGGGCTTCCCAGGTGGCACAGTGGTAAAGAATCAGCCTGCCAATGCAGCAGATGCAAGAGATCCGGGTTCGATCGATGGGTCAGGAAGATCTTCTGAAGTAGGAAATGGCAACCCACTCCCAATATTCGTGCCTGGGAAATCCCTTGAACAGAGGAGTCTGGTGGGCTACAATCCATGGGTTTGCAAGGAAGAACTAAAAGAGTGTGTGTGTGTGTGTGTGTGTGTGTGTGTGTGCATGTATGTGTGTACGCTACTTTGTTAAGGAACATCACTTATCTTCGAACCAAAAAAAGAATGGGTAAATATCTTGATCAAAGAAAGCACATCTGAGTGACTGTTAATCTACTATGGGTATATTTTTTTAATTACACAGCTCTCAAGTTACCTTAAGATAGCTATCTCTTATAAGTACTAGCTCCTTCTCTCCTATGGCCACATGCTTTCCCTTAAGTAGCAGATCTAAAAGTGGGGATCACTGGAATGTTATCCAAAGTTGGGGGCTTCCCTGGTGGCTCAGATGGTAAAGCATCTGCCTGCAATGCAGGAGACCTGGGTTCGATCCCTGGGTAGGGAAGATCCCCCAGAGAAGGGAATGGCAGCTCACTCCAGTATTCTTGCCTGGAGAATCCCATGGACAGTGGAGCCTGGTGGATTACAGTCCATGGGGTGCAAAGAGTTGGACATGACTGAGTGACTAACATTTTCACTTTTCACCCATAGTGCCTGATATCCCAGTCACAAAGTGACATGTGAATGGGTCCAAGATCACAATAAGAAAGTGTGTTCCAATACACACCATTTATCAAACACTTCCTTTTCCAAGGAGCTGTAAATCAGAGAGAAAGACACCAGGAATTCAGTGAGCATCTTTTTTTCTCTCAGATTTAGGGCAATTCTCAGGTACTTTGGGACTCAGAATTACTTGGGAAGGAATGAAGGTTGTATCACGTAGGCTCTGAAGTCAGATTGCTTCGCTTTGCTTTCTTTCTCTGCTGTTTGATAGCTATGTGACCTGGGGCAGGTTACTTAGTCCTTGTAAGACCTGGTGCTCCTGCAGGTAAAAACAAAAGAATGGTGAGTGAAAGATAGGGAGGGTCACAGGGGGAGAGAAAAATACACATCTCACTTAAGAGTGTTGTAAAGACTGGCATGTTGCTTGGCATGGCTTCAGGCATTTGGTAAGCCTACAATAACTATCTATTGTCGTTGTTCAGTTGCTCAGTCAAGTCCGACTCTCTACAACCCATTGATTGCAGCGTGCCAGGCTTCCCTGTCCTTCACCATCTCCTGGAATTTGCTTGAACTCATTTCCATCGAGTCAGTGATGCCATCCAACCCTCTCATCCTCTTCTCCTCTAGCCTTCAATCCTTCCCAGCATCAGGGTCTTTTCCAACGAGTCAACTCTTTGCATCAGGTGGCCAAAATATTGGAGCTCCAGCTTCAGCATCAGTCCCTCCAATGAATACCCAGGGTTGATTTCCTTTAAAATTGACTGCTTTGATCTCCTTTCAGTCCAAGGGACTCTCAAGAGTCTTTTCCGACACCACAGTTGGAAAGCATCAGTTCTTCAGCGCTCAGCCTTCTTTATGGTCCAGTTCTTACATCCAGACACAACTACTGGAAAAAACCATAGCTTTAATTAGACAGATCTTTGTTGGCAAAGTAATGTCTCTGCTTTTTAATACGCTGTCTAGAGGCTTAGTCTTCCCTAGTGACTCAGACGGTAAAGAGTCTGCCTGCAATGCGGGGGACCTGGGTTCAATCCCTGAGCTGGGAAGATCCCCTAGAGAAGGAATGGCAACCAACTCCAGTATTGTTGCCTGGAAAATTCCATGATGGGAGGAGCATGAAGGGCCCCAATCCATGGGATCGCAAAGAGTTGGACACGACTGAGTGACTAACACACTCACACTCACTAGGTTGGTCATAGCTTTTCTTCCAAGGAGCAAGCGTCTTTTAATTTCATGGCTGCAGTCACCATCTGCAGTGATTTTGGAGCCCAAGAAAATAAAGTCTGTCACTGTTTCCATTGTTTCCCCATCTCTTTCCATGAAGTGATGGGACGAGATGCCATGATCCTAGTGTTTTGAATGTTGAGTTTTAAGTCAGCTTTTCCACCCTCCTCTTTCACTTTCATCAAAAGGCTCTTTAGTTTCTCTTTGCTTTCTGCCATAAGGCTGGTGTCATCTTCATACCTGAGGTTGCTGACATTTCTCCAGCCGCGGCAAGCAGGGGCTGCTCACTAGGTATGGTGCGAGGAGGCCTTCTCTTTGTGGTGGCCTCTCGTTGCTGAGCATGGGCTCCAGGCTTGCAGTTGCCGCACGAGGGCTCAGTAGTTGTGCCACTCGGGCTCCACTGCCCCGCAACATGTGGGATCTTCCTGGACCAGGGATCGATCCTGTGCCCCCTGAATTGGCAGGCAGATTCTCAACCGGGGAAGTCTTAGCCATTTGATCTTCGATATTACTATTTTCCTTTCTCTACCTAGAGTCAGCCATTAATTGATCAAAATGTATCATGTACCTAAAATGAACTGGGGGCAAAACAACCAAAAGACAAAAACAGATCGAGAAACAAAGCTTTGTGCAATAGTTTAAATCTCTTCACCAGTCAAAACTTCATAGGAGATGCTATTAGATAGTAAGTTAACTGACTTTCCATTTTTTTGCTAATTTACTCAGCACTACTTGCTGTCAAGCACTACAGTGAATTCTGTTTGCATGCAAAGATGAACCTAATTTGGGACTTGCCTTTAAGAACTACGGTCTTGCCACGGTGTTAGGCCTGGGAAGCAACGGTGGGGCATGAGGAGGCCTTCTAGGGTGCTGGCAGTATTCTGTTTCTTGGCCTGGGGACGGTTCTGTAATAATTAAACTATACATTCATGTTTAACTTTTTGGTGTACCGGTTAAATTCACTATAAAAAAGAGTCTCTAAGAATGGTATATAAATTGTATCTCAATATGAAAAGATTATGAGATATTCCTGACCTTGGATTTGAGGCTGGTGTCTTAGATGGGTACACAAAGCACAAATGAGCAAAAGGAAAAAATAGATAAATTCATTTAACCAAAATTAAAACCTTTTGCTTTCCCAAGAAAGTATCAAGAAACTGAAAAGACAACCCAAAGAGCTGGAGAAGTATTTTCAAAGCATGTATCTGATAAGGGTCTAATATCTAGAATATGTAGTAAACTATTATATCTGTCAAGTGTACCTCAATAAAGCTGAAATTAAAAGATGAAAGAAGAAAAAAAAAAAAAGAACTATTGAATCTCAACAATGGGGGCTTCCCAGGCGGCCCAGTGGTTAAGAATCCATCTGTCAATGCAGGGGACACGGATTTGATCCCTGGTCTGGGAATTAAGATCTCACACGCTGCAGGGCATCTATGCTTGTGAGCTCAGTGTACCACAATGGAGACCCAGTGCAACGGGGGGGGGGGGGACCACCATAACCTCAATAATGAAAAGGGACAAATAACCCCATTAAAACCGAGCAAAAAATTTGGGCTTCCCTGGTGGCTCAGTGGTAAAGAATCTACCTGCCAGTGCAGAAGACGGGGTTCAATTCCTGGTCCAGGTAGATCCCACGTGAGAAGCCTGCATACAAAAACTAAAGGAAAGCCCATCCAGCAACAAAGATCCGCACAGCCAAAGATGAAGAAATAATTTTTTTTTAAATGAGCAAAATGTTTAAAGACATTTCTCTAATAAAAATATATAAATGGATAATAAGCATATGAAAAGATGCTTAACACCATTAATTATCAGATAAATGCAAATCAAACTTCCAGAGGTACCATTTCATGCCCACCAGCATGGCCATAATGAAAAAGGCAGACAATAACAAGTGCTGGCAAGGATGTGAGGAAACTGAAGCAGTCGTACATTGTTGATGGGATTGTAAAATGATGTAGCTACTTTGGAAAATAATTGTGCCTCAAAAACAGTTACCACATGACCCCAAACTAGCTTAAAATATAACATTCAAAAAACTAAGATCAGGTATCTGGTCCCATCACTTCATGGCAAACAGATGGGGAAACAATGGAAACAGTGACAGACTTTATTTTCTTTGGCTCCAAATGCTGTGGACAGTGACTGCGGTCATGAAATTAAAAGATGCTTGCTTCTTGGAAGAAAAACGATGACAAACCTAGACATCGTGTTAAAAAGAAGAGACGTTACTTTGCCGACAAAGGTGTGAATAGTCAAAGCTATAGGTTTTCCAGTGGTCATGTATGAGTTGATGTGAGAGTTGGACCATAAAGAAAGTTGAGTGCTAAAGAGTTGATGCTTTTGAACTGTGGTATTGGAGAAGACTCCTGAGAGTCCCTTGGAGTGCAAGGAGATCAAACCAGTCACTCCTAAGGGAAATCAACCCTGAATAGTCATTGGAAGGACTGATCCTGAAGCTGAAGCTTCAATACGTAGGCCACCTTATGCAAAGAGCCGACTCATTGGGAAAGATCCCGGTGCTGGGAAAGACTGAATGCAGGAGGAGAAGGGGACAACAAGAGGATGAGAAGGTTATATAGCATCACTGACTCAATGTACTTGAGTTTGACCAAACTCTGGGAGGTGGTTAAGGACAGGGAAGCCTGGTGTGCTGATGTCCATGGGATCACAAAGAGCTGGACACAACAGAGCGACTGGAAAACAACAACAACAACAACAATAGGTATTTACACAAGAGAAATGTAAACCTAAACCTACACAAGAACTTGTACTCGAAGTTTTATAGCTGCACCGTTCAAAATAGTCAAAAAGTAGGGGAAAAAACTCAACTGTTCATCAACTGATGGGTAAACAGATTATATGTTTATATAATTGATTATTATTCAATCAGATGGTGACTGCAGCCATGAAATTAAAAGACGCTTACTCCTTGGAAGAAAACTTATGACCAACCTAGATAGCATATTCAAAAGCAGCGACATTACTTTGCCGACTAAGGTCCACCTAGTCAAGGCTATGGTTTTTCCTGTGGTCATGTATGGATGTGAAAGTTGGACTGTGAAGAAAGCTGAGCGCCGAAGAATTGATGCTTTTGAACTGTGGTGTTGGAGAAGACTCCTGAGAGTCCCTTGGACTGCAAGGAGATCCAACCAGTCCATTCTGAAGGAGATCAACCCTGGGATTTCTTTGGAAGGAGTGATGCTAAAGCTGAAACTCCAATACTTTGGCCACCTCATGCGAAGAGTTGACTCATTAGAAAAGACTTTGATGCTGGGAGGGATGGGGGCAAGAGGAGAAGGGGATGACAGAGGATGAGATGGCTGGATGGCATCACGGACTCGATGGACGTGAGTCTGAGTGAACTCCGGGAGTTGGTGATGGATAGGGAGGCCTGGCATGCTGCAATTCATGGGGTCGCAAAGTCAGACACAACTGAGCGACTGAACTGAACTGATTCAATCATACAAAAGAATGAAGTACTGATATCAGCTACAAGATGGCTGAACATCGAAAATATGATGTGAATGATCACAAAAGATCACACTNGAAACTCCAGTACTTTGGCCACCTCATGAAAAGAGTTGACTCACTGGAAAAGACTCTGATGCTGGGAGGGATTGAGGGCAGGAGGAGAAGGGGATGACCGAGGATGAGATGGCTGGATGGCATCACAGACTCGATGGACGTGAGTCTGGGTGAACTCCGGGAGATGGTGATGGACAGGGAGGCCTGGCGTGCTGCGATTCATGGGGTCACAAAGAGTCACGACTGAGCTACTGAACTGAACTGAACTGAACTGAACTGAGGTGATAAGGGTAGGAAGCTCATGATGGGATTAGTGACCTTCTAGGAAGAGGAATAGGCATAAAAGCTTTCTCTCCAGGAGTACACCCTGAGGAAAAGCTGCATGAGGACATGGTGAGAAGGCAGCCATCTGGATCCAGGGAAAGGGCCCCCATCTGACACCAAGTCTCCTGGCCCCTTGCTCTCAGACTTTGAGTTTCCAGAACGTGAGAAATATAACTCTGTTATTGAATAGCTGTGTTATCTTGTTAGAGGTAAAACAAGTTTACATGCTATTAAGTTGTAGATCTAGGAGTGAAAATTACTCTCTGCCATATTCCAGAGCACATGCAGTTAACCATTAAAGTATAAACTTGGATGAATAGTGTTTTATCTTCCTACTAAGATAAAGAAAAGAGTGAACAGGATGAATGAGAGAACCTATTCAATAACTTACCTAATTTCTGGGTCATTCCTAGAAGATACTTAAGCATTTGCTACTTTTATATTTGGGCTTCCCTGCTGGCTCAGCTGGCAAAGAATCTGCCTGTAATACAGGAGGCCACAGTTTGATTCCTGGGTCAGGAAGGAATCTTACAGATTTGATTCCTGGCTTTGATTCCTGGGTTGGGAACGTTTCACTTCCTGGGTTCGATTCCTGGGTCAAGATCTGGTTCTATTCCTAGGTCAGNCAGCTGGCAAAGAATCTGCCTGTAATACAGGAGGCCACAGTTTGATTCCTGGGTCAGGAAGAAATCTTACAGGTTTGATTCCTGGCTTTGATTCCTGGGTTGGGAACGTTTCACTTCCTGGGTTCGACTCCTAGGTCAAGATCTGGTTCTATTCCTAGGTCAGGAACTTTTATATTTACTTAAGAGATTTTTGACAGTCCTAAGGCTTTACTTCTGGCTGCCTTAGAATTAAGGTTTCACTAGACCATTAATTTTTAAGATATAAATTATTTGTTGCTAGGAACGTGTAGTATTCCCCATTTTCAGTGCTACATATTAAATTTAAATGAGCATAACATGGCAGTTGGTATAGGTAGACTGTTTATGTCCCTCTACCAAAAATATCATGTTTAAATCTTAACCTTAAGATGATATTAGGAAGTAGAGTCTTTGGGGGTAGTTTTGTGGCTCAGTGGTAAAGAATCTGCCTGCCAGTACAGGAGACACAGGTTTGATCCCTGGGTTGGAAAGATTTCCTGGAGAAGGAAATGGCAACCCATTCCAGTATTCTTGCCTGGGAAATCCTATGGACAGAGGAGCCTGACAGGCTACAGTCTACAGTGTTGCAAAGAGTCCAACATGACTGAGAAACTGAGAGCACAGAGTCTTTGGGGGGTGATCATGTCTGGAGAGTAGAGTTCTCATGGTTGGAATTAGTTCCTTTAAAAAAAAAAGAGAGACCTCCTTCATCCTTTCTACCATGTCAGGACACAGTGAGAAGACTTCTAGGAAACAGGAAGCAGGCTGTCACCAGACACTGAATTAGCACATGCCTTGATATTGGACTTCCCAGCCTCTAGAATTGCAAAAAAATACAATTTATTTTGTGTATACTGTATCCAGTTTATGGTATTTTATGATAGACACCCAAATGGACTGAGACAGTGGTCTTGGATAAAACTGCAGCTATGAAGTTTGTCAGAGAGATGAAGCAGATATTAAATCAGATGCAGCTATTTTCATTGCAGTTAGACTCATCCTAAGTAAATTAACCGGTTAATATTTTTGAATGTTGGTAGACTTGTTTTGAGCAGATTCAATTTGAATCCACATTCATCTGTCACTCATTAGATTAACAAATATTTGATAGGCTTCTACAAATACTCTCAATCTGTTTGATTTAATCATGATGACATTGCAAATATGAAGACTAATGAGTTTAAGAGAAAATCTTAACAAACATGAATCTCATGAGTTTTATATTTGAATATCTGGCAAAATGGGGCAAAATTACAAGAAATGAGAAAATAAACTCTGGGAAAACCAATGTCTTTAGTTATGTAAAAACCTCCTTTTACACGTAAACGTTTACTAGTTTTGCTGTAATGCAACACATATATTTGATCTGAATTTCAAATTCTTTGCACCTTCTCATGAATATTAATATAAATATTGCTAAGAAATTGCCAAGATGGGCAAGAGTAGGAAAAAGGGAAAAAATTACTGGCTTGAATGAATCCTTAGATTTATTAACAGAATGAATCAAACCAAGGAGCAGAAGTCAGACTGATTTGTGGTGTAGGATTTCAAGATTTCAAGCTCATTAACCAATGGAAAAAGGTAGGGAAATGGTTTAGGATTTTTTACAGTGCAATGATGCTTTAGAAGCTTTATTGGGACCTTTAATCTCAAAGATATAATAGTCTCATTGAGAGAAAAAGAACAGCAATGTCTTACGCAGACTATAGAGATATCAACTGTGTGAATGAAGCAGGGATTTCAGGCTAGATACACCTCTGAATTTGGCCCCATCTTCTCTGAAGATTTACACAGTCAGGAAGAAGTGGTATAGGGCAAACACAAGATGAAGACACTGACAATGCATTTTAATGTTTATAAGTGAAAAGCACAGCTACACAACATGGTACCATGCCCACTAAAAACAAGTTCTGCAGCAGCAGATATGTTTATTTCTGTCCCTTCACTTTATTTCTGCCTTTGCTCTATTTTCCTGGGTAACTTAAGTCTGAACCTAAAACTTTGACTCCTATCCTTTATTCTTTGCCGTGTTCACCTTAAGTACACTTTTCTTCTTTTAATCTATGAAACATTATCATAGATGAACTACATCTAAGATAATGCATCTGATCTCATTGCACTTTTTTTCAGACAGTCCAATGTAACATAAACTGGGGGATAGAAAGCCACTCTTGTGTCAAATCCTACTTGTTTGTCATTCTCAGCGACCTACTGCTCTCCCCAACCTCAGCAACCTATCCCCTCCCTCTTCCACCTTTATGCCCTCCTCCTTAAAGTGATTATATATGTAACTCAGTAATATCTCTGAATATTCCATCTTTCCCAGAAATGAATGAAATGGATCATGGTAGAAGATCAACACTTTTCGGAAGAAAATTGAAAAATGATGTCTTGAAGGCAGCAGGTAGGATTTGATTTGATTTGACAGGTAATTGGGAAGTTCTACAGAATGGAGTAAATTATCCCAGGTATATATGTATGCATATATTTAGGGACATTTAGCAGGAACTACTTTTACAAATGAGGTCAGCCTATTACATATGATGATATTTGAAGTGATTCAGAGTTAGACTAAATCTGTGACTGAGAAATTGAAGAAACTAATTCTAAATAACTTGAACTCTGAAACACTTTTCATGTGTGTGTGTGTGGGTTTTTTTGTTTTTGTTTTTGTTTTTTCTAGCTACCTCATTCTTTTCTCCATTTCTGGAAGAATAGAGTCATTTACATCTAATCCTAAATTGTTTTGGAAAGTACATCACAGGCATATTTCGATAGTCAACCTAATTCCACACCTGACACACAGGGATTTTATTTTCATTTCAATTCAACTAATTAATTGATATTTACAACATCCCATGCTTTTTTTTTTTTTTTTTCCTGTGAGACAAATTTCCTCTGTTCATCAGTGGAGAGGCTGGAAAATCAGCTTCATCATCACATCTTATACCTGTTTCCATTCTTCTATAATCATCTAGGATTTCTGAGCATCTGTGAAGCAGAAATCAAAGATGTTGGCTAGGTTCCTTCTCATTTGCTTTCTAGCTATAGTCACTTCTCTGCTTCTTCATGCTGAAGTTCAGCCCTGTAGTCTATCCTTTTTTCTTGGATACGTTTCTTTAGAAAGCTTAGAAATTCCCCTAACAGCAGGCCTCCTTGCTGATAAGCCCCATGGGGCTTCAGCCATTTCATTTGTGTCTCTGTTCTCTTGGGGAAGCTCTCATTCTGTCCATGATCTACCTTGTCCATTTTCCCCATTAAAACATTTTCCTACTTCCAAACTCCTTGCAGGGACTTTGTACAAAATTCCACTCGGGGGACCATTAGAAACTCACTGCTGGTTTCATCTAGAGTTGGATGGAATTCTAAAATTCATATGGAAATTCAAAGGTCAAAAATAGATAAAGCAATTATGCAGTAGAACAAACCTGGATGACTTGCACCTCAGGATGGAAGACATATTATATAGTTACAGTAATTAAGTAAATGAAGTTTTGGAGCAAGTGTGTGTGTGGGGTGGGGGCAAATGGCCAATAGAACAAACTAGAATCTAGAAAGACACTTTCATGTTCAATTACCTAATTTATGAAAATGCAGTGTTCTTGATGTGCTCAATCATTGGATATGCACATGAAAAATATAAATTTTGACTCACTTCTCATGCCAGCAATGTTTGGAGTACCAGTCTCCATATCTTCATCAACACTTATCAACCATTCTGTTTTCTTTTTGGCATATTAATTTTGCTTTAATTTGCATCCCCATGTTCACGCTGAGTAACTTGCCATTTGTTTTTTGGCCTTCTGATTTCAAGACTGAATCTAAATGGGGATCTTCTATAACATACATCTAATCCATCAAAAAAAAAGAATATAAATACTTAAATTGCTGAGCTAGACAATGAGAAGGGAAATGCTTGGCAGACAGAGAGCTGAGAAAGTCAAACCGGAATTAATGCTTTCTATTCATCTTTTCTCTTCCAGAGCATGGCTTGAACCTATATTCTGGCATCCATTTAATTCTTGTTACTAGAGTTGGACAGTTTGATGTCCTTCTGCTCCCATTAGTTAATAAGCAAGATATCAAAAGCCATGTTGTTGTTTTTATCTAGATCCACCAAATAGGCTATAGAGCCATTTTAGAAATGCAGTTAATGTGTGTTGAATAATGTAACATTGAGATTGAGAAGAAACCTCTTAAGCTGGATATATTAGTTTTACAGGTTTGAGAATGAGCTTCCCAAAGCCTATCCATCTGTTATATTTTAAAATCAAAGCTAGTGTCCTCCAAGAGAGCATACAAAGCCATAATCTTTCTCTCTATAACATTAAAATAATATATTTATAAGTGGGTAATCAGACAAAGGCAAATATACTTTTAAAAAATACCCATTTCAAATAATATTATAAACTCATTTTTATGAACGAAATTTGTTGATCGAGTTTGAATGTCCCGTTTGTGACGTTAAACTATGGAAGGAATACCTAGGCAGCTTCCAGAGAACCTCTCTACTGTAGACACTTCCAATAAATATTTTCTCAAAATATTCATAAAAGTACACACCACAATTGAGAGAGGATGAGGAACATAAGGTGACTAACTGGATGAAGATACATCTTTAATAGTTATCATCAAATATTTAAGTTGCTGTTTGGGTCTCTAAATTGTGACCTAAAAATATGTTGCTCATTCATGTCAATGTATGCCAAAACCAATACAGTACTGTAAAGTAAAATAAAGTAAAAATAAAAATTAAAAAAAAAGAAAAAAAAAGAAAACATAATTAATAATGTTGCCCTAAAAGGCTTATTAACATATCACACAAGACATGGTTTATTTTAGAAGTTATTTTAAAAGCATGAAAGGACAGAAAAGGAAGTTTCTAGTCCAAAGAAACATTATATTTTCAGCTCCATAATTATTGTCATTTGCAGTGCTGTAAGGGACTTAGCAGCAGCAGCAGCAGCAGCAGCAAAACTTTAATCCAGGGGAGCTCATCAGTGGAATATGACTCAGTTTGATCTGAAAGTCCTTGAGAGGACGAGAAATATCTGCAGATGGTGGTTCATCTGCATCGTGTAATTACAGTATATGTTCACACTCTAATAAACCTAAAAATATATAAAGACCAATATAGCCAGTCCTCTGAATAAGCAATAACTAATGAACATCTGGGAATGGCTGCATGACATATAATTGAGTAGATAATTTCCAAATCAGTCAATGAAGTGGTGGCTGTTAATTTAGTATAAGTACATACTCCAGTGCCACCTAGCTAGACTCATTTGAAAGGACTTCCCAGACGGTGCTAGTGGTAAAGGATCCGCCTGTCAATGCAGGAGATATTAGAGATGCTGGTTCAGTCCTTTGGTCGGGAAGATCCCCTGGAGGAGGACATGGCAGCTCACCCCAGTATTCTTGCCTGGAGAGTCCTGTGGACAGAGGAGCCTGGCGGGCTGCAGCCTATAGGGTCGCACAGAGTAGGACACGACTGAGGTGACTCAGCACTCACGCGGACCCATTTGAAACATTTCTTTATGCAAGTTATAATATGATACACTTTTAAACAAGTCTGTATATGAAAATGTACTTATTGGAGATTAACCACCACACGGTTGAGTGAACAATTGGTAACATTGATAAAATGATTCTAGGAAAAGCAGACAAGTGGGAAAATAAACAAGCCCTGTTAATATATTTACTATAACTATAGTTGAGCCATAGGGGAAAAAAAGCACTCTCAGGAAAAAAGATTCAGAGAGGGCCAACTAATACTAGCCTCAGTTCCAAAGACATTGCATTTTCTGTTGCCTTTCTAATTCAGTTACACTTACCATTTTTGTGGCCTTTGTAAAAAATGAATTGCTAAGCTTATTCACTGGAAAACATTACATTCTATAAGATAATGGCATTCTTAATTTGTTATTTAACTTAGTGTTCTGGGCTCCTGGCTTCCTGAGTCTGCTTCAACAAGAGGAGCTCTGGTTTTATTTTCATCTTTCAAATGACATTAATGCTTGTTTTAGTAATACACTGGGCTAACAAAAAGCAAGGTTTGAAATATTTTATTGTAAAAAGCCAAGTCAATATTTGACATCAACAGGTGAAACAATCAATGTGAAATTTCAGGAAAAAAGCACATAAAAAAGTAGATATTTTTTAAAAGAGAACTTTACTGACACATCTGTAAATGTTACATTGAAGACAAACTTTTTAACCTACAGAAAATACTGGGGCTGATCTTATGTAAAGAAAAGGCACATGAACCAAAATAATTAAAGTAATAATTTTGGATTTGGATATGACTTTATCATTCATGTTTTCCAAAATTCCAATATTACCCTTTCCTTAGTTTTTGAATGAAAAATAAATGTGAATAAAAAGAAGAAGGCAAACCCCTTTCTCTTATTCAGTTGTAAGCACTGAGCTAAGCGTTTAAGCATTGCCTTATTTAATCTTTAAAACAATTTGTTTAAAGGAGGTACTACTTTTATTCCAATTTAATAGAGAAACTTGGCCTGGACAACGAGATCCCTAAAAATCTGTGATCTACATCATTCTCGGTTCCAAAGTCACTTCCTTTTTGTTATCTCTTCAAGGAAGTAATACTTTAAGAGAATTCAGAGTGTGTCACTGTGTAAGTAAACTGGCCCTATTTGCTTTTCAATTCGTATTTTTCTTGGGTATATGAACAGAAGCAAGAATAAATAATGTGTATTTCAGTAAACTCAAAACTTAATTACCTCTTACTTAGGTATAAAAATATGATTAAGAAAAATGTTTTCAACTTAGGAGTCAATGATTATTTTTTCCCAAAGTAGATACTACATTATTTATTTTGGTGTAATAGATGGTGCTTAGGTTATTATGAATTTGAATGTATGCATTGCTATTAACTTATTTTCTAATCTCTCAGCTAGTTTATGAGAAATACAAATGTTTGGCTCAAAACCAACATAATACTGCAAAACAATTATCCTTCAACTAAAAATAAAATTTTAAAAATGACTGGTTCTAGTTCTTTAAAAAGAATTTTTTTTTTTTTTTTTTGCTTTGCTTTCATAAGATAGCCTCATTTGGTACTTTACAACAGATCTTTTTTTAGTTCTAAATCTGATACATTTATTTAAGATGCTATTTTAAAGTGATTTTCTACCTGACAAAAAATTATTTTAACATCTTTCATCTGACATTTTGTACTTGGTTGTCACATATAAGTTGCTTAAGACCGTATACATTTTTTTAACGAATTAACTTTTGAGATAACACTGGTTTATAGCATTATACAAAGTTCACGTGTGCACTTTATATTTCTACTTCTCTAAACACTGAAACACGCTCATCACCAAACATTTCCTTTTCCTTCATCACCATACAGTTGATCTCCTTTACCCGTGTTGTTCCCCCAAAAGCTTCCCTTCTGGTAAACACTTCTCTGTTCTTAGTATCTATATGTTAACTGTGTGTTTATTTTTGCTTAGTTTGGTTTGTTCATTTACTTATTTTCTTTCTTTTTTATAGTTCACATAGGAGTGAAATCATATGATAATAAGAAATGTAGGAGAAAAGGCAACCCTCATACACTGTTGCTGGGGATGTAAGTCAGTGCAGCTCCTGTGGAAAACAGTACAGATTCCTAAAAAAATTTAAAAATAAAGCTATTGTATGATCCAGCTATTTTACTCCTGGGTATTTATCCAAAGAATATGAAAACACTAATTTGAAGAAATACATCCACCCCTATGTTCATCTCAGCATTATTTACAATAGCCAAGATATGGAAACAACCTAAGCGTCCATCAACAAATGAATGGATACAGAAGATGCGTATTTACATACAAAAGAATACTACTCAGTCATAAAACAGATGAAATCTTGCCATGTAATAACAGGGATAGACCTTGAGGATATTAAGCTAAGTGAAATAAGTCAGATGAAGAAAAAAGAGAATAGCTCTTAAATGTTCTCGTTACAGAAAAAACTGTAATTATATGATGGATGTATTAGTTAACTTTATAGTGGCAATCAGGTTGCAATATATATGTGTATCAAATGACTGTGTTGTACACCTTCAAATTACATAATGTTGTATGTCAACTCTATCTTAGCCTAGAAAAAATAAAATTTAAAATACTATGTTTGATTTCTGTAATGATATATGTTCTCTCAGCCAAGTGGCACTTCTTTGCAAGTTATTTGCCTTGATTTCAGGAAACTGAAACAAATAATCAACATCTCTTACAACTTGCTATTCATATAATTTATTAGAATGGTTACTGTTAAAGACTGAATTCTAAACCCTCTGTTGAAGCCCTGACCATTAGTATCTTATCATATGACTGTTTTGGAGATGCCATGGATGTGTTCCGGCACAGAGGAAAGTTTATATAAGTCACAGGAAGAAAGCAGCCACCTACAAGCCAAAGAGAGACCCCTTAAGAGAAACCAAACCTGCTAACATTTTGATCTCGGACTTCCAGCATCCAGAATTGTGAGAAAAACTTGTTTAAGCCACCCAATCTATGGTAATTTATTATGGCAACCCTAGGAATGAACATAGGGGTTATTAGGTTTCTTGGTTGTATAAATATGTGTGGACATGGAAGAACAAAACTCGTTGGGACAGAACTAATTGACAGCTTACCTCTCGTCTTTTGTTCACGCAGCAACTTAAGACAAATATTTAAGAACTATGGAAAGACAGCCAATTTATAAGTGCCCTAAATCTATGCGATGAACATCTTATCATTATTTTCCTGTCCAATCTTAGAGAGGGTAATCATCATAATCATTATACTCAATTACTGATCATCTAAAGGATGTGACATTAGATTAGATTCCAAAGTCTAATCATGTCAAATCATCAAACATTAGAAAACAATTACCTGATAATGAGTCAATCTAAATAGTTTGGATCACAAATCTTCTCTTATTCTCCCTCTGCTGCTGCTGCTGCAGCTGCTAAGTTGCTTCAGTCGTGTCCGACTCTGTGCGACCCCATAGACGGCAGCCCACCGGGCTCCCCCATCCCTGGGATTCTCCAGGCAAGAACACTGGGGTGGGTTGCCATTTCCTTCTCCACCCTCTGCTTCTATATTTCCTCAAATCCATTCTTCTCACTCAAAAGAGTGACCATTCCGAAATGCCTTTGACCATGAAACTTTTGGGAAAACACTTTTGAATTGTTCCCTCATTAATTCAAGATAAATCTCAATCTCTGGAGCATAGCACAAAAAGTTTATGGCAACTTGATGACTTCTGCCTTGTCAACTTTCCTCCCAGGCCCTACCCTACTCTGTAGTCCAGCTCCCCAACCTACTGTGTCCCTGGGTTTTCCTGTTTGACATTTCACTTGCCTCTCTCTTTGCTTGGTTAGCCTTTCTCAAACACACCATGCTTGACAAATGAGTGTAGTGGCTAAGATTAAGAACTCTGATGTTAGACTTAATAGGTTCAAATCCCAGTTCTGTCATTCATTAGCTGTATGATCTGTCTCTGCTTTAGTTTTCTCATCTGTATGTATCTACAAGATTAAATTCATATCAAAATTAACATCTTAGGATTGTTACACTTAATAAGTTAATTCAAGAAGAAAAAATATTATTTGACTCGTTATAAACATTCAGCAAATGTTGTCGTTCAGTCTCTAATTGTGTCCAACCCTTTGCCATTCCAAGAACTGTAGCACGCCAGGCTTCCTTGTCCTTCACCGTCTCCTGCAGTTTTCCAAACTCATGTTTGTTGAGTCAGTGATGACATCCAATCGTCTTATCCTCTGGCAGCCTCTTCTCCTCTTGCTCTCAATCTTTCCCAGAATCAGGGTCTTTTCCAGTGAGTCGGCTCTTTGCATCAGGTGGCCAAAGTATTAGATCTTCAGCTTCAGTATCAGTCTTTCCAGTGAAGATTCAGGATTGATTTCCTTTAGGTATTAAGATTTAGGATAAGGGTCTCCTCCTCTGGGAAACTGTCCATGAATAGAGTAGCTACCCTCCAAGTTTTTCCAATGTTATCAAGTCTGTATTACATTTTATTTTAATTGACAAATACAACAGTATCTGTGATACAACCAGAGCATCTTGGAAAGAAGAATATGGTCTTATTTTCTTTGCATTCCCAGAGCATATCACTGGACCAGATATATAGAAGGGCTTTATAAATATTCATTGGATAAGTGAACAAAACAGTGGAAGAGCAGTGTTTGATTCAAAGATTAAAAAGGCTTAAAATAAATAAGAGAGATGTTGTTCTTATACATAAATCAATTCATCTAGAATGACAATTTTCATTGCTTCTACCAAGTAGTGTTTTTAAATATTAAATCACTAGGAAGAAATTTTTCATTATGAAACCAATACAAGCATATTAATAAAATTAATAAATAATTACTTAAATGTTTGAAAATATGAACAGGAAAAATAAATATGAAAAAATCCATCATAAAATCATCCAAAGATAAATGTTGTCAACATTTTAATATATTTTTGTCTTTTTACTTTTTAAAAAAGAATGTACATATTTTCCACATTATTCCAATATCTTCATAAACATAAACCACAGTAGATGAATCATTGTTTACTAAAATATTTTTTATTGTAGGTCATGGGTTTGACCAATCTTGTTTGGCTATAAACAGTGTAAACCATAAACATCTTTTTGTATGAATCTTGTTTCTGCATATAGAATTATTCTTTGGAATGCCATGTGAGTAATTCAATTTCAAGTTCAGTTTGTGGACACCATTAAGACACTTCAAATCTACTCATAAATTGGCTTCCAAAAGATTTATAGTAACATATATTTTGTGAATTTTTCTAGTATTTCAAATTACTATTATAACTATGGAAATGTTTACTTATCAAATAAATACCTTCCTTTGAATTATTATCTGTACTTTCCTAGTCTCCTTTGCTGTTTACTCGCATCTTGCTAGAAAATGATTAATAATTTCCTTATATCCTAAGTCTTCTTAGGACAGGTATTGAGAATTAGCGAACATAACAAAACCATTCTTAGTGATCTTTTTTCCTTTGGTAAATGGGATGGAAGAGCAAAGAAAGAGAAACCAAGGGCATGGAAGAAAAGAATAGGGGGCTACCTGGGAAGGATGTCTTGCTGCTAGATGAGTCTCATTTCAAGGTCTGTCCCTCCTTTTCTTAGGATTAGAAATTAAATTAGAGACCACAGGATTGTGGAAGAAAGTTTTCTGTTAAATGCACTAAAGGGAGCTGATGAATAAAAACCTGAGTGTCAAATGACTAATAATCAGTGAGAATAATTATATTTACTGCTCAAGAAATCTTACACGAGAAAGCAAATTATTATTTAAAAATCACTGGGTGACCATGCAGTCAGAAAATGGAGAACTAGTTGCAATATATCTATGGTGGGTGTTGTCAAGTCAGGAATAGAATACAGCCTTCACTCCTATTGGATGTATGTTATACAGAACCTGTGATCTTATTTATGGAGCACTGTTGGCATGTCAGCAACTTCCCATTTGGCTAATTTTTCTCTACCTTCACAGCAGAGAAATTGGCCTCTTGTTAACAGTCTTGCATTAGGTACGCTAATGTTCATAGGTTACAGAGTCTAGTTTAGCTGGTTGACAGTCATTTTGCCTAATGATGAAGACAATGATGATCACTATACTGATGATGATATAGGGACTAAAATTGCTTTATGCTTTTCTGCTTTAGCTCTTTGTTGTTGTTGCTTAGTCTTTAAGTCATGTCCAACTCTTTCGTGACCCCATGGACTGTAGTCCACCAGGCTCCTCTGTCTATTGGATTTCCCAGGCAAGAATACTGGAATGGGTTGCCATTTCCTTCTCCAAAGGATCTTCTTAACCCAGGGATCAAACCCACATCTCCTGCATTGGCAGGTGGATTCTATGCCACTGAGCCACCCGGGAAGCCCTTAGTCCTCTATAAATTGTATCTATGGTTTAACTCAATAATCACAACTTTTTTTATTTATGAATTTCATGNATTAGCTGTATGATCTGTCTCTGCTTTAGTTTTCTCATCTGTATGTATCTACAAGATTAAATTCATATCAAAATTAACATCTTAGGATTGTTACACTTAATAAGTTAATTCAAGAAGAAAAAATATTATTTGACTCGTTATAAACATTCAGCAAATGTTGTCGTTCAGTCTCTAATTGTGTCCAACCCTTTGCCATTCCAAGAACTGTAGCACGCCAGGCTTCCTTGTCCTTCACCGTCTCCTGCAGTTTTCCAAACTCATGTTTGTTGAGTCAGTGATGACATCCAATCGTCTTATCCTCTGGCAGCCTCTTCTCCTCTTGCTCTCAATCTTTCCCAGAATCAGGGTCTTTTCCAGTGAGTCGGCTCTTTGCATCAGGTGGCCAAAGTATTAGATCTTCAGCTTCAGTATCAGTCTTTCCAGTGAAGATTCAGGATTGATTTCCTTTAGGTATTAAGATTTAGGATAAGGGTCTCCTCCTCTGGGAAACTGTCCATGAATAGAGTAGCTACCCTCCAAGTTTTTCCAATGTTATCAAGTCTGTATTACATTTTATTTTAATTGACAAATACAACAGTATCTGTGATACAACCAGAGCATCTTGAAAAGAAGAATATGGTCTTATTTTCTTTGCATTCCCAGAGCATATCACTGGACCAGATATATAGAAGGGCTTTATAAATATTCATTGGATAAGTGAACAAAACAGTGGAAGAGCAGTGTTTGATTCAAAGATTAAAAAGGCTTAAAATAAATAAGAGAGATGTTGTTCTTATACATAAATCAATTCATCTAGAATGACAATTTTCATTGCTTCTACCAAGTAGTGTTTTTAAATATTAAATCACTAGGAAGAAATTTTTCATTATGAAACCAATACAAGCATATTAATAAAATTAATAAATAATTACTTAAATGTTTGAAAATATGAACAGGAAAAATAAATATGAAAAAATCCATCATAAAATCATCCAAAGATAAATGTTGTCAACATTTTAATATATTTTTGTCTTTTTACTTTTTAAAAAAGAATGTACATATTTTCCACATTATTCCAATATCTTCATAAACATAAACCACAGTAGATGAATCATTGTTTACTAAAATATTTTTTATTGTAGGTCATGGGTTTGACCAATCTTGTTTGGCTATAAACAGTGTAAACCATAAACATCTTTTTGTATGAATCTTGTTTCTGCATATAGAATTATTCTTTGGAATGCCATGTGAGTAATTCAATTTCAAGTTCAGTTTGTGGACACCATTAAGACACTTCAAATCTACTCATAAATTGGCTTCCAAAAGATTTATAGTAACATATATTTTGTGAATTTTTCTAGTATTTCAAATTACTATTATAACTATGGAAATGTTTACTTATCAAATAAATACCTTCCTTTGAATTATTATCTGTACTTTCCTAGTCTCCTTTGCTGTTTACTCGCATCTTGCTAGAAAATGATTAATAATTTCCTTATATCCTAAGTCTTCTTAGGACAGGTATTGAGAATTAGCGAACATAACAAAACCATTCTTAGTGATCTTTTTTCCTTTGGTAAATGGGATGGAAGAGCAAAGAAAGAGAAACCAAGGGCATGGAAGAAAAGAATAGGGGGCTACCTGGGAAGGATGTCTTGCTGCTAGATGAGTCTCATTTCAAGGTCTGTCCCTCCTTTTCTTAGGATTAGAAATTAAATTAGAGACCACAGGATTGTGGAAGAAAGTTTTCTGTTAAATGCACTAAAGGGAGCTGATGAATAAAAACCTGAGTGTCAAATGACTAATAATCAGTGAGAATAATTATATTTACTGCTCAAGAAATCTTACACGAGAAAGCAAATTATTATTTAAAAATCACTGGGTGACCATGCAGTCAGAAAATGGAGAACTAGTTGCAATATATCTATGGTGGGTGTTGTCAAGTCAGGAATAGAATACAGCCTTCACTCCTATCGGATGTATGTTATACAGAACCTGTGATCTTATTTATGGAGCACTGTTGGCATGTCAGCAACTTCCCATTTGGCTAATTTTTCTCTACCTTCACAGCAGAGAAATTGGCCTCTTGTTAACAGTCTTGCATTAGGTACGCTAATGTTCATAGGTTACAGAGTCTAGTTTAGCTGGCTGACGGTCATTTTGCCTAATGATGAAGACAATGATGATCACTCTACTGATGATGATATAGGGACTAAAATTGCTTTATGCTTTTCTGCTTTAGCTCTTTGTTGTTGTTGCTTAGTCTTTAAGTCATGTCCAACTCTTTCGTGACCCCATGGACTGTAGTCCACCAGGCTCCTCTGTCTATTGGATTTCCCAGGCAAGAATACTGGAATGGGTTGCCATTTCCTTCTCCAAAGGATCTTCTTAACCCAGGGATCAAACCCACATCTCCTGCATTGGCAGGTGGATTCTATGCCACTGAGCCACCCGGGAAGCCCTTAGTCCTCTATAAATTGTATCTATGGTTTAACTCAATAATCACAACTTTTTTTATTTATGAATTTCATGGCTAGGATGAAGAGGGAGATACCTTATTCCCATACACACACACACACACACACATACACAAATCCACCATGAATATTATCCAGTTTCTTTGATTGTCAATATACAATTGATTTGACAGTATATAATAATGGTAAATGAATTTCTCTTTCTTTTACATTATAGGAAGTCAGGACCATACAGGTAAGACCATTTATTCCCTTTTGTATGTGTTTGTGAGCTCAGTTGTGTCCAGCTCTTTGCGACCCCGTGGACTACAGCTCCAATTTTACAATTTTACAAGCAAGAATACCAGAGTGGGTTTCCATTTTCTTCTCCAGGGGATCTTCCTGACTCAGGGATTGAACCCATGTCTCTCGTGATTTATTCCCTTGCCTAGTTATAAAGGAAGCACAGCTTTTCTCTTTAGAAGTCTTTCATATCCAACACCAACTATGACCCAACACCAGTTTTGGATTTGTTTGTGACTTTCTTTAAAATCTCTCAGATTCTGCTGAATTTCAAAATTCAGTTGCTAACTCAGTCTTATACATCTGCCATTGAAGTCACCCAAATCACTGAACATTTTCTTTCTGGCTGCTGTGGCTGCAATGGATTTATCTTTTTATCATGTCGTAATTCCTGTTTCCCAGTTGTTGCCAATGCTGAGCCTGTCAATCGGACCCACAGATCTCTGTAGCAGAAAGCAGAGTGCCGGACACAAGCCATTATCCTGGGAGCATGTGTGAGCACTTTTGGGAACAGCCTCACTGCAGTTGTTTTGACTACAGGGTGAGGCTAATGAAGCAACTCCAAGAATTTTTCATAGTGAAAGCAGTTACCCAGATATGGGGCTTGAACAACAACAACATGACCTTCCATCATGACATTCTCGTTATTAATTTTAATTACTTCTATGCAGATACCCGGTAATATCAGCCACATTTTATCTGATAATTTTGTTTTTCTGCAACCCCTGGATCATAGGTCAAAGAATCTGTTGTAGCAAATTTTGGGAGGAAAGAGTCACTATATATTTATACTTATCATCATATTCCCAAAAAAACGACAAATCCTTTTTTTTTTTTTTTTTACTTCATTAACTTTGCTGACTGGTGAGTTCTTTTTGCCTTTGGTTGTAACATACACAAGAAAATGTGTATTACTTAAGTAATAGAACAAAAAATATCTATAAATATATAAGATTTCTGAATATTTCAAAGTATTGACAATGATATCATGCCAATATGAATATTATGATTATATACAGATTAGCCTAATTTACTGCATTTAATTTGTTATTTTCATTCATTGATAATGCCACTTCTGATTACGCATCTTCTCAGCAAAACCTGGGTGTGTCTTTGTAGAAAAAAACTAAATTTACCTCCAAGTAAAGCACAAAAGCTTAATTTACTAGAACTTTTGAGGCCAAACATACTTATATAGTTTTTGTGCAGGCTACTCTCCCAGGATCAAGTGAATCTTAACTCATAATGTAGACATTATTTTTGTGTTCTTGTCATATATTCTGTGAAAATATACAGCCCAACTGAATTAAAATATAGCAGGCAACATAGATTGGTGGTGGTGGTGTGTATGTGTGTGTGTGTGTGTGTGTGTATGTGTGCTTGTGTGAAAAGAGAAGTGAATGTGTATATCAACTTGTGATTATCTGTGGTGAAACTGTGCTTTACATTCATTGGCAACATTTATATTTTGACATAATTGACAGTTCCTAATCAGCTTAATTACCTGTTTGTTGACTTACTGTTTTAATTAGAAGGTCTTGAATTGCAAATAGCAGAAAGCTCCACTTTAATTGGCCTAAAAAATAAAGGAACATTCTGGTTGAGTAGATTTATTGGTGGAAAGGGAAGGACAGGCTTAGGCAGGGATTTATCCTGAGGTTTATAATATCATGAGGGATAGCTCTGGGTCTCTCAGTTCTGTCCATCTTCATTTATTGGTTTTTCCTCCTGATGACTTTATTAAACTGGCTGCAGCAGACTTAGGCCTCACATCTACACAAAAAATCGTCTAGGGAAGAGAGCCCAGTCGCAGCACATCAATAACCCTGAGGTTTATCATTCTCAGGTCAGTTTAGAATGAATATTTAGGTCTGAACCCCATGACTGTGCTGAAGAGAATAGGATGTACTGAATCAAGATCACATTCCTGCACCTGAAGCTTGCAGGATGCTCAGCTCCCATTACACCTGTACCTGAAGGTAGGAGGGGAACCAGTTTTCCTGGAAACACTGGGATGTCTAGATAAAAATTAGGGACTGTTATAAAAGGATAGGATAAAAGGAGAAATGCATACTGAAAATAAAATTCACAAATAAGTTTTTTTTTTTTTTTTTCTGCATTGCCTACTGCAAAAATAGTCTGTGGTACTCACATGCTCATTTCACTTTCCTGTATGGACTGACATGATTCTAAAAAACATTGAGCCGTTCCTTGTGGTGTCAGAGAGTGGGAGTCAAAGAGAAGTTCGGCGGGGAAGCAGAATGCAAAGAAAGCTGGACCATTTCCCAGCTTTCCTGAGTCAGGTCTTCACAGTATGGCTTCATTAATCTCTTTGAAGTAATTTCTCAGAACATCAGACACACATTCAAATGTTAGTACAAAAATACCTTTCAAAGCCAAATATGAATGCTTTTCACACCATGTATCATTTTGGATTAACCATATCTCTCTGATCAGGTATAACTATTCCTCCAGGTTTTAGGCAGCAATGGCTTCAGGTAGACCTATGAATGTTATGGGCTTCTGCCAATCGCAGCACCCCCAGCCAAGAAGATGGGCTGCCAGCTAATGTTCCTAACTTATGAGTCCAGGTAAAATGACAGTCTGCTCAAATCCTTCCACAAGGGATCCTTGCATAGCTATATTAATAGTAAATTTTTAAGATTTAAGAAAGATTTATTATTTTAAAAATGCAACTCTAGTGGTAAAAATGGAGGCCAAATGGCTTGATGTTTGTGAGCAGGAGGTCTCTTCCATTTCTTTCACTCTTGGTCTTTCACTATTGGCTTACACTTTTTTACTACAGATAATTTATCAAACACACTTAAGCTTTATGATAAAGAAGAACAAATAAATGCACCTCCTAATTATAAATTATGTCCCCTATAGTTATAACCAGTTTACTGTTTTATTTTTCATCTGTTGCTCCTGCGTCAATGATCTGTCAATTTTTTCTTACTTTATCTTCTGGGAGAATATGTGAGCTGAAAGAAAACCACCATGTCTTTGACTACTGTCCACTAATTGTCTGCATTCACAGCTCTGCCAATGTTAGAGATTACAGGGCCCACTCTTGAGATCAGCCAAGCCATAAAGAAGGATCATTTTGTTAGAAAACTGAATTTTTCTCAGAGAGGCTGCTGGTAACTTCTGGAAAAATTTTAGTAACTGCTTTTCACTAGTGACCTATAGTTTCTTGATGCCATAGTCATCGATCAGATTCATTGTGGAAGTATAACTCTAGAGTCAAGAAAATCAATTCCCTTAGTAGATTAGACAACATTTAGACATATTTCTGTAACATCGGGAATAACTCATATTGGCATATGTGGGTCTATTAACAGATAAAATAAAAATCAAAGAAACTTTTACTGAAATGATTAGAACTGGATTTCCATTGACTGTAACTGCTATAGAAACTATTTCTTAATTGCATCTTCCCTTACATTCTAAGCCAAAGAGAAAAGAAAAAAAAAAAATGCTTTGAAGGATCATTTGGAAACTATTGATCTCTTTTTTTCCCTTCTTCTCAGAACAGCAATGCAGTATCTTAAGCATAGATAAAAGAAGCACATCTTGACCATACTTTAAATAAGTTTAAAAAAATTCTTAGTGCAACCATTTTACACTTTTTAATTCAGCTCACTTCTCATCTCTGTAATAATTCATAGTCCCTAGAACCAATGTGTTATCAAAGAAGAGAGAGTACTGTTTGTAAGTATGACAATTAGTCCAAAATTTATTTCTGTATTTTAGATATACATATTCAACTTTGTGCATTTAAAACTTAAATGCCCACCCAAGATAGAATTAAAAATTTGATTGTCTTGCATTGATCCTATTTAGTAAAATGGTAGAATCTTGTGATCTATTGCTTGTAGAAGCCCAGGAGTCATGGCTCACTCCCTCACTCTTTGCCCACACCCAGACAATCAATTGACAATTTCCCATCAGTTTTATCTCTTAATGTACCTTGAATCCGTCAACTTTTTATTCTTCACTGCTATTTCCCTTACCCAAGTCACTTAATCTTCTGATGTTCACACTTTACCCTCCCTACCCAATTCATTCTGTCCCAGCTGTCAGCAGGAGCATATAAAAAATCCTTAAGCCTGATAAGGACACCTTTTCATTCAAAAGCTTTGAGTGGTTTCCATGACTCCTAGAATTCAAAATAAACAAAACCACTGGCCTTGACATTGCACATAAAGACTGATATCAGTGGTTCTCAGTCCTGGCTTCAGTATTTCAAGTACCCCAAGGCAGATTGATTTTACTATTTCAGTTTTATTTCTGATATTCAAGGGACAGAGTCTGGTTGGTTTATCCAGACATGCAGGGTGGAGTGGTGAAATGGGCATTCTCAGCAGATTATAGAGTCCTGCAAATCAATCAATACGAATTCCAGAACCCAGCTTGAGAAACATTAGAAGTTGAGTAATTGGGCAACTGCTGACATTGTTTTCCTGTGTATTAGTTAGAGTTCTCATGAGAAACAAAATCAATAGGTTACATTGATCTGTCTATCTATCTGTTGGAGTAACCTCTTGTGATTTTGGAAGACTTAAGTCCACAAGTTGATGGGGACAGGCTAGCAGGTGAGAACCTTCCTTGGTGGCTCAGATGGTAAAGCTTCTGCCTACAATGCAGGAGACCCGAGTACGATCCCTGGGTGAGGAAGATCCTCTGGAGAAGGAAATGGCAACTCACTCCAGTACTCCTGCCTGGGAAATCCCATGGACAGAGGAGAGTAGTAAGCTACAGCCCATGGGGTCGCAAGGAGTCGGACATGACTGAGCAACTTCAAAGCAAGTAAGTAAGCAGGTGAGAGACTCAGGAGACTTGCAGTTCAAATCCAAAGACAGTCTTCTGGTGAAGCAGGAAGAGGTGCTGTTGCAGATGGAGTCGGAAAGCAGTGTGCTGGAGAATTTCCTCTTTCTCAGTTGGGAGTGGGGAGGTCAGCCTTCTGATCTAGGCAGTCATCAACTGATTGGATAATGTTACCCACATTATAGCAGGCAATTGGCTTTACTCTAATTCCACTGATTTAAGTGTGAATTTTATCAAAAACTTCACAGAAGTTCTTGTTTTCTAATCTTCACAGAAGCATTAGAATAATGTTGGACCATCTATATGGGCACCATGGCCAAGCCAGGTTGACACATAAAATTAGCCATCACACCCTATTCATTCACTTTCTTTTGTGTAGCCTTTCAATAGATTGTTATAAGTGAAGGCAGGGTATGTACAAGTGTTATCTGTTAGTTCTGGACTTTTTGCATAAGAATTACAAGAACAACTTGTTAAAGGACAGATTCTTGAGTCCCAATACAGGTTGATGTAGTCAGAACTTGCTTCTTTTAATAAAATTTGGCAAGTCATTTTCTACCTAGTAAAATATTTGTGTTTCTTCTGAAATACCCTAATCAAAAAGGGTTTTTTATTATTTCCTTGGATTGTTTGTTTTAGTATTTACATAATGATCAATGTGCTTATTTTCCATCGTCAGCTTTGCCCTGAGTTCTCAAGGTCTCAAGCCAACAATTTAGTGAAGGATATGAATACAATCCAGAAAAAAATACATGATCTTTTATTTATTATAGTTACTGTTGTCAAGAATATGAAATCACCCACAATATTTGCTTGGAATGGCACTGAAAAATTAACCTTGCCCTGTGTTCCTTTCATCTGCCTTGAAGAATAGTTTAAATTTAATTATAAGAAAACTATATAACCTTCGGGTCATATTATATATTCTTCTGGTGAATGAAGATATATATGAGAGGAACCTGTCTTTATTACTGTCTTATAGTGAATTAGTGAACCTGCTCATAAAAACATTTTCAAAATAATTTCCTTAAAGTGTAACTCATTTCAAATATTGGTTTGGTAGCAAAATGTTCAGTGAATATTTTTATACTACATTGCTTTTTTAAGATTCATGATATGCATTAAAAAGAGATTCTGAGTAGTCCAGTTAAAATTATTTCATTTTTTTTCTAATATGTCCCCAATTGGTTTATCTACAAAATCATATTTATATATGACAGTAGTTTAACATACTTCTGAAACATATTTTTGAAAGATCCTACTTTAGCAATTCCTATCTCTAAATATTCATTCAATAATAACCATTTTTGAGATCCTACTCTGTTCTAGCCAATAGATTATACTCTGCGGCATACAAATATGAATAGTATAGAGTTCTTATTATGATGGAAGGCTTAATTTAGAATTTCCAGAAGCATAAATGGTTGACATATACTTCAAAACTAGAACTGAGATGTTTAATAGATGCTTGAACAGTAGAGTACCAGGAGTTGAGGTTTATATATTTGTCTTCCAGGCAAACTTGAGGTTAAAAAATATTGTTAAAAAAAATAATCCTTCTGTGAGAAGTGGGAACAAGGGAGGTTTTAAAACAGGATAGGGACACGATCAATTAAAAATGCTTTCAGGAAGATCATTTGGCAGGAATTGGATGGGGGGACTATAGTAAGAGAGCCTGGTGAGAGAAAGAACAGATGGGAAGCTATTGCAATATTTCAGATGAGTGATCCCGAGTTCCTGAATTAAGGCAGTTGCAGTGGAATTAGACAAGACAAGCCAGACTTGAGAAACATTCTGAGAAAGAATTGACAAGAGAGGCTGATGTGTTGAATATGGGGAAGAAAGGAGCCAATGATGACTCTAAGATTTCCATCTCAGGGCATGGCAGGGATAACAATTTCAATAGTGCCTCAAGACAGAAGAAGGACTACTGATGTGTCCTGGGAAAGGAGTACTGATTTCAGACTTGAGCCCACAAAATTTGATATGGGTGTATAGCAGCAAAATGGGAGAAATATTGATATGGAACTCGAAAGAAATCAGGGTTGACAAAATAGATTTGAAAATGATCAGCCTATGGATAATTGTATTTGAGAGTGTCAGCAAGAACATTCAGAGGGCATGGAGTGAGGACAAACAAGGCAAGGATCTGGCAAACCTCACATGCACAGTACTAACCTGAGTGAGAGTCCTTGAGGAGACCAAAGACACGCAGTTCAGTGACACCGAAGGATAACAAGGAGAGGGCAAGGTTCTGGACTACACCGAAGGAAACAGCTTCAGGAAACACATCAATGCATCCCTCAGTGCTGCACAGAACTGGGGCTTCCCTTATCATTTTCTTTTGCTTTGCAGTCTCCTCTATCTCCTGTGTTTTTATAAGCTTTTTAGAGATGAATATGCATCAACATCACCTTTTATCTAATGGTTTCATTTTTTATTTTCTTCTGTCTACTGGCATTTATTTTGGGGTAAGCATTGGCATACAGGTTTAAGCTGATACCTGACTTCCACACAATAGTTAATTTATTTTTTTGGTTTCAGATACACACTACTTCAAAATGGTTCTCCCTCAGCCCTTCCATCTCACTGTTTTACCTGCTCCAACCCCAATAACTATAGCTAGAACTAACTGAGGGTAGACTGTGACCAACTTCACAACACAGACCTCCTGCGCTAAGGCCTTCTTATTGAAGAGTAGTAATGTAGAGGTATTTGTAGCTGATGTCAAAATATACACAAGCAGGGGACGTATGTGTGTGGGGGATATACATGAGTGTTGTAGGAACTGGAGTAATTAATCTTTGGGGGCCACATCCCTGACTAACAAATAACAGGTAGGGGGGCAACTAGAGATCACTTTTTTTTTTTTTTTTTTTTTTATGAGAAGCTGTTGTCCATAATGCCTGTTGGAAAACGGTCTTTTGAGATGGAGCAGTCAGTCAACTCAATCCTTGCATCTTCTATTGCCTTTTCCCCCTTCCTAAACTCATTCTCCTTTTCTTCACTTTCACTATCTAGGATTATATCCCCTGATACAAGGGTATCTCATGAATCTTTGCCACAGAATCTGCTTTCTGGGATCCCCGGCTAAGACATTCCTGGTACGTTCTTGGCGGTCTAGTGGTTGGGACATTTTTTTCCAATGCAAGAGGTGTGGGTTCAGTCCCTTGTCATGAAGTTAGGATCCTACATGCCTTGTAGCCAAAAATATAAGAACATAAACAACAGAAGTCAATATTGTAACAAATTCAACAAAGACTTTAATAAAAATCATTCCTTAACAATAACAACAATGACTTTTATTACGAACCCACTCTGCGTCACTAGTTTGAAATTCTTTTAGGTTTTTATTTGGGTTCTGGGTATATAATCTGTTTAGTTAGTATCTCTTTAGCCTGTTTATTATAGCTATATAACATATTTTAGTATGAGATTTACCAGTTATCTTTAGAGAATCATTTATTTTCCAATGTTCTTATTTCTTTTGGTTGATGCATAATGCTATCAATATATAATGTGATCACTGGTCCATGTGATCCATGGGTAATGCTATCAAGTTACACCTGTGGTTCATTCACCAGGAGTCTGGAAAGTCATGAACAATGCAGTAGTTACAAAGTCCCTACATTTCTGAAATAAAGTGCCAGACGACCTTGAGACATGCTCAGAGATCATAAAATTGGTTCAGTCAAAATTATGTCACCTGCTGCTTAAAAGGCTGTAGTGAGAAAGCTTTTCAAAGAATTGACAGATTATTGTGTGTCCTCTTCACAATCTCCCAAGAGGGAAAAACTGAAAGACAATGCCAGATGGAAGGATTTTCAAGAAAATATTTTGGAAAGCTTGACATAGATTCCCTGGAGCTTGGGGGACCCTGGAACAAGAACCTGAGTAACACCAGGAAAGTGGAACAAAGCTTTGCTTTGATAGAACATCTGAAGCAGCGAAATAAGAGGCATATCCCTGGGAACAAGCTGTAAAGTATCTGTGGGGAGTGGAACTGGCTGAGGATCATTTTGGAAAAGCCCCCAAAGGTGTTCCTGCTTGGAAAGCAAAAGAGAAAAGAGATGCACTCCCAAGACAGGGAGCTAAAGACGGAACTCTAGGCAGCCAGCACTGTCCATCTGCAATCAGAGGGCACCAGAGAAATTCTGAGGGTTCTCAAACAGAACCCTCAAAAAACCTTAAAAAAAAAAAGTTCAAGCAATAAGGCAGATGCCTAGAAGCTCGAGTCCTTTTAATTCTCTGTCACTTCATGAACTTGAGACAGTGAGGCTTGGACTAAGGTGGATGCTAGTAGCAGGGCACATTATAGCTGCTGAGTGGCACTAGGGTGGCTCAATTTGAGGCACTGTCTGAACCATCCCCTGATGGTTGCCTTTGGAGCGCAACTGGGAGACTCTTTTCTCTAGCCAAGGTTCCAGTTCTGGTGAATAAAATTTTCTCATCATATATAAGGCTACTTCTCAGAAAGGCAAATCTGGTCCCATGAGCATTGGATCAAGGGAGAAGCCAGTTTCCTACCATCTCATGGACACAGAACACATGGCTTCTTTTGTATTATCTCTCAACCATATGGGGCCACAGTCTTTACCATCCTAAGGCTATGGCCTCCTCTGTGCATAAGGAAAACAATTTCCAGTGATTCCACGATGGATTACCTTTCTTAGTAATGCTAGCCTCAGTGATCCCACAGTAACTTTCTGTCTTATCAGTCTTTTAATGTAGCATCAGCTTTTCACATTAAAGAAAAAAGAAGGGAAGTCCACACATCTAATTTCATGTAAGGTGAACAGACGGAAAAGTACCTATGACGTGTGAGCTCCAGAGGGCCATTGAGCTCTACTCAGCACAGAGAAGTATGGTTGGAATATTCTGGAGGTGCAAAGACAGAGTATATAAGTAAGTACAGAAATACTTTGACCAATTACTTCCTTAATACTTGAAAGAGAAAAGGTTATGCAGTCTCCTTCTCTGTTGTTGCTGTCTAGTTGCTAAGTCTCTTTGACACTCCATGGACTGTAGCTCACCAGACTCCTCTGTCCCTGGGATTCTCCAGGCAGAAATACTGGAATGAGTTGCTATCTCCTTCTCCAGAGGATCTTCATGACCCAGGGACCAATCCCATGTTCTCCTGCCTTGCAGGCAGATTCTTTGCTACTGAGCCACCAGGGAAGCCCCTCCTTCTCTACAGTTAACCTCTTTTTCTGTCGTTGCCACTTGATCCTAGCACTTTCTTTTTCAATTAATGCAACTTCCACCATCCATCATATTTTTGTGGGGAATCTTTTGGTGGTCATTCACTATTGTTGAGATATAAGTCTAGGTCTGGTCAAGTAATAGAGGCTTTTTTTTTTTTTTTCCCCCTATTTTTTCCTGCTCTGCTGCTTCTCAGGGAATGGAAGTTTCCACTCAGGGGCGGAACCTGTGTGTACGGTCAGCTCTGTCACTTCTGACACTCTGTTCTCCCCTTGAGGAAGCACACATGGAGCTGCCTCTTCTGGGCATTTTACTCTCCCTCTGTGACAGCCCCTGTTCTGAAGCTAGGATCAAGATGACTCCATCTCATAACAGATAGGCTAGGCAACTTTTGGATATCCCAATGCTCAGAAATCGAGCTTTTAAAAAATAGCTCTCTCATGCAATGTTAATACCATTCCACAAGGGTACCAAAGTGTGCTCTTTATACTCAACATTCTTTCCCTCACAGAATTCTTAATGAAACAGCCTCTTCTTTTTGAATTTAGGGTCCCATCAATCCTTCCCCACACCTGCACTTGTGTAAGACTCATACATTATATCAGACCATTAGTTCCTGGATGTGGAGAAGGAAATGGCAACCCACTCCAATGTTCTTGCCTGGAGAATCCCAGGGACGGAGGAGCCTTGTGGGCTGCCGTCTATGGGGTCGCACAGAGTTGGACACGACTGAAGCGACAGCAGCAGCAGCAGTTCCTGGATGAGGACATTTGGTGTGCTAGGTAGCCTATGGCACAATTGCTCATCCCTCTATGACTAAGGCTTTGTTACTAGCTTCTCAACCTCACTCCTTCTTCTCTCAGAAGGAATGGACTTCCTTTTATGAGACTTTTAAGTCCTTCAAGGAATTCACTTTCATCATTTCTGCCTCCTCATTCCTCAAATGTCAGAGCATCCCGGAAGTGGACTCGGTTTGGGATGAATTTGGCATCTCTCCCTCACCCTATCTCCATTCCATTCTATCAGTTAAATTCCAGAGACATGGAGGATATGCCTTTCTGAGTGCTATAGTTTCTATTTGTGTTGAGGGTATTCTCTGCCCTGACCCAGCCTCAACAGGAATAGCTCTGCTTTTATCTGCTTTATTTTTCCTTCCTTGTAAGTTCTCTTTTAAGAAGGAGTTCTAAGAATATTATTCTTCCTTACCTTCAATTACAATTCTAGATGGTACATAGGGTCATGAGTTATTTAGCACTGGAAACTCTTCAAAGTAACCCTGGTATTACTGGAGCCAATTAAAACTTACAGCAAACAGATGATGAATGCTATCAAATTCTGAAAAACAATATAAATATTTCTTATTTCCACATACTCATTGTGACAATTTCATGAAATGAATTTATTACTAATAGGTGTTTTGACTTTTGAAAATAAAATACTCTTGCTTTAGAAATATGTGTATTAAGATGTTTCTTAGAAAATTATATATATACACATATGTATTTATGTATATATGTATATACATATGTGTATATATATAAATATATACTGCTACAAGTTTTTGCTTTTATTTGAGGTAAACCTTAAAGTTACAGCTTTTCATACTGTTTGAAAGGCATGTAGAATTGAAGTATCAGTGTCACTTTTTATAGTACAGCCATTTTGCCTTTAAATAGCACCAATTTAAATGTGCACTATTGTGTTAGGTGGGTTTACTTTCTAAAGTCATTATTTGAAATACTCTGATAGCGTTTCCAGAGTGTTATTTGTACAGTTATTTTAATAACTTAGCCCACCGCTCTCTCTTAATTTCCAAATGCCCTTTTCTCACTTGTGTCATTTTGTAACCCACACAGAACACAATGAAAGGTTAATGGTGCTAAAGCTGATCTGATGCAGCCACTGGTCTCTTTGACTTAATAAGGAAAATGTTTTTAAATAAATTCAAAAAACAAAATCAGGATTATAAACCAAGGATCATGTTGGAGGCCCCTTACTCTTCACAGAACTATTCCAACTTGATTTGACCCTTATGGCCTTAACCCAATCCAAAGCCCTCCCAAGATGTCTCTGTTTTCAGGGCTTATTTCTTCCTGCATCTTTTTATCTTTCAGATATTGCAGCTGCAAGGACCATCTTGGCTTTCTTTTATGTTATATCAAGAGGAATGTGTGTCTCAAGCACTTCACTGGGTTCAAAAACAATCATCAGACTAATGAACTTTGTGAATTTCAGAGACTGTCATTGGGAGGTCTCCCATCAGCACTGAGACTACTCTCAATTCCTCCTCTCTTCCTTTTGTCCTTCTTGCTCTCTCTCAAGACTAACAAGCACCTCTTGAGGTCTGACTTTGAAATAGTTCCATCCACTTTCACATGTCTCAGACTCTGCTCAAACACTTCCACATCATAAAAAGTGTTCTGGTGAATCATTCTTTCACTGTTTCATTACAGGAGAAAGTTAAGGAAAATTTTATTCTGTTTTGCTTCTAGCAGGAGTTTTGTTGTTGTGGAGAATGGATGAGGGCTGTCTTTTTGTTGGACTGCTAAGAAGCCCATTCTTTTCTTATACTGATGCAAGGACTTGGATAGTGGTGGGGGTGGAATGAAGTGACCTATGGACTTCTTCCATCAGTAAGCAAAGGTATCTTCAATGAGTGAATGCAAATGCTCGTTAGACCACAAATAGTAGACCCAGGTGGCGAGACTTCAGATACAGCCAGCATTGAGTGAGAAACAGGGAAATGGGAGAGTGGANGGTATCTTCAATGAGTGAATGCAAATGCTCGTTAGACCACAAATAGTAGACCCAGGTGGCGAGACTTCATATACAGCCAGCACTGAGTGAGAAACAGGGAAATGGGAGAGTGGAGGGAATGAAAGGGCTTTCCTGGTGGCTCAGCAGGAAACAATCCACCTGCCAATGCAGGAGGCTGAGGTTCAGTTGCTAGGTTGGGAAGATCCACAGGAGAAGGAAGTGGCAACCCACTCCAGTACCCTTGCCTGGGAAATTCTGTGGACAGAGAAGCCTGGAGGGCTACAGTCCTTACGGTTGCAAAAGAGTCATACCTGAATTAGTGACTAAACAACAACAGGGAATGAAACAGGCACATTCGTTTCTGTTGACTTGAGAAAACAGAGTGTGTAACTTACAATGCTACTAAAGAAGGTGAATATACTAAAATCTTTCGACTTTAGTTGTTTTAATTTCATTATATTTCTGTGGCCATAAAAATCATCTGTAGGCTAATAGCAGGTGAGATATTCTCCCTGTGGATATTTTATTCATTTATAGGATCTGCTGACTTGAGAAAACAGAGTGTGTAACTTACAATGCTACTAAAGAAGGTGAATATACTAAAATCTTTTGACTTTAGTTGTTGTTTTAATTTCATTATATTTCTGTGGCCATAAAAATCATCTGTAGACTAATAGCAGGTGAGATATTCTCCCTGTGGATATTTTATTCATTTATAGGTAATTTTTATTTGCTTTTCAGTGAATCTGAAAATATTTTGTGCCAAATATTAGACACTATGATTTATGTAGATTATCAGTTAATTTCTCACATCATACTACCTCAAAAAAAAAGTTACTTTTATGTCATTTTAACAGTAAGAAAAGCCAGAAACAGAAACCAGTAACTTACCTAAGATCACAAAGCCGGAAATTTCAAAGCAAGGATTCATATTCCAACCGCTGGGGGCAGTATCAGAGGNTGGTCTTATTTTCTTTGCATTCCCAGAGCATATCACTGGACCAGATATATAGAAGGGCTTTATAAATATTCATTGGATAAGTGAACAAAACAGTGGAAGAGCAGTGTTTGATTCAAAGATTAAAAAGGCTTAAAATAAATAAGAGAGATGTTGTTCTTATACATAAATCAATTCATCTAGAATGACAATTTTCATTGCTTCTACCAAGTAGTGTTTTTAAATATTAAATCACTAGGAAGAAATTTTTCATTATGAAACCAATACAAGCATATTAATAAAATTAATAAATAATTACTTAAATGTTTGAAAATATGAACAGGAAAAATAAATATGAAAAATCCATAATAAAATCATCCAAAGATAAATGTTGTCAACATTTTAATATATTTTGTCTTTTTACTTTTTAAAAAAGAATGTACATATTTTCTACATTATTCCATTATCTTCATAAACATAAACCACAGTAGATGAATCATTGTTTACTAAAATATTTTTTATTGTAGGTCATGGGTTTGACCAATCTTGTTTGGCTATAAACAGTGTAAACCATAAACATCTTTTTGTATGAATCTTGTTTCTGCATATAGAATTATTCTTTGGAATGCCATGTGAGTAATTCAATTTCAAGTTCAGTTTGTGGACACCATTAAGACACTTCAAATCTACTCATAAATTGGCTTCCAAAAGATTTATAGTAACATATATTTTGTGAATTTTTCTAGTATTTCAAATTACTATTATAACTATGGAAATGTTTACTTATCAAATAAATACCTTCCTTTGAATTATTATCTGTACTTTCCTAGTCTCCTTTGCTGTTTACTCGCATCTTGCTAGAAAATGATTAATAATTTCCTTATATCCTAAGTCTTCTTAGGACAGGTATTGAGAATTAGCGAACATAACAAAACCATTCTTAGTGATCTTTTTTCCTTTGGTAAATGGGATGGAAGAGCAAAGAAAGAGAAACCAAGGGCATGGAAGAAGAAAATAGGGGGCTACCTGGGAAGGATGTCTTGCTGCTAGACGAGTCTCATTTCAAGGTCTGTCTCTCCTTTTCTTAGGATTAGAAATTAAATTAGAGACCACAGGATTGTGGAAGAAAGTTTTCTGTTAAATGCACTAAAGGGAGCTGATGAATAAAAACCTGAGTGTCAAATGACTAATAATCAGTGAGAATAATTATATTTACTGCTCAAGAAATCTTACATGAGAAAGCAAATTATTATTTAAAAATCACTGGGTGACCATGCAGTCAGAAAATGGAGAACTAGTTGCAATATATCTATGGTGGGTGTTGTCAAGTCAGGAATAGAATACAGCCTTCACTCCTATTGGATGTATGTTATACAGAACCTGTGATCTTATTTATGGAGCACTGTTGGCATGTCAGCAACTTCCCATTTGGCTAATTTTTCTCTACCTTCACAGCAGAGAAATTGGCCTCTTGTTAACAGTCTTGCATTAGGTACGCTAATGTTCATAGGTTACAGAGTCTAGTTTAGCTGGTTGACAGTCATTTTGCCTAATGATGAAGACAATGATGATCACTATACTGATGATGATATAGGGACTAAAATTGCTTTATGCTTTTCTGCTTTAGCTCTTTGTTGTTGTTGCTTAGTCTTTAAGTCATGTCCAACTCTTTCGTGACCCCATGGACTGTAGTCCACCAGGCTCCTCTGTCTATTGGATTTCCCAGGCAAGAATACTGGAATGGGTTGCCATTTCCTTCTCCAAAGGATCTTCTTAACCCAGGGATCAAACCCACATCTCCTGCATTGGCAGGTGGATTCTATGCCACTGAGCCACCCGGGAAGCCCTTAGTCCTCTATAAATTGTATCTATGGTTTAACTCAATAATCACAACTTTTTTTATTTATGAATTTCATGGCTAGGATGAAGAGGGAGATACCTTATTCCCATACACACACACACACACACACATACACAAATCCACCATGAATATTATCCAGTTTCTTTGATTGTCAATATACAATTGATTTGACAGTATATAATAATGGTAAATGAATTTCTCTTTCTTTTACATTATAGGAAGTCAGGACCATACAGGTAAGACCATTTATTCCCTTTTGTATGTGTTTGTGAGCTCAGTTGTGTCCAGCTCTTTGCGACCCCGTGGACTACAGCTCCAATTTTACAATTTTACAAGCAAGAATACCAGAGTGGGTTTCCATTTTCTTCTCCAGGGGATCTTCCTGACTCAGGGATTGAACCCATGTCTCTCGTGATTTATTCCCTTGCCTAGTTATAAAGGAAGCACAGCTTTTCTCTTTAGAAGTCTTTCATATCCAACACCAACTATGACCCAACACCAGTTTTGGATTTGTTTGTGACTTTCTTTAAAATCTCTCAGATTCTGCTGAATTTCAAAATTCAGTTGCTAACTCAGTCTTATACATCTGCCATTGAAGTCACCCAAATCACTGAACATTTTCTTTCTGGCTGCTGTGGCTGCAATGGATTTATCTTTTTATCATGTCGTAATTCCTGTTTCCCAGTTGTTGCCAATGCTGAGCCTGTCAATCGGACCCACAGATCTCTGTAGCAGAAAGCAGAGTGCCGGACACAAGCCATTATCCTGGGAGCATGTGTGAGCACTTTTGGGAACAGCCTCACTGCAGTTGTTTTGACTACAGGGTGAGGCTAATGAAGCAACTCCAAGAATTTTTCATAGTGAAAGCAGTTACCCAGATATGGGGCTTGAACAACAACAACATGACCTTCCATCATGACATTCTCGTTATTAATTTTAATTACTTCTATGCAGATACCCGGTAATATCGGCCACATTTTATCTGGTAATTTTGTTTTTCTGCAACCCCTGGATCATAGGTCAAAGAATCTGTTGTAGCAAATTTTGGGAGGAAAGAGTCACTATATATTTATACTTATCATCATATTCCCAAAAAAACGACAAATCCTTTTTTTTTTTACTTCATTAACTTTGCTGACTGGTGAGTTCTCTTTGCCTTTGGTTGTAACATACACAAGAAAATGTGTATTACTTAAGTAATAGAACAAAAAATATCTATAAATATATAAGATTTCTGAATATTTCAAAGTATTGACAATGATATCATGCCAATATGAATATTATGATTATATACAGATTAGCCTAATTTACTGCATTTAATTTGTTATTTTCATTCATTGATAATGCCACTTCTGATTACGCATCTTCTCAGCAAAACCTGGGTGTGTCTTTGTAGAAAAAAACTAAATTTACCTCCAAGTAAAGCACAAAAGCTTAATTTACTAGAACTTTTGAGGCCAAACATACTTATATAGTTTTTGTGCAGGCTACTCTCCCAGGATCAAGTGAATCTTAACTCATAATGTAGACATTATTTTTGTGTTCTTGTCATATATTCTGTGAAAATATACAGCCCAACTGAATTAAAATATAGCAGGCAACATAGATTGGTGGTGGTGGTGTGTATGTGTGTGTGTGTGTGTGTGTGTATGTGTGCTTGTGTGAAAAGAGAAGTGAATGTGTATATCAACTTGTGATTATCTGTGGTGAAACTGTGCTTTACATTCATTGGCAACATTTATATTTTGACATAATTGACAGTTCCTAATCAGCTTAATTACCTGTTTGTTGACTTACTGTTTTAATTAGAAGGTCTTGAATTGCAAATAGCAGAAAGCTCCACTTTAATTGGCCTAAAAAATAAAGGAACATTCTGGTTGAGTAGATTTATTGGTGGAAAGGGAAGGACAGGCTTAGGCAGGGATTTATCCTGAGGTTTATAATATCATGAGGGATAGCTCTGGGTCTCTCAGTTCTGTCCATCTTCATTTATTGGTTTTTCCTCCTGATGACTTTATTAAACTGGCTGCAGCAGACTTAGGCCTCACATCTACACAAAAAATCGTCTAGGGAAGAGAGCCCAGTCGCAGCACATCAATAACCCTGAGGTTTATCATTCTCAGGTCAGTTTAGAATGAATATTTAGGTCTGAACCCCATGACTGTGCTGAAGAGAATAGGATGTACTGAATCAAGATCACATTCCTGCACCTGAAGCTTGCAGGATGCTCAGCTCCCATTACACCTGTACCTGAAGGTAGGAGGGGAACCAGTTTTCCTGGAAACACTGGGATGTCTAGATAAAAATTAGGGACTGTTATAAAAGGATAGGATAAAAGGAGAAATGCATACTGAAAATAAAATTCACAAATAAGTTTTTTTTTTTTTTAATCTGCATTGCCTACTGCAAAAATAGTCTGTGGTACTCACATGCTCATTTCACTTTCCTGTATGGACTGACATGATTCTAAAAAACATTGAGCCGTTCCTTGTGGTGTCAGAGAGTGGGAGTCAAAGAGAAGTTCGGCGGGGAAGCAGAATGCAAAGAAAGCTGGACCATTTCCCAGCTTTCCTGAGTCAGGTCTTCACAGTATGGCTTCATTAATCTCTTTGAAGTAATTTCTCAGAACATCAGACACACATTCAAATGTTAGTACAAAAATACCTTTCAAAGCCAAATATGAATGCTTTTCACACCATGTATCATTTTGGATTAACCATATCTCTCTGATCAGGTATAACTATTCCTCCAGGTTTTAGGCAGCAATGGCTTCAGGTAGACCTATGAATGTTATGGGCTTCTGCCAATCGCAGCACCCCCAGCCAAGAAGATGGGCTGCCAGCTAATGTTCCTAACTTATGAGTCCAGGTAAAATGACAGTCTGCTCAAATCCTTCCACAAGGGATCCTTGCATAGCTATATTAATAGTAAATTTTTAAGATTTAAGAAAGATTTATTATTTTAAAAATGCAACTCTAGTGGTAAAAATGGAGGCCAAATGGCTTGATGTTTGTGAGCAGGAGGTCTCTTCCGTTTCTTTCACTCTTGGTCTTTCACTATTGGCTTACACTTTTTTACTACAGATAATTTATCAAACACACTTAAGCTTTATGATAAAGAAGAACAAATAAATGCACCTCCTAATTATAAATTATGTCCCCTATAGTTATAACCAGTTTACTGTTTTATTTTTCATCTGTTGCTCCTGCGTCAATGATCTGTCAATTTTTTCTTACTTTATCTTCTGGGAGAATATGTGAGCTGAAAGAAAACCACCATGTCTTTGACTACTGTCCACTAATTGTCTGCATTCACAGCTCTGCCAATGTTAGAGATTACAGGGCCCACTCTTGAGATCAGCCAAGCCATAAAGAAGGATCATTTTGTTAGAAAACTGAATTTTTCTGAGAGAGGCTGCTGGTAACTTCTGGAAAAATTTTAGTAACTGCTTTTCACTAGTGACCTATAGTTTCTTGATGCCATAGTCATCGATCAGATTCATTGTGGAAGTATAACTCTAGAGTCAAGAAAATCAATTCCCTTAGTAGATTAGACAACATTTAGACATATTTCTGTAACATCGGGAATAACTCATATTGGCATATGTGGGTCTATTAACAGATAAAATAAAAATCAAAGAAACTTTTACTGAAATGATTAGAACTGGATTTCCATTGACTGTAACTGCTATAGAAACTATTTCTTAATTGCATCTTCCCTTACATTCTAAGCCAAAGAGAAAAGAAAAAAAAAAAATGCTTTGAAGGATCATTTGGAAACTATTGATCTCTTTTTTTCCCTTCTTCTCAGAACAGCAATGCAGTATCTTAAGCATAGATAAAAGAAGCACATCTTGACCATACTTTAAATAAGTTTAAAAAAATTCTTAGTGCAACCATTTTACACTTTTTAATTCAGCTCACTTCTCATCTCTGTAATAATTCATAGTCCCTAGAACCAATGTGTTATCAAAGAAGAGAGAGTACTGTTTGTAAGTATGACAATTAGTCCAAAATTTATTTCTGTATTTTAGATATACATATTCAACTTTGTGCATTTAAAACTTAAATGCCCACCCAAGATAGAATTAAAAATTTGATTGTCTTGCATTGATCCTATTTAGTAAAATGGTAGAATCTTGTGATCTATTGCTTGTAGAAGCCCAGGAGTCATGGCTCACTCCCTCACTCTTTGCCCACACCCAGACAATCAATTGACAATTTCCCATCAGTTTTATCTCTTAATGTACCTTGAATCCGTCAACTTTTTATTCTTCACTGCTATTTCCCTTACCCAAGTCACTTAATCTTCTGATGTTCACACTTTACCCTCCCTACCCAATTCATTCTGTCCCAGCTGTCAGCAGGAGCATATAAAAAATCCTTAAGCCTGATAAGGACACCTTTTCATTCAAAAGCTTTGAGTGGTTTCCATGACTCCTAGAATTCAAAATAAACAAAACCACTGGCCTTGACATTGCACATAAAGACTGATATCAGTGGTTCTCAGTCCTGGCTTCAGTATTTCAAGTACCCCAAGGCAGATTGATTTTACTATTTCAGTTTTATTTCTGATATTCAAGGGACAGAGTCTGGTTGGTTTATCCAGACATGCAGGGTGGAGTGGTGAAATGGGCATTCTCAGCAGATTATAGAGTCCTGCAAATCAATCAATACAAATTCCAGAACCCAGCTTGAGAAACATTAGAAGTTGAGTAATTGGGCAACTGCTGACATTGTTTTCCTGTGTATTAGTTAGAGTTCTCATGAGAAACAAAATCAATAGGTTACATTGATCTGTCTATCTATCTGTTGGAGTAACCTCTTGTGATTTTGGAAGACTTAAGTCCACAAGTTGATGGGGACAGGCTAGCAGGTGAGAACCTTCCTTGGTGGCTCAGATGGTAAAGCTTCTGCCTACAATGCAGGAGACCCGAATACCATCCCTGGGTGAGGAAGATCCTCTGGAGAAGGAAATGGCAACTCACTCCAGTACTCCTGCCTGGGAAATCCCATGGACAGAGGAGAGTAGTAAGCTACAGCCCATGGGGTCGCAAGGAGTCGGACATGACTGAGCAACTTCAAAGCAAGTAAGTAAGCAGGTGAGAGACTCAGGAGACTTGCAGTTCAAATCCAAAGACAGTCTTCTGGTGAAGCAGGAAGAGGTGCTGTTGCAGATGGAGTCGGAAAGCAGTGTGCTGGAGAATTTCCTCTTTCTCAGTTGGGAGTGGGGAGGTCAGCCTTCTGATCTAGGCAGTCATCAACTGATTGGATAATGTTACCCACATTATAGCAGGCAATTGGCTTTACTCTAATTCCACTGATTTAAGTGTGAATTTTATCAAAAACTTCACAGAAGTCCTTGTTTTCTAATCTTCACAGAAGCATTAGAATAATGTTGGACCATCTATATGGGCACCATGGCCAAGCCAGGTTGACACATAAAATTAGCCATCACACCCTATTCATTCACTTTCTTTTGTGTAGCCTTTCAATAGATTGTTATAAGTGAAGGCAGGGTATGTACAAGTGTTATCTGTTAGTTCTGGACTTTTTGCGTAAGAATTACAAGAACAACTTGTTAAAGGACAGATTCTTGAGTCCCAATACAGGTTGATGTAGTCAGAACTTGCTTCTTTTAATAAAATTTGGCAAGTCATTTTCTACCTAGTAAAATATTTGTGTTTCTTCTGAAATACCCTAATCAAAAAGGGTTTTTTTTATTATTTCCTTGGATTGTTTGTTTTAGTACTTACATAATGATCAATGTGCTTATTTTCCATCGTCAGCTTTGCCCTGAGTTCTCAAGGTCTCAAGCCAACAATTTAGTGAAGGATATGAATACAATCCAGAAAAAAATACATGATCTTTTATTTATTATAGTTACTGTTGTCAAGAATATGAAATCACCCACAATATTTGCTTGGAATGGCACTGAAAAATTAACCTTGCCCTGTGTTCCTTTCATCTGCCTTGAAGAATAGTTTAAATTTAATTATAAGAAAACTATATAACCTTCGGGTCATATTATATATTCTTCTGGTGAATGAAGATATATATGAGAGGAACCTGTCTTTATTACTGTCTTATAGTGAATTAGTGAACCTGCTCATAAAAACATTTTCAAAATAATTTCCTTAAAGTGTAACTCATTTCAAATATTGGTTTGGTAGCAAAATGTTCAGTGAATATTTTTATACTACATTGCTTTTTTAAGATTCATGATATGCATTAAAAAGAGATTCTGAGTAGTCCAGTTAAAATTATTTCATTTTTTTTCTAATATGTCCCCAATTGGTTTATCTACAAAATCATATTTATATATGACAGTAGTTTAACATACTTCTGAAACATATTTTTGAAAGATCCTACTTTAGCAATTCCTATCTCTAAATATTCATTCAATAATAACCATTTTTGAGATCCTACTCTGTTCTAGCCAATAGATTATACTCTGCGGCATACAAATATGAATAGTATAGAGTTCTTATTATGATGGAAGGCTTAATTTAGAATTTCCAGAAGCATAAATGGTTGACATATACTTCAAAACTAGAACTGAGATGTTTAATAGATGCTTGAACAGTAGAGTACCAGGAGTTGAGGTTTATATATTTGTCTTCCAGGCAAACTTGAGGTTAAAAAATATTGTTAAAAAAAATAATCCTTCTGTGAGAAGTGGGAACAAGGGAGGTTTTAAAACAGGATAGGGACACGATCAATTAAAAATGCTTTCAGGAAGATCATTTGGCAGGAATTGGATGGGGGGACTATAGTAAGAGAGCCTGGTGAGAGAAAGAACAGATGGGAAGCTATTGCAATATTTCAGATGAGTGATCCCGAGTTCCTGAATTAAGGCAGTTGCAGTGGAATTAGACAAGACAAGCCAGACTTGAGAAACATTCTGAGAAAGAATTGACAAGAGAGGCTGATGTGTTGAATATGGGGAAGAAAGGAGCCAATGATGACTCTAAGATTTCCATCTCAGGGCATGGCACGGATAACAATTTCAATAGTGCCTCAAGACAGAAGAAGGACTACTGATGTGTCCTGGGAAAGGAGTACTGATTTCAGACTTGAGCCCACAAAATTTGATATGGGTGTATAGCAGCAAAATGGGAGAAATATTGATATGGAACTCGAAAGAAATCAGGGTTGACAAAATAGATTTGAAAATGATCAGCCTATGGATAATTGTATTTGAGAGTGTCAGCAAGAACATTCAGAGGGCATGGAGTGAGGACAAACAAGGCAAGGATCTGGCAAACCTCACATGCACAGTACTAACCTGAGTGAGAGTCCTTGAGGAGACCAAAGACACGCAGTTCAGTGACACCGAAGGATAACAAGGAGAGGGCAGGGTTCTGGACTACACCGAGGGAAACAGCTTCAGGAAACACATCAATGCATCCCTCAGTGCTGCACAGAACTGGGGCTTCCCTTATCATTTTCTTTTGCTTTGCAGTCTCCTCTATCTCCTGTGTTTTTATAAGCTTTTTAGAGATGAATATGCATCAACATCACCTTTTATCTAATGGTTTCATTTTTTATTTTCTTCTGTCTACTGGCATTTATTTTGGGGTAAGCATTGGCATACAGGTTTAAGCTGATACCTGACTTCCACACAATAGTTAATTTATTTTTTTGGTTTCAGATACACACTACTTCAAAATGGTTCTCCCTCAGCCCTTCCATCTCACTGTTTTACCTGCTCCAACCCCAATAACTATAGCTAGAACTAACTGAGGGTAGACTGTGACCAACTTCACAACACAGACCTCCTGCGCTAAGGCCTTCTTATTGAAGAGCAGTAATGTAGAGGTATTTGTAGCTGATGTCAAAATATACACAAGCAGGGGACGTATGTGTGTGGGGGATATACATGAGTGTTGTAGGAACTGGAGTAATTAATCTTTGGGGGCCACATCCCTGACTAACAAATAACAGGTAGGGGGGCAACTAGAGATCACTTTTTTTTTTTTTTTGCTTTATGAGAAGCTGTTGTCCATAATGCCTGTTGGAAAACGGTCTTTTGAGATGGAGCAGTCAGTCAGCTCAATCCTTGCATCTTCTATTGCCTTTTCCCCCTTCCTAAACTCATTCTCCTTTTCTTCACTTTCACTATCTAGGATTATATCCCCTGATACAAGGGTATCTCATGAATCTTTGCCACAGAATCTGCTTTCTGGGATCCCCGGCTAAGACATTCCTGGTACGTTCTTGGCGGTCTAGTGGTTGGGACATTTTTTTCCAATGCAAGAGGTGTGGGTTCAGTCCCTTGTCATGAAGTTAGGATCCTACATGCCTTGTAGCCAAAAATATAAGAACATAAACAACAGAAGTCAATATTGTAACAAATTCAACAAAGACTTTAATAAAAATCATTCCTTAACAATAACAACAATGACTTTTATTACGAACCCACTCTGCATCACTAGTTTGAAATTCTTTTAGGTTTTTATTTGGGTTCTGGGTATATAATCTGTTTAGTTAGTATCTCTTTAGCCTGTTTATTATAGCTATATAACATATTTTAGTATGAGATTTACCAGTTATCTTTAGAGAATCATTTATTTTCCAATGTTCTTATTTCTTTTGGTTGATGCATAATGCTATCAATATATAATGTGATCACTGGTCCATGTGATCCATGGGTAATGCTATCAAGTTACAGCTGTGGTTCATTCACCAGGAGTCTGGAAAGTCATGAACAATGCAGTAGTTACAAAGTCCCTACATTTCTGAAATAAAGTGCCAGACGACCTTGAGACATGCTCAGAGATCATAAAATTGGTTCAGTCAAAATTATGTCACCTGCTGCTTAAAAGGCTGTAGTGAGAAAGCTTTTCAAAGAATTGACAGATTATTGTGTGTCCTCTTCACAATCTCCCAAGAGGGAAAAACTGAAAGACAATGCCAGATGGAAGGATTTTCAAGAAAATATTTTGGAAAGCTTGACATAGATTCCCTGGAGCTTGGGGGACCCTGGAACAAGAACCTGAGTAACACCAGGAAAGTGGAACAAAGCTTTGCTTTGATAGAACATCTGAAGCAGCGAAATAAGAGGCATATCCCTGGGAACAAGCTGTAAAGTATCTGTGGGGAGTGGAACTGGCTGAGGATCATTTTGGAAAAGCCCCCAAAGGTGTTCCTGCTTGGAAAGCAAAAGAGAAAAGAGATGCACTCCCAAGACAGGGAGCTAAAGACGGAACTCTAGGCAGCCAGCACTGTCCATCTGCAATCAGAGGGCACCAGAGAAATTCTGAGGGTTCTCAAACAGAACCCTCAAAAAACCTTAAAAAAAAAAAGTTCAAGCAATAAGGCAGATGCCTAGAAGCTCGAGTCCTTTTAATTCTCTGTCACTTCATGAACTTGAGACAGTGAGGCTTGGACTAAGGTGGATGCTAGTAGCAGGGCACATTATAGCTGCTGAGTGGCACTAGGGTGGCTCAATTTGAGGCACTGTCTGAACCATCCCCTGATGGTTGCCTTTGGAGCGCAACTGGGAGACTCTTTTCTCTAGCCAAGGTTCCAGTTCTGGTGAATAAAATTTTCTCATCATATATAAGGCTACTTCTCAGAAAGGCAAATCTGGTCCCATGAGCATTGGATCAAGGGAGAAGCCAGTTTCCTACCATCTCATGGACACAGAACACATGGCTTCTTTTGTATTATCTCTCAACCATATGGGGCCACAGTCTTTACCATCCTAAGGCTATGGCCTCCTCTGTGCATAAGGAAAACAATTTCCAGTGATTCCACGATGGATTACCTTTCTTAGTAATGCTAGCCTCAGTGATCCCACAGTAACTTTCTGTCTTATCAGTCTTTTAATGTAGCATCAGCTTTTCACATTAAAGAAAAAAGAAGGGAAGTCCACACATCTAATTTCATGTAAGGTGAACAGACGGAAAAGTACCTATGACGTGTGAGCTCCAGAGGGCCATTGAGCTCTACTCAGCACAGAGAAGTATGGTTGGAATATTCTGGAGGTGCAAAGACAGAGTATATAAGTAAGTACAGAAATACTTTGACCAATTACTTCCTTAATACTTGAAAGAGAAAAGGTTATGCAGTCTCCTTCTCTGTTGTTGCTGTCTAGTTGCTAAGTCTCTTTGACACTCCATGGACTGTAGCTCACCAGACTCCTCTGTCCCTGGGATTCTCCAGGCAGAAATACTGGAATGAGTTGCTATCTCCTTCTCCAGAGGATCTTCATGACCCAGGGACCAATCCCATGTTCTCCTGCCTTGCAGGCAGATTCTTTGCTACTGAGCCACCAGGGAAGCCCCTCCTTCTCTACAGTTAACCTCTTTTTCTGTCGTTGCCACTTGATCCTAGCACTTTCTTTTTCAATTAATGCAACTTCCACCATCCATCATATTTTTGTGGGGAATCTTTTGGTGGTCATTCACTATTGTTGAGATATAAGTCTAGGTCTGGTCAAGTAATAGAGGCTTTTTTTTTTTTTTCCCCCATTTTTTCCTGCTCTGCTGCTTCTCAGGGAATGGAAGTTTCCACTCAGGGGCGGAACCTGTGTGTACGGTCAGCTCTGTCACTTCTGACACTCTGTTCTCCCCTTGAGGAAGCACACATGGAGCTGCCTCTTCTGGGCATTTTACTCTCCCTCTGTGACAGCCCCTGTTCTGAAGCTAGGATCAAGATGACTCCATCTCATAACAGATAGGCTAGGCAACTTTTGGATATCCCAATGCTCAGAAATCGAGCTTTTAAAAAATAGCTCTCTCATGCAATGTTAATACCATTCCACAAGGGTACCAAAGTGTGCTCTTTATACTCAACATTCTTTCCCTCACAGAATTCTTAATGAAACAGCCTCTTCTTTTTGAATTTAGGGTCCCATCAATCCTTCCCCACACCTGCACTTGTGTAAGACTCATACATTATATCAGACCATTAGTTCCTGGATGTGGAGAAGGAAATGGCAACCCACTCCAATGTTCTTGCCTGGAGAATCCCAGGGACGGAGGAGCCTTGTGGGCTGCCGTCTATGGGGTCGCACAGAGTTGGACACGACTGAAGCGACAGCAGCAGCAGCAGTTCCTGGATGAGGACATTTGGTGTGCTAGGTAACCTATGGCACAATTGCTCATCCCTCTATGACTAAGGCTTTGTTACTAGCTTCTCAACCTCACTCCTTCTTCTCTCAGAAGGAATGGACTTCCTTTTATGAGACTTTTAAGTCCTTCAAGGAATTCACTTTCATCATTTCTGCCTCCTCATTCCTCAAATGTCAGAGCATCCCGGAAGTGGACTCGGTTTGGGATGAATTTGGCATCTCTCCCTCACCCTATCTCCATTCCATTCTATCAGTTAAATTCCAGAGACATGGAGGATATGCCTTTCTGAGTGCTATAGTTTCTATTTGTGTTGAGGGTATTCTCTGCCCTGACCCAGCCTCAACAGGAATAGCTCTGCTTTTATCTGCTTTATTTTTCCTTCCTTGTAAGTTCTCTTTTAAGAAGGAGTTCTAAGAATATTATTCTTCCTTACCTTCAATTACAATTCTAGATGGTACATAGGGTCATGAGTTATTTAGCACTGGAAACTCTTCAAAGTAACCCTGGTATTACTGGAGCCAATTAAAACTTACAGCAAACAGATGATGAATGCTATCAAATTCTGAAAAACAATATAAATATTTCTTATTTCCACATACTCATTGTGACAATTTCATGAAATGAATTTATTACTAATAGGTGTTTTGACTTTTGAAAATAAAATACTCTTGCTTTAGAAATATGTGTATTAAGATGTTTCTTAGAAAATTATATATATACACATATGTATTTATGTATATATGTATATACATATGTGTATATATATAAATATATACTGCTACAAGTTTTTGCTTTTATTTGAGGTAAACCTTAAAGTTACAGCTTTTCATACTGTTTGAAAGGCATGTAGAATTGAAGTATCAGTGTCACTTTTTATAGTACAGCCATTTTGCCTTTAAATAGCACCAATTTAAATGTGCACTATTGTGTTAGGTGGGTTTACTTTCTAAAGTCATTATTTGAAATACTCTGATAGCGTTTCCAGAGTGTTATTTGTACAGTTATTTTAATAACTTAGCCCACCGCTCTCTCTTAATTTCCAAATGCCCTTTTCTCACTTGTGTCATTTTGTAACCCACACAGAACACAATGAAAGGTTAATGGTGCTAAAGCTGATCTGATGCAGCCACTGGTCTCTTTGACTTAATAAGGAAAATGTTTTTAAATAAATTCAAAAAACAAAATCAGGATTATAAACCAAGGATCATGTTGGAGGCCCCTTACTCTTCACAGAACTATTCCAACTTGATTTGACCCTTATGGCCTTAACCCAATCCAAAGCCCTCCCAAGATGTCTCTGTTTTCAGGGCTTATTTCTTCCTGCATCTTTTTATCTTTCAGATATTGCAGCTGCAAGGACCATCTTGGCTTTCTTTTATGTTATATCAAGAGGAATGTGTGTCTCAAGCACTTCACTGGGTTCAAAAACAATCATCAGACTAATGAACTTTGTGAATTTCAGAGACTGTCATTGGGAGGTCTCCCATCAGCACTGAGACTACTCTCAATTCCTCCTCTCTTCCTTTTGTCCTTCTTGCTCTCTCTCAAGACTAACAAGCACCTCTTGAGGTCTGACTTTGAAATAGTTCCATCCACTTTCACATGTCTCAGACTCTGCTCAAACACTTCCACATCATAAAAAGTGTTCTGGTGAATCATTCTTTCACTGTTTCATTACAGGAGAAAGTTAAGGAAAATTTTATTCTGTTTTGCTTCTAGCAGGAGTTTTGTTGTTGTGGAGAATGGATGAGGGCTGTCTTTTTGTTGGACTGCTAAGAAGCCCATTCTTTTCTTATACTGATGCAAGGACTTGGATAGTGGTGGGGGTGGAATGAAGTGACCTATGGACTTCTTCCATCAGTAAGCAAAGGTATCTTCAATGAGTGAATGCAAATGCTCGTTAGACCACAAATAGTAGACCCAGGTGGCGAGACTTCAGATACAGCCAGCATTGAGTGAGAAACAGGGAAATGGGAGAGTGGAGGGAATGAAAGGGCTTTCCTGGTGGTTCAGCAGGAAACAATCCACCTGCCAATGCAGGAGGCTGAGGTTCAGTTGCTAGGTTGGGAAGGTCCACAGGAGAAGGAAGTGGCAGCCTACTCCAGTATCCTTGCCTGGGAAATTCTGTGGACAGAGAAGCCTGGAGGGCTACAGTCCATGCGGTTGCAAAAGAGTCATACCTGAATTAGTGACTAAACAACAACAGGGAATGAAACAGGCACATTCGTTTCTGCTGACTTGAGAAAACAGAGTGTGTAACTTACAATGCTACTAAAGAAGGTGAATATACTAAAATCTTTTGACTTTAGTTGTTGTTTTAATTTCATTATATTTCTGTGGCCATAAAAATCATCTGTAGACTAATAGCAGGTGAGATATTCTCCCTGTGGATATTTTATTCATTTATAGGTAATTTTTATTTGCTTTTCAGTGAATCTGAAAATATTTTGTGCCAAATATTAGACACTATGATTTATGTAGATTATCAGTTAATTTCTCACATCATACTACCTCAAAAAAAAAGTTACTTTTATGTCATTTTAACAGTAAGAAAAGCCAGAAACAGAAACCAGTAACTTACCTAAGATCACAAAGCCGGAAATTTCAAAGCAAGGATTCATATTCCAACCGCTGGGGGCAGTATCAGAGGTCACAGAGTGAAGACCCCCCCCCGCCCCCCCCCCGAAAGCCTAGCGATTCAGTTAACATCGAATTGTGCTTTGAACATCGAATGTATTAGTACCTGTCAGGATGATGATTAGAGGAAAATGTTAGTAGAATGTTATCCCTAAGAAAACAATGTTTTAAAATTATTTTTAATATTTGAAATGTATGGTGACAGATTTATAATCACCTTTCAGATTTTACTGATTGATTTGATAAAATATTTTCACAATACTTAGTTTTATACCATTAACCTACCTTGAGGTGAGGTGAAGTCGCTCAGTCGTGTCCGACTCTTTGCGACCCCGTGGACTGTAACTTACTAGGCTTCTCCGTCCATGGGATTCTCCAGGCAAGAATACTGGAGTGGATTGCCATTTCCTTAACCTACCTTAGAGAGAAGGAAATGGCAACCCACTCCGGTACCCTTGCCTGGAAAATTCCATGAATGGAGAAGCCTGGTAGGCTACAGTGCATGCGGTCACAAAGAGTCAGACAGGACTGAGCGACTTCACTTATCTCACTTAGCTGGGAAAGGAGACAAAGGATTCAGGACCAAAGGGGCTGGATATCTTAGTCCCTTTGTGTATATACTGCAAAGATTTTATCACTGTGTCATTTGGGTTTATTTTGTGTTATCCAAACTTTATTGGTGATAGCAATCTCCTGTAAATACATGGACTTCAAATTCAATACCAGAAGAAAGAACATCTGAAACAACCTGTAAATAAAGGAGAAAAATAAATGACACTTCTCCTCCAGTACGACTCTCCACTTGATAGCAGGGATTTAGAAAGGCATTTTAATCATTAAACGCTTTGCATTAAGTTTAGTCAATATTTTTTTCAATCAGGAGAATCACAGTTGTGTCTACTGTGTTGGCTGCTGGTAACATACCTAATTTAATGTCACAGTTTAAATGAATTCTGCTGACTACATTGTCCTTCATCTGTGTTACCTCTAACAATTGGTATGCAACCTTTGCAGCTACAGAGGCAGCCTTGTCATTCATTGGTATTGTCAAGAAGCATAAATAATCACTATGTGACATTTTGACACAAGAGTTTATTTAGTGATGTTTGCATTCTGACATTGACAGAATATGTGAGGACATTTCATCAGCAGCAACTTTAGCCTCACAGAATGCAAAAAAAGATATGTACTTTACTGATGGCTAGAATTGGGCTGTGACCTCCCTATTCCATCCTCTCTTTGTCCCCTTCTCTAATTGTTGCATCTTGTTCTTTGATTTTGCTAAAAACTACTTGCTGAAAGAATTTCATTTCTACATACATGGAATTATTTGGCCCATTATTTGGTCATACATCCATTATTTTGTTATTTCAGAGTATGTTTAATTTCTTTCTTTGGTTGCTCATCTTTATGCAAAACAAAAACAATATAGAAAGGTAACTTTTGAAGAGCAGGCATCATCTTTATCTTACCTGCATAATAGATTGCTAACACCTATCCACTCTCTCTAGAGAAATTCACTAATTAAAAAAAAAAATGTGTCAATCACCTAAGCTCTGTTTGGAGGAGAGACTTTTCAATTAGGAGAGATGAGAGAGGGGAAAAAAAGAGTAGCTTTGGAGAATCATTACATTTAATTATTACTTCAATGCCAAGATGCTTTCAGAGCCACAGTATAATCTATGGTGTCATAATAAATAGGTAGGCGCTCTTTATGATTAAACTAGATATGATCTTTACTTTCAGAGCAGTTTTGACAATAATTGCTTCGTCTAGCCAAGCAGAAGTTTGAATTGCTGAAGGACCCACTTTGAAAGTTGGAGGAACCATGTAACAGGGAAATGCAGTTTTAGTGCACTTCTCCCACTCTACCCCTGGAGTTTACTAACACTCAGCGCCTCTTCTGTTATCTCACAGGGAACATGAAGATGACCCCTGGATGGCTGGATCATCACTAACATGGGTGAGTTTACGATGTCATTTTACTAAATGAAAGCAAAGCTAAATGAAAAAAAATTATTGAGAGTTTTCTCTGAGTAAAAAACTGGGAAGAATTTTAGAAGTGTATATAAAAAGGACATTCCGGTTTCTAGTTATTATTGTCTTTATTTCTGTAATTGTTCTCTACCCACTCTTCTCCAGCTAATCATGTAATACAAAGCATGTATTAGCTGAGATCTGCTAATCTTAGCTTGGCTGTCAGCCGACGCGGCCACCTAGTTTCCCCGGTCATGTGCTCTGGCGCAGGTTGATCAGTGATCTTTGTGAGAGTTTTAATTTTTGTGCTCTTTCTTTTTCCCTCCTTTTCTTTCTTCCGCTCTCCCTCCCTTTCATAGTTTCAGTTATTTTAATTCAGGAAAGTATGATTAAATAGTGGTGAAGAGAGACTATAAAGGTAGGATTTCTAAATTATATCTGCATTCAGGGAAAGTTGTAGAAACATTATTAATGAAAAAACTTAAAACACTAATGGGCCTAAGAATTTAGTGGCCCCAGATCCTTCTATTCAGTTTCATTATTTATGAGTGTGGGTGGTAGGACTGGTTAAAACCGCAAGCAACCTGCACTGAGTCCTGCTTTGCCCAGGTGCTTTTGCAAGGAGGGAAAGATCTTCCTGTTACTTTGCATTCAGATCTACAGGTGTTGGACTCTGGTGATTTGTGACAGTTCATAGAACAAGGGGTGACTAATCCCAGCTGTCTTTCTCCAGTTAATCAAAGGATGGGGCCTTTGAGGAATGGGGAAGAAAAAGTGATGATACTTCTACATGTGACACTTCCCAGGGAAGCTCCTCCACCATAAGCAAGCATTTCCTACAACCAGTGTTTCCCAGTCCTAGCTGTGTTGTCAGAACCACCAAGGGGGCTTTGGAAAATACTGATGCCTGGGCCTTATGCAGAGAGAATCTGATACGATGACCTGGGGCGAGGTCACAAGGCGATGCTAGTGCACAGTTATTGATGGAAACTATAACAGGATCAGTAGACTTCAGGAAATTCTGCATGTTGCTCCTCTTTCCTTTCTGGGGCTTCCCAGGTGGCACAGTGGGAAAGAATCCACCTGTTAATGCAAGAGATGTGAGAGACATGGGCTCAGTACCTGAGTTGGGAAGATCCCCGGAAGAAGGAAATGGCAGCTCACTCTTGCCTGAAAAATTCCGCAAATAGAGGAGACTGGTAGGCTACAGAACATAGGGTCTCAGAGTCAGGCATAACTGAGCACACACAGCAGCACTTTCCTTTCTAATCTGGGCTTCCTGCTATGAAATGTTGCTTGATTTCCATCCTCTATCTCTTTATCAACTCATGCATTTTCTTTCATAATTTCTCTTTTACTCTCTTCTCCTGTCCTATGCCTAACTGTTTCATGAGTCTGTCTCTCCCTCTGTCAAGCTGCCTCAGTCTTGGGAGATGCTAAAAGAAGCTTTATATATATATATATAATCCTACCCTCTAGAATACTATAACTGAAGGCAAGATCAACATGGCCATAGGCTATTACTCCCCTCACTCCTGTTGAATGAAAAAAAAAAAGAGAGAGAGAGATTCATGTCATTGTACCAAGACAAAACTGAAGATGTATGAACACAGTCATAAACAGTTGTTCAGACTATACTAGTATTTCTGGATATTTGTAACAAAACTTCTGAAAAGACTGATAGATTCCACTTCTCTGATTAGCAGCCATGGAGGTTTGCCATTTGATCTGTCCTGGAGAGTGCCTTCAGCTGGAAGGCGCACAAGGGATGGTCTGGCTTCTGGTGACAGCATCCTCCTGGTCTGCTGCAGCATTCAGCCAGAGACTGTTCTTCTGAGGGCATTCCCTAGCCAATGATAGCTCAGTGAGCCCATGGGACAGGGCTTTCTGTGCCTGACTTTGTATGGGCACTATTCCAGGGGTCAACTTTTGCTCCCCATAGTAGTAGTTTGTTGCTCAGTCGTGTCCGACTCTTTGCGACCCCACGGACTGTAGCCTACAAGGCTCCTCCCTCCATGGGATTCTCCAGGCAAGAGTACTGGAGTGGGTTGCCATTTCCTTCTCCAGGGGATCTTCCCGACCAGGGACCGAACCCGGGTCTCCCGCATTGCAGGCAGACGCTTTAACCTCTGAGCCACCAGGGAAGCCCCTTTGCTCCCCACAGGGCTGCCCAATTTGCATCACAGTCTGAGTGTCTCTCTATTCTACTTCCTCTCACCTTTCTCTCATTAGCATCAGATCAACATCACAGCCTAAAGGCTCCTTCTGCTTCATCCTGTCTCTTCCTCTTTTAAGTGTCACCCCTAAGAAAACTTTTGCCCTCCTAGCTTTGTCTCTATATCTGCATTCCAGATAAACTGTACTGACACAATCTGTCAATCTTCTAACATTTTAATGAAAATGGCAAAAGTTGCATTTTTATTTTCCCATAGTGGAAACTAATTATAATCTTGTCTGTGTATACTAGCACAAAAATTAGCATGAAAAAATGTACTCTATTGTTTCAAAATGCTACTCTTCATATTTTTTCTTCCAGTATTTTAATGTTTAACTTTTTATGAGTATAAGTGATTTCTTATCCCATTATGTAGAAATGTTACCTCTTAGAATTCTGGACATTAAAACTCTGTCTTCAGATATCTAAAATAAAGTGATTTGGATAGAGATAATTTAATGCCTAAAAATATAAGTGATTCATAGGTTTGGAAAACTCACCTTCAGAAGCATTTCCTAAAGAGACTCGTTCTTCTGAACGTTAACTAAAGCAATCTTTTTCCTTTAGATGCTTACCACATTGTATTATTATCGCTGTTGTTAACATATTTTATTTACATTATGTTGTTATCATTTCTGACCTGTACAACCCTTGGCATAGTGCTGGGCACATGGTTTATGCACATTAAGTGTGTGTTGTATTGAACTAAGCAGCATTTTTGTACATATTTTGACATCTGGGACTTTATTAGTGTTCTCAGGGGAGAAATTCTGACATATAACTTCAACTGACATAATTCCAATAGGAAATTATTTTTTCTTTCATATCCTTAACAAACCCTTGAGTCTGATAATTATTTCTTTTCTAATAGACCTTAGTTTTGAAAGACTTTTTAAAAGTCTTTATTCTTTCATAAACTAGAGTATTCCCACGTACAGGGCTGGAGTAAAGAGCAGGTTTATGTCAGGAAAACTCGCACTAAATAAACGGTCTCCAAGTGACAATGGCTTCTTGCCTTTCTCTGAGTCTTCTGGCAGAGGCCAGGATTCGCAGCCAAGATGAAGGACTGGATGAGTCATCTGCTATGGTATAGCAATGCCTCTGTTCTCAAGTCTGTGCAATCAGATCTCAAACTGATTTCTCCTTTTCATTTTTTTTTCCTTCTTTTTTTGGCAAGAGAGAAAATAACTTCAGTATTTCTTTTTTTAGGAGGATTGAAAAAAAAAAAAAAAACCATTCTATTGCCCAAAATTACATACAGAATTTCAAAGAGTGACCTCTTCCCAAATATAGCAGAGCTTATGGTGGTAATGGGATGTGTTACCTTTTGAAGCACAGGAGCTTCAGATCCCAAGCCTGCCCATCCCTTCACCAGACTTTGGAGAATGGCAGGATTAGGAGTAAAGGAGTATTAAATATAATACCATTTCACCTGGGAGTAATTAATATTTCTGGCCATGCAGACTGTCCCATGGTGGGAGTCACAGTCACAATAAGTGAATGAGGAGGAGATGAGCCCCAGGTATGCTGAAATGTTCAAAGCCTTGCTTTTCTCACAGTTGGCAGACTAAGTCATTTTTAGAATTTGGACTTCTCGGGGGCAGAGGGTTTTTTCTTTTACATTAAATATACTCTTTTCTCTACACTGTTCTGTTATATAATAGGGTGAGTGCAAGTGCAAAGTCATGCTTTTTCAGTATTAAAACACAGACTCATATCCTCCATTTTTTAAGTTACAGTTATTCGTGTTATTACTAATTTTGGACACAGCAAATAAGACATTGCCAGAATCACTTTCTGGGAAGAATAAATGTGTAGCTTGTTTAGAACTGAGTTGGTTGTTAAATATAGCTTTGATTCCTTCCCCTCCTCCAGCCAAGAACCGCATGGTAGTTTTGTTGATAATCTACCACCCTGTCTTTAAATGGTAGCTTGTGTATTCTCCAGTTCTATTTTCCACATTGCTCTGGCTCTGTGGCCTTGGCTGAAACTGTGTGCCTCTCCTGTCTTTGACCCATTCTGTCTACGGTGTTTCACTTCAGTTCATCAGACAGCACCTGATTAGGTGGCCTTCTGTCATCCATTCCCTACACGTCTTGCCTGACCTCAGCCTTGTGGGGCTGGCTGCTCTCCAGAACCTCATCACGGAAGCAGCCGCCCTGACAGGGGAAGATGTGCTTGGTTCATCTTTAAACATTTTCAAGGAGTGGGACTGGATGTCACAAACAGGTCAAAGGCTCAGTCGCATGTAAAGTGTGACAATGATGGCATCCTGAAAAATCTTTACCTTATCAGGCAGTACTGTTTCTCTCCAAGAGAGACCTTGAAAATGGGGAGACATGCTTTGGGATCTCGTCTCTACCATCTTGCTAGCTCTGAAACAGGAATACTAACTGTAAAGTTTCAAGCAAGTTTTCTGGCACAGTACAGTAGACTCAGTAGTTTATGTTCTTTCTAAAAATGTATTAAATATTTACCTTTGGAAGGCAGGGTTGGGTAGCTGGAGTGCTAGATGGTATCTAAATATCAAGAGGTGGATGTTCATGGTGTTTACCATTTTACAAGGGAAATCTTGGTAAATTCTGAACTCAGGCACAGGCCAGAAAGTAAAGACCATATTGCAAATCTAGGGGAATTAGAATTCAGAGAAGGGATGATTGTGGCTAGTGGGAGCATAAGGTAAAGGTGGGGGAGATGGCCCTTGAAATAAAAACTAAAGAAATTTCCCCCTTCACTTATGTATACACTAGAGATGGTAATTTGTGGGATAGAAAAAGAAAACTTAAAGTGACAGGACAGACGGTGAGCAAATGCAGTTAATGTTTGGGAAATTGCAGAACCAAAGTTGTCTGAATCAGAGACCACATTAAAGGGAACGGAGGATATAATTTTGGAAAGATATGTTAGGCTATATTCTGGTGGACCTTAGATCTCAACCTGTATGAGCAGTGTGGTGGAGCGGAAGGAGTCCCTGGCTATGGAGCAGGAATCCCAGATTCCTTTCTAGGCACCTGGGAAAAGATGGTAGAGCAAACAGGTTCTAAAGATTCATTGCTTTGGGTTCAAATCTCAAAGTTTCTATGTATTAAGTCTGTGGCATTGACCCAAGTGATTTCCCCCTTCTAGCCTCTAGACTAGACTATGCTTCTTAACATATAAACTTGTTTTAATTTGATTGTTGGTTAGGGATTTTGGGAAGGTCATGTACACACTGCTATATTTAAGATGGATAACCAACAAGAACCTATTGTATAGCACATGGAGCTCTGATCAATGTTATACGCTAGCCTGGATGAGAGAGGTGTTTGGGGGGGGGTAGATATATGTATATGTATGTTTGAGTCCCTTCGCTGTTCACCTGAAACTACCACAACATTGTTAATTGGCTATACCCCAATACAAAATAAAAGTTTAAAGTTTGGGGAAAAAGATTGGTTGTAAAGGTTTTTCAAAGAAAAACATTTTTTTTTAAGTGGGAATGTTTAAATGCTTGGAAATGACATAATTAAATGAAATAATCAAATAACTCTTTGGTTTCAAAGCCACTGATAAATGGATACAATTCTAAGGAGACAGACCTAGTAATATTACCTAGGACAGCCTGAAGGAGTAAAAGGCTAAAGGTAAGAACATCATTTGACTTTGGGTCTAAAACGAAATGACGATTTGAAGAAAGTAGCATTTTAAAAAGAGAGATCAGAGGGACAATCAAAGGATGTGGCAACTGACTGAATATCAGTTTGAAAACTAACAAGCACAGGAAGGATTGCTTTAATTTACATGCTCTTTTATATTAAATTATTTAAGTGACCTGATTTAGTGATAACTTTTAATTTTGCATTACTCAGTGCATGTGGAGTTTCTAGTGATATATGTATATTGGTATATGCTATTGATCCAATAAATATTTATTGTGGACCTAGTATATGACAGATAGTGTTCTAGGCGTTAGGGACAAGATCTGTGTTTTTCCATTCCAGGACTCTGACAGAATGAGAGAGAAACAGGAAACAAATGAAGAAAATAGTAGCTGGAAAAAGAAGTATCATGAAGATGAACTAAGTTGATGTGATAGGAGGTAGGTGAGAGGCTAGTGAAAGAGCTCCTTAAGGAGGACACATTCAAGCTGATTTGAATGACTGAAGAAATCAGCAACACGGAGTGCCATGGCAAGAACATTTCAGAAAGAGAACACAGATAAACAAAGGTCCAAGGATGCCTCAGTGGGTTTCAGGATTTGAAAGAAGCCAGCCTGGCAAGGGCATCATGACTTAGGAGGAGAGCAGTCAGAGATGAGAGGAGAATATGTGCTAGTTCACAGCTTGAGACCAACTCCAAACACTCATTCCTCATCTCTTGGCCTCATTGCAACTTTACAGCCCAGTCTATGACATCCTTTGCAGCTAGAAGTGTTAATGAAACCACATTCATTCTCCTTTTCAGGTATCAACTTTGGGAAAATGTTCAAATTCCCAATTTTCCAGAATAGAAAGCTGAGGGTCAAAGATGTTGTGTGCAACTTGTTCAGGGTCAGTTTGTAAACAGCAGGGCCAAAACTCAAATCAGGTCTATGATCCAGGCCCAGAGAAGTTTCCACTTCCCACAGGGTCACTTTCCCTTCTTATGTAATCCTAAAGAATCACAGTCACTGACTTCTTATCAGAGAGCCTGCAGGAGAAATCTGTAGGGATTTTAACCAAATCACAGGGCAAGAGTCCTCTACTTATGGCTGACCTGCACTAAGGTTGAGAGAGAATTAGAAGAGAGCACCTATTGGAGTAGAATTAGTAGAAAGATTCATTTTCCTTTGCCTGGGAGTCTTACAGCAGCCCCTTGTTTTCATAATCCTATGATTTGATGATTTTCCAACAATTCAATTTTATGGATCTGGACTGAATGGAATATGCCATAAGAGACCATGGCATCTTAGAACAAACATGAAATGTGGTAAACAAACTGATGTTTCCACATGGGCACTATATTAGCTATTTCTGCACTTTGCCCTTCCATCAAGTTACCTGCCAGGCCTGGGCTGTTACAATCCAGTCTTCATCCGTCAATTACAGCCACACATTAACTCCGGACATTCTAAGCCTTTCTAGTAGAGCCCTTCTCAGGCAGGACTGTGAGCTCTCCTAGGAGTGTCTCCCGTCTCTTCTGTTCCCATCTTGAGCCTCCTCTGCTACTTGCAGCTCTGAGTTCTGAACAGGCTTGTCACGAAGCCAGTTGCGGTCTCTCTTTATGGTGCATCCTTAAACCCAGGCATCCGTGGAAAGGAGAGCCCTAGTTAAACAGACACATTATACTTCTCCCCTTTCAAAGAGAAGCCTTTCCTGCTTGTTGGGGGGTTTCTGCCTGGTGCAGAGGGGAGAGGAAGAAGAGTTGGCTGGCTTTGGGGAGCAGATTTAGAGTCGCATCTCATTGGAGGGGCTAGCTTTTTTCTGAGCTGCCAGACACTGCAGGCTCAACTGAGGCGCGGAGGTGCAATTCAGGCTGGTGAAACAGCGGGGGAAGCAGGACAGGCGGGGCTAGCGCGGCTCTGCAGCGGATCACAAGCACCCGCACACACACCACTCTCCCGCCGCCCCCGGCTCGCGCCTCTCTCCTTCCCACCCGGGCGGCAGAGACGCGGACAGGGAGTCGGGGGCCAGAGAGGGAAGAGGAAAAAGGCAGGCGCCGTGAAGCCGAGGAAAAGCTGGAGCGGCGCTGATATTTCACCTGAGAGTCTGACCCGAATCCCGAAGCTCAGACCCCCTTCAGCAGCACCTTCGCCAGCCAGGAGAGCGCGGCGGTGCCCAGGAGCCCTCGAGTCCCGCTCCCAAGTCTTCCCGTGCCCGGTGCACCAGGATCCTCCCTGTGGGGGCCGCGCGGTGCCCCCAGGAAGGCGCGGAGCTTGGGGGACCGGCGTTGGCGCCCATCGCGGTGCGCCGGGAAAAGTGGAGGCGAGAGGAGCCTTGAGGGCAGAGTGCGAGGCCCTGCGGCCGCTGCCGCCCGCGGCGCCGCCTCCTGCCCTCTCCCCTCGGGTGAGTGCCGGGCGGTAGCGCACAGCCACGTCTCTGCCGGGCGCGGGGGCGGCCGGGGGTCCCGGGTGGTGCCCGCAGAAAGTCCGCGGCCCGCGGACGGCAGGCGGACGCGTCTCTGGAGTCCGGAGAGGGGACTCTGAGCCGGGAGGACGTGGGTAGGGACTGCTGCACCCGTGCCCGGGAAGAGATGCCTTTAGGCGGGATTTGGGCCAAAAGATAGGAGGCGGGAGCGCCGGAGGGAGCCGGCAGCCGTCCCGGGGGGTGGGGTGGGGTGCGGGCGAGCTGGGAGCGGCGGGGTGGGGGGCGGGGGAGGGTCTGGTCGGAGCAGGTAGTGCTGCTTGGGCAACCCGGTGAGTTGGCCGGTGGGGAGGAACTCGCTGGTCAACTCGTTAATTTTAAAGCAGTCAGTTTGGGAGTGCGGCAGGGTAGTCAGGGGGGCTGTGAGAAGGCGAGAGGTGGCCCCGGGATGCCGGTGGTGGGGGCAGAGAGGAGAAGCCTGGAAAAGCTTGGAGGCGAATTCGCGCTTGGGTTCGTGGTCCTCGCAGCCCTCCTGCCTTGAGTGTGGCAGAACACTTTTTTCGGTTTTAAGACTCAGCGTGGAGAGAAAGCCTCCGTCCCAGGGGAGGAGAGACGTCTGCGGGGGGCAGAGACCGCAGCTACCGCCGGGTGCGCCCCCCACCCCAGGCGCGCCGGCTTCGGTCCCCCCTTTCTCTCCCGCCCCCACCTCCTTATTGGTGCTGGTTTGCAGCGCTCGGCTCCTGCGCCTTCGCTTCGCGTTTGAATCTGGCTCGCCCCTCCGTATTATGTCTGCACTCCGAAGGAAATTTGGGGACGATTACCAGGTAGTGACCACCTCGTCCAGCGGCTCGGGCTTGCAGCCCCAGGGGCCGGGCCAGGGCCCGCAGCAGCAGCAGCTTGTGCCCAAGAAGAAGCGACAGCGGTTCGTGGACAAGAACGGCCGGTGCAATGTCCAACACGGCAACCTGGGCAGTGAGACGAGCCGCTACCTCTCGGACCTTTTCACCACCCTGGTGGACCTCAAGTGGCGCTGGAACCTCTTCATCTTCATCCTCACCTATACAGTGGCCTGGCTCTTCATGGCGTCCATGTGGTGGGTGATCGCCTACACTCGGGGCGACCTGAACAAAGCCCACGTCGGCAACTACACGCCCTGTGTGGCCAACGTCTATAACTTCCCTTCGGCCTTCCTCTTCTTCATCGAGACCGAGGCCACCATCGGCTACGGCTACCGCTACATCACCGACAAGTGCCCCGAGGGCATCATCCTCTTCCTGTTCCAGTCCATTCTCGGCTCCATCGTGGACGCCTTCCTCATCGGCTGCATGTTCATCAAGATGTCCCAGCCCAAGAAGCGCGCGGAGACCCTGATGTTTAGCGAGCACGCGGTGATCTCCATGAGGGACGGGAAACTCACGCTCATGTTCCGCGTGGGCAACCTGCGCAACAGCCACATGGTCTCCGCGCAGATCCGCTGCAAGCTGCTCAAAGTAAGTGCTCCCCGCCCCCTCCCCACCTGGCGGCCGCCATTCCTCACGCTCGGGGGAATTAACCCACCTGAGAGCTACCCTCAGGCTCCTCGACTGTCTTACGCTACTGGCAAACTTGTTTTTTCGGGGTGGAGGATGGGGCAGAGAGAGTACAGTCGACAGTTCCGTTCTTTTCCCACCCATTCTCTTGCAGTTGTTTGTTTTAGTCTTATTTATATTCATCGGACGTACTTGTATCGCTTTCTGGACACTAAGGGAGTGGTGTTGGCTCCTGGACCTCTGAGGTACGGGAAGGCCCTGTTCTCCTTCCTACCCCGGCTCTTTTCCTCTTTAGAGAGATTTGAATTTGTGTCAATACACCACTCCAGTAAACTTGAAGTAGTAAAACTGAACAGGCTTCTAGTCTGAAGACAAAAGGTGCTGAACTTGCCTCAGTTTTCACCTAAGGCTGTATTTATTTATGTGTAGTTCTCTCTCTCCCTTCCTCCCCTCCCTAATAATATCATCAAGTGGATTATTGCTTCAGACCCAATAACTCTGTGGTTATCTTTTTAACAAGTACACAGATGGGAGAAGCAGTTTATAAAGTGGAAAAAGTAAAACCTGGTTGTTATCAATTTTTATTTTTACTAAATATTATCCTAGAGAAGTATTCTGTGAAAGCGGAGTGCTTTTCCTGCAGTCTCTTTAATTAATTTTATTCTTAATTGCTTGTTTCTATGAAGCCTGTGTCAATGACAGATTTCACCTGAAACTTCCTAGTATCTATTAAAGAAGATTGCTTCCTACCAACAGCCCTGTAAATGCTAAAAGAAATCGCTTCTGGAGTGATTTTTAAAGCAAGGTCCATCTAGTCGTTAGAGGGCACCACTACAAACAAGGACAGAAGCCCACTCTGCTCACTAACCCAATTAGAGTGAGGGATACAAGCCCCGTTCTCTGTGTGTTATTTATAGTTCATCTTTTTGAGGGATTCTCCTTAGTTTTCAAATGTTCATAAACCAAGAAAGATGACCCCAATACAATCTCAACAATTTATCTGAGATTGCATAGAAAGCTATAGCCCCATTCACAATTTAGCACTAATAAAATGAAAATCTAAAGTATTTAGGTTGACATTTTACCTTTGAGATTTCAGTTCTACGTCCCAGGTCTATATGGTTTTATACGGCTTCAGTTTACATGGCAGTTAAAGTAGTACCACGTGCTTTTAAAAAGTTTGGCTCTTGTATCTTTTTTATCATTCATTTATAACGTCTTGCCCTAATCAGTTTTGACTATCTTGCTCAGTATAGTGTTAGAATTAAAGTAGCTCAGTTGTCCTGTCACTTCACATCATATGCATATTTCCTATGCTACAGACAGTAAATACACAAATTGTGTGTAGCTTTCTGGAAACTTTTTAACCTAGTTCCAATGCATATGTTAATTAAGATAATTGTAAATTAGTAATTTGAGTGGATCATATTCTTTATAAATCTCCAATGAGCTGCATGTAATTTTTAAAACATTTTAACTTAGTGTATCCTGCTATGGACCACTGTTTGAACTGAGTTATTTGGATCAGGCTAAACATGCTGTAGACATGTTTGTTGTATGTGCCTGTTTCTATGTATAGAACGAGATACATAACCTCCCTTTTAGGTTAGGTATACTGGGAACATTTTGTAAATATATTGCAAAAGTCTCTATCGTGGAAGCCATGTTTGTGTGTCACTTTGAGATTCTTACAGAAGAATAGTTTACCATATTGATTGCTCTACTAGAAATTAAAAATTAGACCTTAAAGTTCAGTTATTACTATTCTCTAGTTTTTCAAACACATAAATACATTTATTAAAACATATCTTTTTAAGGAAGCATATTTAGATGTTTTTAGATTGATCAGAAGTCAGAAATAAATATAATTAATATACATAGCATGTTTTGGTTATTGTTTTTGCTTTTTACAAAGTTATAGTGAATCTGAAGCCCCCGTTTCTAGTGGTTCAGGACGCGGTTCAGAACGCTGATAGGTGATTTTTCTGCATGAGACCATGTAGCACATGTACTGTAAGAAGTGTCTTTATTGAAAAAATAGATTTCTAGTGTTGGCAAATTTGGAGCAAGGTGCTATATTAACACAAGGTGATTAAAAACATCTAATTAAAACAATATATATACTATTAAAATTCTTTACTTTTGATATGTTGGGAAGACGTCAGGGTTAAAAGTAAAATTGATTGGCATGTGGCATCAGTTTATATCTAAACAAAATTATGATGAAATTCTGTCCTGATTTTTTTATGAAGGGAGAGCGTTGATGAGTGGCAACTCTTCATCCAGTCACTTACTGTAGTTTGCTTGAAGTTGATTTGCCCAGTAGCCATGGTGACTACAATGAATTCTCAGAGTTCTTGTCATTTCCTTAGACTTCATTAAAAAGAAGCCATGTTTTATTGGGAAAATGATAACATTCAGCAAAATTAGAGGGAAGATTTGCCTTTAGTAAATGACTCTTATTTTCTCTTAGGGACTGAGATGAAGTGACCCAAAGCAGGCAACTATATTTTTAAAGTGAAGCTATACCAAAAGCTTAAAGCAATAGTATTTTGATGTTAGTCTTATACATTCTTATTAAATATTATACACATTTCAGTTTCTTCTCTTAACCCATGTTTGACATTTTAAATGTAAAATTTATATATCTTTAATACAAAGAAATACATAGCTTTTTAAGGTAACAAAAGCTTAATATTTAACAATAGTTATTATAGTCTGTATGAGTTCTTCCTATTACCTAATTTAATTTCATTTTTACTTTTTTCTATTGCTGTTTTCTTGTTTGCTGAATAAAGCCTATTGTAAATATTAATGTAAGAATTCTATCTGATGATTGTAAAGCGCTTTCTATTCTTGCAAAGACAGTAAGAACATTCATGTGGCTTTCTAGTCCTCGCCACTATGAGGTTTTTCATGCATTTTTGGGGGTTCTTTTTCTTGATGGAAGTTTTTATAGTTTTTCTGCTTAATTATTAACTGTTGTTAACTTACATGAAAGCAAATTTTATTTCAACTCTATTCCTGTCTTCCGAGCTTGCAAATACTGAAATTTATTTTGATATTTAAATATAGATCTTCCAACTTTATGCTTGGAGTGATCAGTCCTTTTCTACTTAGGAAAAAATGAAAGTAGATTAAATAAAAATTTTAGAATATAATTGGAAATTATTCTTTAAAATTATAATATTATTATAAATACAGCTATAGGAAGCTCTTTTAAGATGAGTGGTCTTTCCCTTTTCCTCTTTTCATCCCCATATTGATGTTTTCTTTGAATTTTCAGTTTATTTTAGCTGTCTTTTTACAAAAATCGAAAATATGGGAACTAATGAATGGCACAGTTGTGTTAAGTTAACATAACATCCACTTTAAAATTTTAATAAAAATGGCTGAGTTAGGGAGTTGAGACTAATGGTTGATACATTAGACCTTGTAATTTAGTGTTGGATTGAAAGGATTTGGAAATCTCACTCCTTCCCACAAATCTAATACTAAAGGTTGACTGCCCCAGACTTCCATTTTAATAGGGAAAGATTTAAATTTTTTGATGCATCGTGTAAGAGCTTGCACACTTACTGCCCAGAAGCCGTCATACTTACATGTATATATGTGTATATGTGTGTGTGTGTATAGATACTCAGTCAAACCTTGTTTACATAAAGTAAACATAAAATCAACTATTGTTAGATACATAATTTAAAATCAAATGGTAAGGATATTTTTTCTCATGGAAATATAATTTTATTTTTTCATATTTTTATTAATGGAAAATAGTCATCATCTTTCTTTCCTAGGGTGTCAGCTATGTAACCCTTAAACTCTCACTTAGTGAAAAGTAATGGTTCCCAGTTATCTTTTAATATATCACTTACATTATTTTTATAGTCATGTTTTCTGTTCTCCATTTATATGGATACTCAAAATTGGATGTTATCTGGTTTCCTCATATGATTGTGATCCAGTGCAGATGCTATAAAAAAAAAATTGAATCTGCAAAACTAATAAGCTCTTCATTCTTTTCATATGTCTTAATCTTTTAACCACAGTGATTCCTGGACCATATAATTCGTGACTTTTTTTCATATATTTGTTAGTTTGTCTTCATTCTATACCTTGCACTTAAATGTAATTATGATTTTGACTCTATATGACCCTATTTTATATGACTGATTCTTTTCCCCAGTTGATCTTGGCCAGGTTGCACTTTAGTTTTAATCTTGAGATTATTAGTCATCTCTTTTAAATAAAATAATTCACAAATGAATACCTATTAAAAAAACACTCTTCTCCTGAACATTATACATGTGGCTAGTAAAAAGATTCAAGGAATCTAAGAACCCAAGAACTCTTGGGCTAGATCTTAATGTCAGTGAGTTTTTTTTAGGTGGGTTTATTATGTCTTATTAAAAAAGTGAAGTTCTTATTTAGCCTAGCTTTGCTTTCTCTGACACAAGTACAATAATTCTATAATAGGTATAGAACTTGGGTTCCTTTTAAAGACTGTAATTATTCTTCTTCTTTTAAATAGTAGTAATATGTTGTTTTGTTTTTTATTTTTAATATGGTTCCTGCAAAGTACAGGGTGGCTTGTGCTTAGGGGAATGCAGCATGAACAGAAATAAGGACATAAAGACCCACAAATACACAGCAGTAGGTAGGAACAAATGAAGAGAAGCAGGGAAAAACACTTGATAGATTTGAGGGTGTTTGGTGAGTAGGAGAACAATGTGCAAGTAGGGTTACAAATCCGATCCACAGTTAATATTATAAATTCCATAAAAAGTCCCCAAGGAATTATAAAGCTGTTCTTTCATTTGAATGGAATAAAAGCCTCACAAAAATTTATTACAAGATAAATTACATTCCATTCTATAAGTTACTTTCTTTAAAAAAAAAAAAAGAACGTATTTTTATGGGATAATTGGCTTAGCATTAAAAAAATCTTTATTTTAGGTTTGATGTTGGTCATATTTTTTCCACCTGAGTATTGATGGGATATCAAACTTAAGGAGTAAAAAATGTACAATTGTAGTTTATCCAGATGAAATTCTAGGTCCATACTTTCCTCTGCCTGACTCTAATTTTGATCTGATCCCAAAACCATTGCCAGAACAGCTTTGAGTCACAAGACATTGTTGTTCTTTATCTTTGTACCTGCTTTTGGCTCATTTCCTAATTTTAGATTCCACATGGTACCCTGACGTCATTGAGTGTAATTTTCAAACTTCAGCGTATATTCAACATACACATAGACACACACATTGCCCATTTAAAGAGAAGTGAAAATTCAGGTAGAATAGTGGAGAGATGGTAGACAAGAAGAGCCACCCTCTCCGTCTTCACCTACTTTGTTCTCTTTTCCTTTCTGAACCACTGGCCCTCATTGCCTTTTCCAATGGAGACATGTGAAAGGTGGTAGACGGGTAGATCAAGTCTTAGAATATGATAAAGGTGCCTCTCACATGTCAGATGAGAGTGATTAAATGTTTTCTTTCTGTTTTCCCCAGATTCCCCTTGCTCGCCTCTGAGCTAGGAAAGGGCACAACAGTTATAATTACAACATAGTTATGGATTAGAGAGATGGGAGAAAGAGCAAAGAGATTGATTGTGTTGGTAAAGTTTGTCCATGTTGAATGAATGTGGGCAACTGACCACAAATTTCCCAGAAGGGGAATGAACAAATGTGGATCTGGTTATGCCAAGGGCAGTTGTAACTATATCCCAGAGCAATGTGTGTGTGTGTGTATGTATGTGTGTGTGTGTGTGTGTCTTTGGATATGTACTCAGCAAGTCTTTCACTATAATAAGAAAGGTATTTGTCTGTGAAGTACATGACCATAATAATCCCTTCCAAGCATCTGTGACTCTTGATTCTTTTTTTCACCTATAGTCAGAATTTGTAATTGATTATCTTGCAGGCCTTTTTGGACTCTAAGGGAGTTCAGAGTCATTTGACATTAGCTGCTTCTTTGAAATTAGTACTTGTGACTATAAAATGAGTCACAAACCTTAAGTTCTAGAAAGATCCATGTGACTTCCGACTGAAGTATATATAACAGAAATTGTATATTTCAGTAGTAATATTTTATTACAAAGAATAACTTTATTGCCAAGATCTAAATAGTATAAAAATAATTTCAAATATCTATGATATTCTACTTATAATTTATTTGAACAATACATTTAAACAAACTTTATGCCTTACATTTCCTTGATTTTTTTCTTAATTCCCAGAATTTTCTATATGCAACCAACCAGAAAAGCTTTAAAATTTCAAAGAGATCTTTATTTCCTTTTGAAAAGTTATTCTATACAAATGAAAATAAAAGTTATATGGAGGTCATTCTGAAGTCCTAGTGTTTTCAAATTATGTTCTAAATTTTAAAGAATTAACTAATTTTCCATGAGCTGTTTTTATTCTACCTTTCCCCCACTTATTCATCCAATAGTTTCAAGACTCTAAGTGTCTTTTCATCAAGTAAAGTCAACCTCAGAAATTTTAATAATTTACCCATTAATCTTAACCTTTAGCAAGTGTTTTGAATTAATTTTTTGATTTTGACTGTATCTGTTTACATATTTTTGTGTAAAAATGATCATGATTCTGTGTTCCCTTTGGAATTAGGAGGTTTATAGAGCTAAAAGATACAATGTAGACTAGGTGCAAACTGCACTACTAATGAAAGATCCTTCTTTTATTATAATTCTTAAGATAACATAATAAATAAAGGTTAAATAGGTTTTTCTCTAAATTTTTCCTGCCTATTATCATTTCTGAGTGAAATACAGAAATTTTTATATAAATAAGATTATTAGAAATAGGTGAAATATTATTGCTACTAATTTATTACATACTCAAGGTACAGATAATAGTTTAACTTTATAAAGGCACATACCTAACCTCTTTTTTCTTTGTTTCTCATGTATGTATTACAATTCCTTGAGGAAAAGTTCTCAGATTCCAGTTATACAAGTTGAGAAACTTAAAACTATCATAGGCTTCCCCCCACCCCTTGCTCCAGAAAATCTCTAGAATTGCACCAGAATTAGAAAGTCCTAGATTAGAATTCCTTGTAAGCCTAGAATAGAATGTGGCTGCTTCTAAAGATATATTTGGTAGGCATATATCAGTTTTTGGAATATTGTATTTGGCTGAGCGTTGATAAGATAACCTTGCTCTTGCCAGGAGCTCTGACTTCAAACAATTCCAGTTCTACAAGCACCTGCCAATCCCTTCCCAACCTTTAAATAGAAAAGCTTTCCTTTTAATTCACAGTGATTAATAGGTTTCCCCCAGTCTACTACAAAGTCAAAGAAGCAAACAGAAATTAGTGAGGTAAGCATATTGATAGTTGAAATATCTCTTAACCAAACAAAATGGAAGAAGACTTGAAAGATAAAATTGTGGATATGTGTAGTACCTCAGAATCATTTAAAAAAAGGTTTAGGTTTACCCACTGGGAAATAATTTTCAATGAATGTGCAGAGAATTTCACTTATCTAAAAAAGATATAATTGTGAAAAACTTTATTCAGTGAAATGAAATATTACTTTCCCTATAATATCACACAATAAATGCAGTTGTTAAGTTTGTTTCTGCCAAGACTTAGGATATAAAGCATTTGGAGGAGGGTATAGGCATAATTTTGAGTAGATGGAACACATTTTTAAAATCAGAAGATAACTTGGAGTCTGAATGGAATAGATTCATGCATATTTAAGTGTAAATTACCTACATATGAATTAACTGCTTTGCTAAAAATAAGATATTTCTTGTTCTAGGATGGTGTTTTCCTGATAGCCAGTCTGTTTCTAGGCCACTTCTTTTCATGGGTTGTAGAATGAGCAGAGAATATGAAGCTAATAGCTTACTCTGAGAATGAGGCACATGTATAAATAACAAATATATGAGTGAGGGAGATGAATTTAAGCCTTGGTGTATTATATAAAAGTAAGAAAAATATGTGTTCTTTAGGGGAAATTTTTAAAAAATGAATGGGAAAGTGAGCTTAAAATTATATTTGTGAATATTTTTATTTCATGCAGAAAAAGCAGAGCTTAGAATAGTTGGTAAAATGACCCAAATTCTGATATTAACTGTAAATGTCAGAATACCACCTTGTGTTTATATAGCACCTGTTTCTTATTAGGTGGGAGAACAATGACCCAGGATTTTTGCTTTTATTTTTGCTCTGTATTTAGCTTTTATTTTGCTGCATAATCAATATAATGATACAACTGTATACTTGGAAAGATACTGGTCTCATCTGTATTTTACCAATTTGAGAATATATACTGAAGGATAAGTGAGTTCTGCTGGCTCAGAAATGATTAGTTTTCTCCAACATTGGTTGTTAGAGCTGCTGTTTTTATTTTTGCACCATCAGGTTTTTCTGTGTGTGTGTTTTTTTCCCTTGTCAGTAATCATTTTCTTCTTTTTAAAAATTTAATCAACTACTCCTAGGGCAGAGAAGAAAAATAGTCTCTGTCTTTTCATCGGATGTTTTTCCTACTCAAAACTCCTGAGTATCACTAATTACAAAGTAGCTTCATTAACTGACTAGTTTTGTTTTTAAGAATCTGCAATTTCCACTATAACAAGTTGTCACCAACTTTAAAGTCTTGGTTCTCTTTTGCTATGGAGGGCAACTTACTATGTGCCACAGTTCTCAGTGTTCTCAGGCTCATTTACAAAACCTTTGTCTTTTCTGGAACTCTAAGAGGAAAGACTCTGTCTTCAATATTCTGATTCATTGGACAGACCAGTGTTATGGAGTCTGTTTTGTTTATTAAATTAGCTTTGCAAAGAGTCTCTTAAAATATATTGGATTCTTCCAAACCCCATTTGACCAGCAGCAAGCCTCCCTCCACCCTGATTTTTCTGTATGCAGCTGCTTAATCCAGCTTTTAACAGCATCAGCATATAAACCTAAATATTTGCCTTTTGTGGTCCTTGTAAGTTAGATAGGGGATACAAATATGGAAAGACCAGATATGGAAAATGAATAGAAAAGGGAAATAAGTTTATTTTCGTGGCTTGCTAATTGTTTATAATCATGTGTTTACTTTTTGTCACATGTAAGCAGTTTGTTGAATTAACCTTTTCAGTGATTTTTATTGAATGCCACTGTCTTATAAAAATTTTAGTAAGCTACAAGTTTGTCTAATGCGGATATTTTAAACTACATTTTGACTTAAATTCATTTGAGCATAAATTTTCACTATTTTTACAATTCATTAAATAGGTAGAGAAATGAACAACTTTAATGCAGTTATTTACTAGTAGTTCGAAAACCACTAGTTAACAGCATCTGCCTTTATTTTTATTATGTGAGCTGTTGTGTACATAACATTATTTAATATGATAACATCTTCACTATCCTATTCTAGTTTATATCTATTTATTACTTTTCAAAAGTCCTGGAAAAATAAATTATTATGCTTGCTTTGTAATAATGCAGTAAATCTGTTTTTAAATTATGATCAACCTTTTATCTTTAACTAACTCCGTAAGAATTGCCTACTTATATGCTTTGAGAGGAAGAAACATCTGGCATGCAGTGTGTTATCATTTAGTGATTTATGTCAAGCCATAGCACATGTACAGTTAGTTCCACAGTTTGTGTTAACAGCCATTGTTGGACCAGGCGTTTCTCCAAAGCTCATGAGTTAGGGAATGGTAATTATAGTAAGTCGTATATTATAAATAATGCATGTATGTTCCACATGAGTTATGTGGGATTTCAGCCCATTTGCTAGAACATAGCTGCATAATGATTTGTTTGGATTTTGTTGCAGATGATTGATAGTGCAGAATGTTGGCAATAATGTAAATTACTGTTGGGCTTCCTTGCAAATTTCAGTACAAGTGGTGATTTCTTCTCTTTTTCTGTGTGCTTGTCTAGTCTCGACAGACACCTGAGGGTGAGTTCCTTCCCCTTGATCAACTTGAACTGGATGTAGGTTTTAGTACAGGGGCAGATCAACTTTTTCTTGTTTCCCCCCTCACGATTTGCCACGTGATCGATGCCAAAAGCCCCTTTTATGACCTATCTCAGCGAAGCATGCAAAGTGAACAGTTCGAGATTGTCGTCATCCTAGAAGGCATTGTGGAAACAACTGGTGAGTAAAAACATAGCTATGCCATCAAATTTCTTTATTCCGTAATAACTTCATATTACATGCATAATCCCTCTCATAGATTGGGCTCAATGTTTCAGCTCGCAAATGAAAGTAATGATTTGTCTGTTATTTCTTTGTAACATTCAGTTGATACTGCCTTGAAAATGAAGAAAGATTTATTGTTGTGATGATTGCATGTGTAATGTTAACTCAGAAGTACTTACTGCAAGACAAAAAAAGAAACTGAGATGACTCCTAGAAATGGTTATGATATTCTAGTTTAATTGTGGAGTTGGATTTCCTATAATCATATTTTTTAAAAGGTTTAAGGTTAAAATAAATTCAGGGCAATTAGTGAGCAGCCTGAACTCAGCAGGCATATTCTTGCCTTAGGGATGGTGATTCGGGTGTCACTGGTAGAGCTTTGATATGCTACTAAGTGCAACCTCAGTGGAAAATTCCCTGTGTGTACATGTGTATGTGTGGGTGTGTGTGTGTGTGCTAAAGCAGCATTTTAATTTCAAAGTAGGTCAGTAGATTTCCCCAGCTGAACCTTGACCAAAAATTTTTTGAAAAGATAATTTCTTCCTTTTCTGCTCTGCTATGGCTAGCTGTGTGCTATATGTTATTCTTTAAGATTCAATGTTGGTAATGCTGCAGATACTCACAATTTGCTACTCTCTGAGGAGAACAAGGTTGGCAAAAGAAAAATAACAGTAAATCAGAGTATATTATTTGGGACCTAAGCATTGCCAGTTGGTTCGCAATCTGCTGGATGCTTGAGACTAACAATGGAATATCTACATAGTTATATCTATCTGTCTCTCTTGGGTTTTATCCTTGCTACAAATAGGGAGAAAGCAGAAATATTTTCACTTTCCATTTTTTTTCTGCCAATATCTTTCTAGTCATCTTAAAGTGCCAGTTATTATGTATAAACTATAGCCCTGAAAGTTTTAATAACCTAGGCAATAACATAGATGCATTCAAGCCTTATGTCAAGGTAGATGTTACATAAGGAAAGAATCTCCCACCTTGACATAAAGCTTTGTCCAAGGAGCCGGGTGAGGCAAGCCATTGTAATATTGTAGATCTGCTACATAATACATATTTGAAATGTGGGCAAGATACTTAATCTCTAGAAACTTCTTTTTCTTGTCTCTAAAAGGAGAAAGATATAATAATCACCTCGAAGCTACTTGTTGTATTACTATTACTTTGTTAACTCAGCAAAGTTAAAGTGTGCTTCACTTTAAATTTTAAGGTTTGGAAGACAATGAGTAAAGACTTAATTCATCAATCTTTATCTGGAATTTGATTTCTGTGGACAGTTTTATGGTTTAAAGTCTCTAGATTTTTAACTTACAATTGAAATCATGTAATAGTATATTAAAAAAAAATATATTGATAAATGATGAAACCAATCTGTAAAAGCTTCTAGTTCAAGAAATCTTTAAATTTCAGTTTTATTCACCTCATTTATTGAAGTAATAATACATTGTTAGTGCTTAAACAGCAGATGGTTTTTATTGATTTGTTTTTATAGCATATGGTTCTACTTCTGACACAGCTGGTTATTGTTTATTAATTGATTATTATTCTAATCACTGCCACAGTGAAGTTTCTGTTTCACTTGACAGTCTCAGAAACAGTTCACTAGTTCTCTCTGTCTACCTATCTATCCATTCATCCATTTCCCCCTACTTATCTCTAGTTAGTGTGTACCTCTTAAGAATGAGAAAATTCCTCTACAAAATCACAATGTAATTAAGAAAAAAAATCAGAATATTAGACAGTGATACGGTACTGTTACTTAGCTCATAGGCTGCCTTCAGTTGCTCTGCTATCAGTGGTTTAGTAATTTCTGTCATGGCTATGTTTTCCTGGTTCAACATCAGTTTAAGGATTATGCCCTTACTTGTTTGCTTGTCTTCTCAGTCTCAGGATGGAATGGTTCCTCAACCTTACTTTGTGTTCTTGACCTTGATGTACTTGAACTATAAAGGCCAGTTATTTAGTAGAATGTCTCTCAACTTGGATGTGTCTGAGCCTTCCTTATTCATTAGTTCTTTCAAATTTTGACTTCTACATGGGCATCTTAAGGGAATACTGAAGCAGACTGTTTTTAAAATACTCGTATGTGTTCTTGACTGAACTGATGTGCCTCCATCAGATTTCAGAGGATCATGGTTAGTAAATGATATTCTACATAAAATAATTTGGAGTTTTGTAACATTAAATTATTCATTAGGCTGTAGATTTCATTTTAACAATTTCTCCCTTCTCCTTTTTGAAAAATAATGAACTGGCAGAGAGTACTTTCCACAGAAAATGTGAAAACTTCACTAGAAACTGAATTTATTTAGAGATTGCCTTTCATGGAGAAAAGAATAAAGTCTACTTCATCTTAACCTCTTAACTAAGCCTGTTTTCTAGATCCAGTATAGCAAGAAAAATAGCAAAACATTACTCATAATTTATACATGTTATTTCATGGAAAATTTATCTGACATTTTATTTGTATATATGCCCTAACTAATTAAATCATGTACTGTTCAAACTCTGTAAAATCTGTCTATATTCTCAGACCTTCCTGAGTCTGGTAAAAATATCATAAACATTCTTATGTCCATATGATCATTTAAAATTATACTGAGATTTATTTAGATTCATTTTTCAGGATGTTTCCTCCTTTATCCTTTCATTCATAATACTTTCTCATAATAGTTATTTGCTTAAAATAAGGCAAATATGATCTTTGCGGATGTTTTGAACATCAGTAATACCATTTTTTTTTTATATTGTCACCCTGTTTATATGCACCCTGCTTATATGCAGAGTGTTCTTTGGAAGGACTGATGCTAAAGCTGAAACTCCAATACTTTGGCCACCTCATGTGAAGAGTTGACTCATTGGAAAAGACTATCCTGCTGGGAGGGATTGGGGGCAGGAGGTGAAGGGGACGACAGAGGATGAGATGGCTGGATGGCATCATCGGCTCGATGGACATGAGTTTGAGTGAACTCCGGGAGTTGGTGATGGACAGGGAGGCCTGGCATGGTGCAGTTCATGGGGTCGCATGACTGAGTGACTGAACTGAACTCAATACCATTTTAGCTCCAATGTTTTTGTTTTTATTTTACAGGCTTGTGACTAACTGTTTACCCAATGTAACTTTTCATCATACTTAACATTAAACCACTAAGATTTTTTAAAATCACTCATTCATTCATTGGATAAATATATGAATACATGTTCTGTACTTGGAAAACATCTGAAATTCTGGCAGTGTAAAGCATGCTTACCAGTGTTAGGTTGATAGTCAGGAAAGGTGTCTCTGAGAAGATGAAACCAAAGTGGAGACTTGCCTGTCAAGAAGGACCTTCTGGGCCTGTCTGGAGGAGAGCACAGCAGAGGCTGAGAAGCAGCTGGTACAAGGATCCTGAGTTGGGAACCAACCTGACTGATTCCAGGAACTAAAAGAAGGAGGTGATGATTAGGATAGAGTGAGCGATGTAGAATGTGGAGTGAGAAGTCAGAGAGGTGGGGGGTACCTCTACATGACAGACGATTATATTGCATTGCTACAGCAAGTGCTGGGGTTTGACCCAAAAGCAAAGCCTGCCTTGAAATGCTAAGAGTAGTAATTTAGTAATCTCAAACTCTGTATAACTAACAAAAAGCTTTGTTTCATATAAACTGGATTGCATGCAGCTTACTTAAAAACAGGTGACCCCAATGCCTAGGGAATGTATTAAACTTTTGACAGTTTTTGTATTAATAGTACTAAACTTACAGCCTTTACACCCCAAAACACAGGCACACCATTGCTCACTTGGCTGCAATCCTCTGATGAGAATCTTCTGATGTCATTTGGTTTTTGCCTCTTTTTTTGTAGTCACAGTGGGAGTGGTGGTGGTGATGAGTGGGGGGTGGAAAATTAGAAGCTTTCTCATTTCCTTGAGAGTCTCAGCTTCGAGCTCAAGACTCACAAATAATTACTTTCCCCACCTCCTTGGAAATACTCCTCAGTGATCAGGTTCTGGGATGCTGCCTTGCTTGCTTCTAATGAGCAGGTCTTTCACTTCCATCAAGGAAAGAACATCCACCTCTTCATGAATAACCTCTGCTTCTTGGCTCACATAGCAAACTTCTAAACATAGGTTACCTCCAACTCTTGCTCTCTTTGCTGCTTCTCCCAGGAGGGAGAGCACTGCTAGCGGCAAACAGCATTGCAGATTTGGCTCATTAGAACTCGATGCTTTCAAACTTCAATCTGCTCTCCGCTGCTATTTGGCAGTCTTCTTAATTGTCTTTTCTGCACTCCCAGGCTCTGTCCCCATGGGATCTATTTTAGCCCTTTTCTCTCTTTCCATGCCCCCAGTCCCAGCTGTCCTATGCCTTAGCATACTGTATTTCCATCTAGTCTATCAAAAAGAATGTGACGCTTCGATTTTGATACATTTTTTTTTGCCCTCTTTGTCCATTTCTGATGACTATCTTCTTTTTTCTTTGCTGGTGTCTGTGGGTAAAATGTCTTTATTCTTCTTCAAAACCATCTTCTTTATCATTGTTTATTACCGATGACTCCAGTGCTAATACTTATCATACCTAATACTTGAAATAACTGACTCTCATTTCTCTCAAATGTGTTCCAGTGTTTTCTTGATGAAAAACATAATCCAATTATTTATTCCTTTATACTCAAGGTTCTTTCTGGAATCCAGAGACATCACATTCTCTCTCTCTCCTTTTTTATTTCTTCTAATTGTTATTTTCCAGTTGTTCCTTATAACCTGTATGATTGCCTCTCCCTATATTTTTTTTCCTGGATCACTGCCCTTCCCTTCTTTCCTTTTGAATCAAACTACTTGATATTTTTTTTTTTTGAGTGAATCCACAAAGTACTTTCAAGTCCGTTGTTTCTCTTATCTCCAGCTATGAGAAGGAAATGGCGACCCACTTCAGTATTCTCGCCTGGAGAATCCCATGGACAGAGGAGCCTGGGAAGCTACAGTTCATAGGGTCATAAGAGTTGGACACGACTTAGCAACTAAACTGCTATCATGAAGTCTCTCACCGGCCTTATATATGCCATCAATTTCCAGGACATTCTTCTACTCAGATGTCGCTTTTTTGATTCAGAGTCAACTTGTCTAAATACCAAGTAATCATCTTATCCTCAAATTACATCCTCATCTGGAAAGTTTCTCCCTTTTAATCATGGCTGTTTTATGCAAGATCTCTTCCTCTTTCTTCTTTTTAAAAAATTATCCAATTAAATCATTTCACAAATATCTATTGAGTACCTGTTACAGGCTAAACAGTATTCTAGACTCTGGGGACATATTAACAAAACACAATTCCTGTTATAATCACATGTGGAAATCAGACAATAAAATGAAGAAGTGCCTCATTTAGAATGTTAGAAAATAAATGCTATGAAAAAAAATAAGCAAACAAGGCAAGAGGGATTAGAGTTGCAGGGAAGTCAGGGTAGGTTGCAATGAGAAGATGACTTTTAAGTCCAAACACAGTACCTTGAGTAAAGCAAATCCCTTTTCTTTGAAAGGGATTCTGGATAGAGCTTCAGCAAGTGTAAGTGCTCCAAAAGAGCTGGTAACTGGCTTCTGCTCTCTCTTAGTGATGTTTCTTAATTCAACTCTTCCTCTTTAAGTTCACTTCTAAATCACAGTAGTTGTCTCAGGAATGGATTTAGGATTTGCTTACAAGGAGACTGTGCATTGAATGGTTGCTTGGTGAATTTGCTTCCACACTACTATCATAATAAACCTGTGCTCAGAAAGCCCTAATGCATGTGTTCCTTCCTAAGAAAATTAGGCTGCTCTGCTTCCTGTAATGTCCATACACTGATGCTCCCTTTTGCTCCTGTGTCTGTGATAATACCATTTTCATTACCTAGGACAGCATTTCTGTCTTTTCTTACATGGTATGAGAACTGCCATATTTGTTTAGTTATCCCTGGACTCTGTAGTCCATGTGCTTTCCTTAAATAACTCATTTAAAATGCTGTTTTACTTTTTTACTATGAAAGGGCTGTTAAATGCATTTTCATTATAGAAAAAAATTAAAAATGCAAATATGCAAAATAAAGACTTTACTCTTATTTTCAGCTACTCACAGTTAATGGGAGAAGGCAATGGCATCCCACTCCAGTACTCTTGCCTGGGAAATCCCATGGATGGGGGAGCCTGGTTGGCTGCAGTCCATGGGGTCGTGAACAGTTGGACACAACTGAGCAACTTCCCTTTCACTTTTCACTTTCATGCATTGGAGAAGGAAATGGCAACCCACTCCAGTGTTCTTGCCTGGAGAATCCCAGGGAGGGGGGAGCCTGTGGGCTGCCGTCTCTGGGGTCGCACAGAGTCGGACACGACTGAAACGACTTAGCAGCAGCAGTACAATTAATGTATAGGTCATTAACCTTTCAAGTGTGTGTATTCAGGTATATTGTTATTAAACATTTGCTGTTTTATAACGTTCTTTATTGTATAATATGTGTTTAACATCTCTCATGTCAAATTACGGAGAAGGCAATGGCAACCCACTCCAGTACTCTTATACACGACTGAAACGACTTAGCAGCAGCAGTACAATTAATGTATAGGTCATTAACCTTTCAAGTGTGTGTATTCAGGTATATTGTTATTAAACATTTGCTGTTTTATAACGTTCTTTATTGTATAATATGTGTTTAACATCTCTCATGTCAAATTACGGAGAAGGCAATGGCAACCCACTCCAGTACTCTTACCTGGAAAATCCCAGGGATGGGGGAGCCTGGTGGGCTGCCGTCTATGGGGTCACACAGAGTTGGACATGACTGAAGTGACTTAGCAGCAGCAGCAGAGGAGCCTGGTAGGCTGCAGTCCATGGGGTCGCAAAAAGTTGTACACGGTTGAGCGACTTCACTTTCACTTTTCACTTTCATCCACTGGAGGAGGAAATGGCAACCCACTCTAGTGTTCTTACTTGGAGAATCCCAGGGATGGTGGGGCCTGGTGGGCTGCCGTCTATAGGGTCGCACAGAGTTGGACAGCAGCAGCAGCAGAAGCAACATGTCAAATTAGGTTTCTACACCCTTCATCTTAATGACATTATTGTATGCCAGTTGTGTGTATTTGAATTTTTATTACCTATCTCCTAGTCTGGAATTTTTAGCCATTTCCTTTTTATTGAAATAAATACCCTTATAGGCCATAGCTTTAATTTACTACTAACTTTGTTATTTTATATTAATTCTTAGAGATGAAATTCCTGGGTAAAGGAACATATATATTTATTTGTTTTTAACATCTATTTCAGGGTTGCTATATAGAAAGTTGATACTAGTTTACATCTGGATATAAAAGTGCCCATTTCTTCATATCCTTGCCAATAATGGATATTATAATCAGTTTTATTTGTTGCCAATTTGACATAATTTTATTCTAATTGATTACTAGCAAGGTTGAAATTATGGTATTTATTGACTATGAATTTTATCCCATGAAGTCTCAGACACTGTTGCTCATTTTGCTTGCAATTTATTGTATGCATAAATTGCTTATATAATTAGAACATTATTTTGAAAAACTATCCCTAGTAGTCTGTATAGTATTATCAAAATAATTTCTGTATTATATATACATGTATATATTTTTCACATTCATCTCCCGTGTGCTTTATTAATATCTCAAGATAAACTATAAACTGCCAAGATTGATTAAAGACTTGGTTTTGAGGCTATATTTTTTATATCATGTATTATGTATCATAGATTGCAGAAAGTAGTAGATACCAGTAAGCACTTCTAAATTGTTTATTGTTATTTTTAACTGATTTTAATAGAGTTGCTCTCTGTTTATAAGCTTGCTTTCTGAGTCACACATTAATTTCTTATAGGAAATTAATCAACAAATCCTTGTTGATGATTCATGTTATGGTAGGTGTACGTTCGTGCCTGCTCTTTGTGACCCCATGGACTGTAGTCCACCAGGCTCCTCTGTCCTTGCAGTTTTCCAGGCAAGAATACCGGAGCGGGTTGCCATTTCCTCCCCCAGGGGATTTTCCTGACTCCGAGATCAAACCTGCGTCTCCTGTGCCTCCTGCATTGGCAGGCAGATTCTTTACCACTGAGCCACCTGGGGATCCCCTATGGTAGGTGTAAGATATTACAAAGGTGATAAAGGAGGAAGCCCCCAGTCCAAAGGGAGAAAGAAGTTGAATGAAATTGACTATTAGCAATATCTGCTCAAACAGATGTATGTCATGCTATAGTATAGGCCAAGAGTAGTGGTTCCTGATGGATTTGTTCTTAAGCAGTCTGAGAAAGCCCCCTAGAGGACACAGCATGGGTTGAGACAGGAAGGTGAAGCAAAAGGTCATCAGGAGGGTGAAGAGAGCTGGACATTCCAGCCCAAGGAACAGCAAATAATTCATTTTGTTAGAATCAAATCGTTTTATGTGGTCCAGATACAGGACAGGTGGAGGGGGATTGCCTGGAGATGAGCCTATCCCTGAGGCATGATTTGAACCTAATTCTACAAGCAGTAAAGCCCTCCAAGGATTTGAAGCAGGAGAATGCCACAATCCTATTTGCGGGAACGAAAGATCCCTCTGGCTGCAGGTGGAGGATGGATTGAGTGGGGCTGAGACTGGAGGCAGGCCAATCATTAGCTGTTAGAATAGGCCAGACCAGAGATAATTGGTTCCTGTGTGAAATTGTCTGACTCAGACAACTATATAACTGTTGAAAGTAATGAGAAAGGCCTCTGGTTCCAAAGTTGTTACTTATATGATTAAACAGGAATGGGAAAAATCAGCTCCAGGATCTTTCCCACTGAAGTCCCTCTAGCTGTTTAGAAGAAGCTGAGACAGAGAAACAATAAGATAAATTGAGAAAAAAAAAAAAATCAAACAGCATGAACAAGCCACTGACGACTTCTTACTAGTGAAAAACAGTTGGAAATTTTCTAATGAAAAAAAAAATCACAGAACAGAAGCTCAACTTGTGAATAATTGAGATGTGCCTACAATTTTCCTGTGTGAATGAGTCTACAATATTTAGCTTTATTGGTGGTAATTAATAGTTTCACTTTAATGATCCTTCCAAAGATAGTGTTCAGCAAACCCCTAGTGTTACTGCAAATGATGTAGCTCCCTCTTGACAATTGGAAATTTTATTCATCCTTCCTCATTGAAAGTACTGAATCATTAGCCTATGAGTTCCTTGTCCCTTTTGTAGTCAGGACCTAAATCAGGGATGTCTTGTTTATTTTCTGATTTCTCTATTCCTGCCCAGGTTGCAGTTGCCTTTTAAGGTAAGTGGTGTTTCAGAAGACTTAGCTTGCCACATAAAACCCATGGAGGTGTATATTTCGGAAATCTCAAAGTACCCTCCTCCAAGTAACTTCTATGGTTATATATTTGTTTGACATTTATTGTTTCTTAATTGTGATTTTTTTTTTTCTCTTTTAGAGATAGCTTTTGAATAATTTGTTGAGTTGAAATAAAACTCGGGTTTTTGAGAACCATGAATTCTTTTTAAAATATAAGGGAACTTTTATGAATAATTCCTAAATAAAATCTTGGTTTATTGTTTTCTTTTGATAGGCCATTATAGACATTTTCCCAGGGACTTTAAAAAATTAATGCCTAAACAACGAGGCATGAAGTAGGATAACTATCTCCACTAATGTGAAACTGAAAGGTTTTCTGAGACATGTAGCTTTCAGTGCTACAGGAGCTCTGAGCAAACTGGGAAGGTTAGTCACCCAAATTCGCAGTCAGGAATGTTAATTAAGCCCTCCTAGAGGCCTGCTCTGGAGAAGGCAACAGCAACCCACTCTAGTATTCTTGCCTGGAAAATCTCACGGACAGAGGAGCCTGGTAGGCTGCAGTCCATGGGGTTGCGAAGAGTCGGACACGACTGAGTGACTTCCCTTTCACTTTTCACTTTCATGCATTGGAGAAGGAAATGGCAACCCACTCCAGTGTTCTTGCCTGGAGAATCCCAAGGATGGCGGAGCCTGGTGGGCTGCTGTCTGTGGGGTCTCACAGAGTCGGACACGACTGAAGTGACTTAGCAGCAGAGGCCTGCTTCAATATAATGTGGAAGTTTGCTTCATTGGTAGTGGAATAGGTCTTCTCAAACTCATTATTGGAGTTTCTCCACTGTTTTCCATATTCTGCCTTTGTCAACACTGAATCCTCAAAACTACATAAAAAGAATATTTTCATATGTTACTTTCTCTGTTGTTTTCCTATCTTGTATAGAATATGTAATTAATACAATCCTCAGTGTTTTAGATTGAAGTTTATCATTTGTTGTGCAGGAGGGTGGGATGGGTAAGTTACTGAGGCTTAGGTGAGTTGGGGAGGGTTGACACTATATTTGTCACAATTTGCCTGTGGGGGATATGATAAAGTAGTAGTAGTAATGTGTGCATTCTCAGTTGTGTCTGTCTCTTAGTGACCCCATGGACTGTAGCCCATCAGGCTCCTCTGTCCATGAGACTTTTCCAGGCAAGAATACCAGAATTGGTTGCCACTTCCTACTCCAGGGGATCTTCTGGACTCAGAGATCAAACCCGCATCTCTTGCGTCTCCTAATTTTTTAAATGTAAGCATGAGGGATTGTAATTGGGGAAAACAGTTTTGGTGAAGATGTGGCTTAGTCCAGTGACAAGGAACATCAAAATTTATATCTTAACTAGGTAATTTTCAGAGATTTTCCAGGTAAAGTCCTGGGACTGACTGCATTGGAGTCCCATGGGTTACTTATTAAAATACTCACTTTGGGGCCCTCACTTAGTCTTACAGTGTTCAAATATCTGGCGTTTGTGAACCAAGAAATTTGCACTTGTAATAGGCACCCCAATGATTCTTATTAAGAACATTAAACTTTGAGAACTCCTGAATCCAGCAACTAGTAAAGGCACAAATATTTAGTGAATTAATTACTCAACTGAAATACTAAGGACTAATGAAAGAGAACATAGCTCTTTAAATTTCTGAAGTCTTCAGAGATGAAGCTTTGTGTCGACTCAGACTGTGCTGATCAATGTAGCCAAATGCAAATGAATGTGGGTGGAAAACAGTGAAAATCAGAAGTATGAATTAAAATGCATTGCTATTCATCATCTTAACGAAGAACAAGATGTGATAGCTATTGCAGAACATTGTGTGAAGATGTAATATAAATGCCAAACAGCAGTGTTAGCGCCACTCACTGCTGGAGAGCATTCCGATCACTGAAATCACTACATATGGGCTTGACCAGAATGCTGCGTGCAAGTATTTAATGCATGCAGTATTTACCGTTTTATATGAGGAATTAACGCCTGTGAATGGCATCAGCCCCCGATCCCCACCTTATTTCTGAGTCTTATTTTTCTTTATTCTTCTGCGGCACTGCTCCCTCATGTCGGTTTGTTGTTGTGCTGGTCCCAACACTTGGTGCCCAAACAGGGACCTGAGCTTTCGAGGCTCTTTTGACGGTGCCAGAAGATGCAGGGAATTCCAGCCGAGAGACTGGAGGACAGTGAAAGTACTTGATGATGGACAACACCATGGAATATCAGAAAGGCATGTCAAAGAAAGGAAAGAAGAGGACATAGTTCAACATCGATCCTCCTGGAGAGCCGCCAGTGAGGGAGATAAGAAGACTGACGATCCGCAACCACCCGGAACAGGCTCCAAGGACCAACAAAGCCAAACGGCCTACTTGGGGTCAGTTGAAGAAATTGACCATTGAAGGGGAGAAATTGGTCAAAGAACAGGGACAGCTTTGACCTTGGCTACCTTGTTCTTGGCTATGTTATCTGTGATAACTACCACAGTAGGTGCCAATCATACTTACTGGGCATATGTACCTAGTCCTCCCCTATTAAGCTCAATTACATGGGAGAATTCTTCTGTTCCAGTTTTCATAAATGACTCTTCTTTGTCACTCAGACCTTTGGACCCAAGCCTTCCTTTAAAACCAGAAGAGGGCTGACAACTTTGAAATGTTAGTGTTAATTATACTGTTGGAACAGGTCTTACCTATATGTATGGGAGCGGAGACTCATTGACTTGAGAGAGGATTTCAAAGTTGGTTATCTAGTTAAAGTGTGGTTGCTCAGTCGTGTCCGACTCTTTGTGACCGCATAGACTGTAGCCTACCAGGCTCTGAGAAGCCTCTCAATCCATGGAATTTTTCAGGCAAGAGTACTGGAGTGGGTTGCCATTTCCTTCTCCAGGGAATCTTTCCAACCCAGGGATCAAACCTGGGTCTCCCGCACTGCGGGCAGACGCTTTACCGTCTGAGCCACCAGGGAAGCCTATCTATAGTTAAAGAACCTATAAAGAACCAGTGAACAAAACTCTTTTTTAAAATTAGAATTATTTTCCTTTAATATCACAGGAGAAAGTACTACTATGTTTCCGCCCCATCTACCTAACTGTATTATTTCTATAAACTCTGGAATAGAACATTGAGTACAGTGGAAATTATGTAAAGCTAATACTGGACTTCCCTGATGGCTCAGAGGGTAAGGTGTCTGCCTGCAATGCGGGAGACCTGGGTTCGATCCCTGGGTTGGGAAGATCCCCTGGAGAAGGAAATGTCAATCCACTCCAGTACTCTTGCCTGGAAAATCCCATGGATGGAGAAGCCTGGTAGGCTACAGTCCATCATGGGGTCGCAAAGAGTCGGACATGACTGAGCGACTTCACCTTCGCTTTCAAGAGGAATTATCTTTATGTTTACTGCAAAGTTCAATAAGACTTTTTTTTTCTTCATAATTTTACATTAAGACTAACCCTGGCTGTTAATCATTAAAGCTAAAGGTTTGAGGGCTTTGTTTTCTGGGGTAAGTTTTGTGGAAATTGCAGAGATTAAAGAGAAAGTCAAAATAGGAAATGGATAATGAGTAAGATTTGAGATTCAGATAGAGTGAGACAAATATCTTATCTTGACAAATAAGGATTCTAGACCCAATTTGTATTGCTTCACTTTGATTAGTTTTCTTTGTCCTAGGCTCTGTTTGGAAGAGCTAAGATCATTAACCCATTCAGTTCATAGCAGAGAGCTCAGAACTGCAATTCAAGTGAGAAATCATGGCTGCTGTTGTTACTGTTGCAGTTGAAAATGAAGGTTGAATAAGATAAAAAATATGGAGTTATTTCATAAGCTGTGTATTTTATTAGTCATAAATGATGGTAACAGGGTGCCATTACAAAACCGAGAAGCTATCATCCTGGGGCAGGAGAAAAAGGAGGACAATCCCTTCTTTGTTGTCCGAAGATGACTTACCTTTGGAGCCTAAACTTCATTGTGTTGATTATGGATGATGTGTATTTTCTGAATGTCTTGTGCCAAAAATAACTCATGAGCCTGAGAGTAGCTCTTGTTACAATCATTCCTGCTGTGTAGTTCAAAGAGTGATGTCTGGATGATTCAATCTTAAAGGCTTTTGAAAAAAGTGCATCTTCGTCTTCCAAATATCTGTCATGCAACCTTTTTGTACACCTCTAAATAATTTTTATTATAATTTAGTCTTTTTATTTTGTTTGATTTTGTTTTTACTTTAGATTTCTTGTCATTTAAAAAAGTAAGTGACATTTTAATGACAGTTTTCAGAGCCCTTTTTAGGCACATGTAGTATTAACTCTGTACCATATCTCAACATTTAGATACAGACAAAATCTGAGTCCATGACAGGAAATCTTTCTTCCAAATGTACAATATGAAGGGGTAACTTTGGGAAGGGAAGAGCTTTGATAATTAGGGAAGTTTTGGACCTTCAGAACAGAATGTATATGTATAAGCTCCCAGCACCGTTTTCATTACTTTTTCAGTGCTAAGGGTTTACTTTCTGACTCATGCTCCTGATTCAGCAGTTCCCCAGAAATGGCTCCGATCCTTCCATATTTGGCAGCACTGCTTAGAGAATGTGGAGAGAAAATGATGTAGCCTCTTTGTATGTGTGTATTTATTCAGATTAGCATTATCGGTTCCAAAAATGTTTTAACATGTGTTATCTGTTTCTTTCTAGTTTTGCTTTGCTCTACATTTCTCACAGTGGCTTTTTTTTTTCAAATATGCTTCATTACCTTCATTTTAATTTGTATACATTAAACGGAAAGGTTTGTTAAGCTTATTTGGCTTATTTTCTTCATTTAGTTAAGATTTTAACATTTTATAGCCTGTAAATTATAGAATGGTAGTGACTCACCATAATCCCTTATGAAAAAATTTAGGAATCTTGAGTTTTTAAGGCCTGTTTGTCAAAATTGAGGACAGAATTTGGTCTTAAACTTTTAATGTCTTTCTTATGCAATACATTGATGGTTTGTTGTTTTTTGTTCAGTTATTTATTAGTGTTTAAATTCAGTCTAACAAACTAAATTTTGCTTATCTTTTAAATATGTCTAAAACATTACTAAAGAAAGGACCTAACCTTTACAGAGTGCCTTTCTGTATTCCAGGTTCTCCTAGACCAGTTGTGTGGATATCAAATAAAATATTGTACCTTAGTTGAACTGGTCATTTAATCATATCTGCCCAATATCATATGTTCCTTGGCTTGGATATGCTTGGTTAGTCTAATATGCTAGTTCAGCTTTGAAGAAGTGTATTTCTTTCTTTACACTAGAAGCCATAATATTACCAAAACCAGAGAAAGTTGAGAGGAAGGAAAACAGGGCACATTTATTGTTTTTAAAACCTAATAGAATTGAAATGATAATGTTGTAAAGATAAAGTGCACCTTAGTGATATTTTAGTTGAAGCGGAAATGGAAACTCTGACTCGATGAGGTGAAATAACTTGTCTGACTTTTGAGAACAAGTTGATGGAAGAGTCTGGAATATATCTTTGCACTTTGAGTTTTATTCAGGCTTTCTTCTCATTACCAGCAGTGATTCACTTATTTAAATGAAATTCTTGTTTACCGTCTTCAAAATAATTAATAATGATGGCGATTGTGTATCTTTTAAGACATGTCAAGGATTTTCTCCCTGCTACTAGAATTTTAGTTTTTGATCAGGTCAACCAGTTGTCCAGCTGAGGAGAGGGGAAGGTCAGTCAGGAGATGCATGCCTTATAAATAAGCTTGGTCTTGAACAAGACTGCAAAGTCCTTTTTGGGGTAAATACAATATGACTGGTAGTTATCCAGCTCATTCATGTTTTCAATAACTATGTATTAAGTAACTGTGTATTTCAAGCGCAGTTCCAGGCAGTGGGTACATAGTGATGAATAAGAAAGTCTGAGGATGCCAGTTGGCAAAATTCATGATCCAGTGAGAATTAACACTTACCCAGGCAGTGAGAGTACTGTAAATTGGGAAATACACCATTAGTGGTATAGTTAGTAGGAGATGTCTCAAAGCTACAAGCTATGCTTAGAAATGGTAAGGGAGTTAGCCAGGCTAAAAAGGAGTAGAGAGTACTACTGGAAGGCTGAACAAACTTGGAAGACCTCAAGTGTAACAGAAAGAGAACCCTTGCTTTGTTTAAGGTATTGAGTGATATTCACATGGTTAGAGATAGAGTATATATGGGGTTATTGTTCTAGTTCAGCCACTAAGTCATGTCTGACTCTTAGCGACCCCATGGACTGCAACACACCAGGCTTACCTGTCCTTCACTGTCTCCCAGAGTTTGCTCAGTTTCATGTCCATTGAGTTGATGATGCTGTCTAGCCATCTCATCCTCTGCCACCATCTTTTCTTTTTGTCTTCAATCTTTCTGAGGGTCAGGGTCTTTTCCAATAAATTGGGTATTTTCATCAGGTAGCCAGAGTATTGGGGCTTCAACTTCAGCATCAGTCCTTCCAATGAATATTCAGGGTTGGTGTCCTTTAGGAAAATATCATATGCAGATGATATATGGGGTAGTGGAGAAATAAAGAAGTTTCAGGAGATGGTATTGGAAAAATAAAGGCTGGAAAATGTAGCACTTTTAAGACATTTATGTGTTTGCACTTAATTATTTTGAGCAATGAGGAACCACAGATGGCTTTTAAGTAGAAGAATGATGTGATTCATAATTATATTTTAGGAAAAAATCACTCTGGCTGAATTTATCAAAAGTATTAAGCAGGAGAAAAAACTAAAGATGGGTTGATCAATTAGGGTGTTAGAGCAGTAATTTGGATGAGAAGTGATAATCTGTTGCTAGGGAAAGTTTGAAAATGCATCTGGTGGCTCAGCTGGTAAAGAATCTGCCTGCAGTGTGGAAAACCTGGATTCGATCCCTGGATTGGGAAGATCCCCTGGAGAAGGGAATGGCTACCCACTCGAGTATTCTGGCCTGGAGAATTCCATGGAGTTGCAAAGAGTTGGACATGATTGAGCGATTTTCACTTTCACTTTGACCAGCATATTGGGAAAAACTTGTTGAAAAGTCTTGTTGAGGTGTGTAAAATTTCGCATTGCCCCTGATGAAATTTGATGTCTGAAGATGAAGACACTTAAGTTGAGGAAATTTCAGACTTAGGGGTGTAAAATACAGGGACTATATAGCACGAGATTTTCTAAATTCATATTTGGACTAAAGAGAGAGATGTATGAAGTGTAATAAGTCCAGATATTAAAGCTGGGAAGGTATTGGGAAGTCATGGGTAGGTCTCAGGGCTGGAACTTCAATATGTTAGGGAAAACAGAAGGTATAACAGGTGTTTAGCACAGAAGAATGCTGTGATCAGATTTGTACCTAAAGGTTTCTGAATAATGATGTATAAAGTAATAGTAGTGTATATACCAATTAACATTGTCTTTTTCATTTCATTGTTTTCAACCTCCTGGGAGAGGAAAGATAAATAAAATGGATATGGTTTGAATTCCTTTATCTTTTGAAAAATGCTTTACATCAATATGATATGTAAATTTTGGAAATCAAATGAGATATGCTAAATACTTTAGTTAAAGTAAGTGGTCCTAAATTATTATTTTCCATCAATATTTGCTGCAAAAACTTATTCTTTAATTTAGATATGTAGAATGAGTTTGTCTTCAACATGATCTTTTTTTTAAAAGACCTACTGTAGTGTGGTATATAAACCAAAATGTAAAATTAGAATTGGAATTTAAAAACCTTTTTTAGATCTGTGTAAAAAATCCTCTGTATTAGTTGCTCAGTCATGTCTGATTCTTTGTGATCCCATAGACCATAGCTCACCAGGCTCCTCTGTCTGTGGAATTCTCCAGGCAAAATATTTCGACAGGGAATCTTCCCAACCCAGGGATCAAACCCAGGTCTCCTGCATTGCAGGCAGATTATTTGCTCTCTGAACCATTGAAATGTTTATTTGTACTGTATAACTTAAAATTAAGTCCTAGAGAGCCCTGTTGAATTATGCTCCACTTATCTTTCAGAATTCTTTAAGAAATAAAATTATGACTCTGTGATGAAAATTAAAATCACAGAAATTTAAAATGTGTTAAAATTAGATAAATGCTTTGTGTGAAGATAAAAATTGTAATTTTATAGTTATGGAAATTGGTCTATTAGTGACAACATCTAAGATGATACTGTGAGTGTCTGAACTTACAAAATGTTGGTGTGTGTGTCTGTACAAATGTGTCTTCTGATGAACACACTTAAAATTAACCAAAAGCTGCTATTATTATTTTGATCTTTGCTATATTAAGAATAATTAAGTTCAGTGAGTACTGAATATAGGTAAATTCTGCCATGTTTCTTTGAATAAAATACTATTCAAAATGATCTCGGGAAAAATGATATAGAAAAGTTCATTTCTCCTTAGAGTCAAGAATTTTCCTTCAGTGTGTTGCCATATTGAAATTTAAGTTGTTATACAAAATCCCATGGATGGAGGAGCGTGGTAAGGTACAGTCCATGGGGTCGGAAAGAGTTGCACACGACTGAGTGACTTCACTTTCACTTTCACAGTTCCTGCTCATGCAGTGATTTTTACTCTGCAAGCAAAAGTGAGATTAGAACATAACCTGTTGAAAAATGCCTTCTCTCACATCTTTCATTTCTTGGAGTTGTACTAGCAGTTACAGGTCCTAGGAATGGATTATTTCCTTTACGTGAACATGTAAGGAAATACGTGTAACTATACTCAATAGAGTATTGTTTCAGATTGGATGATGAGAAGCTTAACTGGCTGGATAAATAAAACCTGATGTAATAGGTTAAAGTAAATTCTATTCCAGTATTATATTATAAATGTAATGTTTCACTTTACATTATTTATAAAGTAAAATGTTACATTTTATTTTTAACCTATACATGTACCTTTAATGCAGAGCCGAGACATGAAATATTACTTAACTCTGAAAGAGTTTTTATGACTCATCTGGACTTTTAGTGTTTCATTTAGGAGTTTCTTCTGCAGCTTAATGGTTCATATTTCAAAAATAATTTTCCTAGATATTCAAAATCTCCTTTAAGATATAAAACTTCACTGATAATAATACTAACTAGAGCCTTTGACTTTTTTCTTTTTAAATGAAATCTTTGAATTTTTTTCTGGTTTTGACCATATTCCTGCCATCACTCACTGGTCAGACAATAAATGTTTATTTTCTTTTTCTTCCTTCCAAGATTCTCTTTTTGAAACTTGTCTTTTACTACTTTTTACATTTTGTATCTGGCAGGCTCCACCAACTACCTGTGTGTTTTGGGAAGATATCATTGAACAACTCCTGGTTTTAAAATTGGTAATAATACCTTCTCCACTTACCTCTCAGTTTCTATTCTAAGAATTCAAAGGGATGATGCCTAGACCATGCTTTGCAAAATTGGAGTTCTGTATAGTAAAGCATCCTCGAACTCACTGTGTCTTCCATTTTTTACTTCTCCCCACACCTGTGCCACTTGTTTGAAAACATAAACTTATATGGTTTTGCTTCCTTTGTTTTTCCCTAGTAATATTTGACTTAATTTTCTTTTGTCAAACTTTATTTCATTAACTCTTTTTTCCTTTTTTTAAAATTTTTATTGTAGTATAGTTGATTTATAATATTGTGTTATTTTCGGGTGTAGAGCAAAGTGATTCAGTCATATATATCCCTACGCTTCTGTTCCCATATAGATCATTACAGAGTATTGAATAGAGTTCTTTGTGCTATACAGTAGCTCCTTATTTAGTTATCTGTTTAATATATAGTAATGTGTTTATTCCAATCTATTTGTTTCATTAACCCTTGACAATACTCTTAAACTTTCCATTTTTAGCTGTTTGGTGTGATCTACACAGATCTGCCAATAACCCCAAGATTATTTTAATTTATGAAAAGATTATAAATCAAATTTACTCAAAAGCTGAATGTTCATGTGTTTACAGAATACTGTAGATTCTTTTACAGGATTTCTCACACTAAAAGTTTGATTATATTGAAAACTAGAGTGCAGACATTATGTATGGTATTAACTTTTTCAAGTGACATTTAGAGTAGTCTTCTACCAGTGTGGCCAGTTACTGTGCTAGAATGCCGAGTCAGAATCCAGTTCTGCCCCTAAATGGCCATGTTATTATTGCCAAGTCAAATAATATCCTTGAATAAAATTTTTGTTATTTACAATATATGAATAATACTCCTTGTTCTGGTTTTTGCTAAGGCAAAGGGTAATTAATATTTTTGAAATTATTAAGTGCCATAATATATAAAATATTATGATTTTGATGAATGGAAATAACAAATCTAGTTAGACTGCCTGACTTTAAAGACTATATGCCGTCTATTATTCACATTGATTCTAGGAAAGTTGATTAATTCTCCTCTGCCTTGATATCTTCATCAGTAAAATGAAGGTAAAAGATATTCCCATCTCTTTTTCTTAGTGTGTGTATGGGGGGTATTAAACTAACAATGTTAAAACAAGATAATGTAGTGATTATGCTTAGTATATTTAGAACTTAAGGGCCAGCCAGTAAAATGACTACTTGCTGTTGCTATCATCAAAATCCTTAGGTCTTAGTTGAACTCATTTTTCAATAACTTATCACTATATGTAATATATACCAATTTCTTCAGACTAATGCTCTAAAGCTATTAACTAATGATAAGCCTTTATGTGAAATTACAATGAAATTTTATTAATGAGTGGCAGAAATGAAGCCTTCTTCAGTTTCAGCAGGTTTTTAATTGACAAGTGCAGGTTTAGCATGATTATAATGAATTGAAAATAGTGTTTATTTATTCCAATTTGGAACAATTAAACAATTATCCAAAATTTATTGTCATTGTCATTGTTCAGTTGTTGTTCAGTCACGTTCAACTCTGTGATCTCATGGACTTCAGCATGCCAAGCTTCCCTGTCCTTCACTATCTCCCAGAGTTAGCTCAAATTCGTGTACATTGAGTTGGTGATGCTATCTAACCATTTCATCCTCTGTTGCCCCCTTTTCCTCCTGCCCTCAATCATTCTCAGCATCAGGGTCTTTTCCAATGAGTTGGCTCTTGGCATCAGGTAGCCAAAGTATTAGAGCTTTAGCTTCAGCATCAGTCCTTCCAATGAATATTCGGGGTTGATTTCCTTTAGGATTGACTGGTTTGATCTCCCTGCAGTCCAGGGGACTCTCAAGAGTCTTCTTCAGCACTACTATTCAAAAGTATCAATTCTTCAATGCTTAACCTTCTTTATAGTCTAACTCTTACATCTGTACATGTGTTGGAAAACCATACTGGAAAAACCATAGCTTTGACTATACAGACCTTTGTCAGCACAGTGATGTCTCTCCTTTTTAATACACTATCTAGGTTTGTCATAGCTTTTCTTCCAAGGAGCAAGCATCTTTATATATATATAATATATATATATAATATATATATAATACATGTATATATATGTATATATAATATATAATGTATGTATATAGTTTTTATAATTATGAACTAACAGTTTTTAGGTAGTTAGTTTTTAGTTTAGTTAGTCTTACTAATAGTATTTGCTAACTATACATGGAAGAATTTCGTCTTTTATTTGCAAGCGCTGTCATGTCATAAAGTTCTAACAAGAGTGAGGAGCTTTCCTTTAACTGAGTCAGCCATGGCCATTTAATTAAGTTCTTCTTGAACTGGTCCATGAACCTGAATATAATATCCAGTGTTCAGAACATTCTTAGATATTTTATGTTTAACTCCTAACTGACTTAGGCTTTTTTTTTTTCCTGTTCTGTGGTGCTATATATTTGAAAGTGTTTTTCAGTAGCTTTATCATTTTATAAGCCACTGCCAATAAATCATATTGGCATAAAATGACTGACAAAAAGGTTAATTGTTCTGACCTCTCATCAGTGAAAATCCTGGTCTTGGGACCGAAATGCTCCATGTAGAGAGCAATAGAGACTATGTTTTGTTGTTGTTGTTTAGTCACGCCCAACTCCTTTGTGACTCCATGGACTGTGGCCCACAGTCTCCTCTGTACTTGGAATTTCCCAGGCAAGAATACTGCAGTTGGTTGCCATTTCCTCCACTGTGCTACCTGGGAATCCTAGAGACTATGTAAATCCATTTTAAAAACAAATGAATAAGTTTTATTATAAAATAAACTACAGTGAAATCATTTAAAATCAGAATTACCTTAACTCAGAAATTTTGATTTATATTTGCAGTACTAAATAATACTGAATGAATTAGGCATTCATTTGACAGCAAATAGTAGAAAATCCAGTCAACAGTGATTTCAACAGCTATAGCTTTATTTTTCATTTCTAACAAGATGTTCAGAAGCTGGCAGACAGGCTGGTCCAGCTGCTCAAAGACTGCGTAAAGACTCAAACACCTTCTTTCTTCTTGCTGTGCCATCTTTAACATATGTCTTTCTTGCCAGTGGCCATTATGGCTGCCTCACTTTTAGACATTGTTTAAAGTTACAAGCAGAAAGAAAGGGAAGGAGGAAAGCTAACAGAGCTCTGTCCTAGCTCTGTCCTAGTGAAACTTATACATCATATTTAGGAGAGGAAATTTCCTAGCGGGTTCTCTCTGCATTGCATGGGTCAAAACCTCCTCCGACTCTCTTATCACCCATGAAGGAGTTTTAGAGATTGAATATTTTGAGCCGTGCATAATTTCTTAGATTAAATAAAATTGCTAATATTAAGCTTTGATTTTTTTTTTTTTTTTGGCCGTGCCTTGTGGCATGTGGGATTTTAGTTCTCCAACCAAGGATCAAACCTATGCCCCCTGCATTGGAAGTACACAGTCTTTACTATACTGCCAGGGAAGTCCCTAGATTAATTAATACAATGCAATATTACTCAGCCGTAAAAAGGAGCGAATGTAGTCAGTTGAACTGAAGTAGATGAACCTAGAGCCTCTTATACAGAGTGAAGCAAGTCAGAAGGAAAAAAACAAATATTGTACATTAACACATTTATATGGAATCTAGAAAAATGATACAGGTGAATCTATTAGCAAAGCAAGAATAGAGACACAAATGTAGAAAACAGACTTGAGGACACAGTGAGGAAGAAGAGGGTGAGATGAACTGAGAGAGTAGCACTGACATATATGCATTTCCATGTATAAAATATATAGCTAGTGGGAAGTTGCTGTGTGGCCCAGGGAGCTCAGCCCAGTGTTCTGTGATGACCTAGAGGAGTGGGATTGGAGGGGGGTGTTGTGAGGGAGGGGGAAGGGGGGAGATATATGTATACTTATGGCTGATTCATGTTGTATGGCAGAAACCAACACAACATTGTAAAGAAATTATCCTATAATTAAAAATAAATTTAAAAATACATTAAAAAAATTAGAATGAAAATCTTGCTCTTTAGAAGTGAAAGTTTCTACTTAAACTTTGTAAGGTAAGCCAAGATACCTACCTAATAGTTTAAAATGTGCTGGCAGTATCCTTTATTATTTTTCCTACCATTCTGAAACTATTTCTAGAGATAAAGCTTGATAGAAAGTGAGTTTGTCTGCTGTGTCGAATTCTGCATATGTTTGTATTTTAAATTTCAAAATGTCCTAGGTATCCCAGGACAATTTTGTTGCTATGGAATTTGTCATTGTTTCCTAATTAGCACAGTATTTTATGGGCTTTTCTCTTTCTCAACCCTTACCTCTTTTTCTTCATATCAGTCCATACTTTTCTTACTCACTGGTATTTAGATAAATGAAAGACAATGGTAGGCTTCAATGGACTCTTTAGAAACATAAAAACATCTTACAGGGTCATATTCTGGAACAGGATTCAAAAAGATTTGTGGCTTTCATCAATTTTTTTTCCCTTTGTATCACCACTTGGTTTGAAGTTTTTCTTGGATGCAGTGCCAGGCTGGCATCCCAAGTAGCTCATTAGCTGTTCGTTTCTGCCTTCTTTGCATTATTTCACTAACTGCCCATCAAAATTCAGTGTGTAGCTCTAGGCCTGCTAAGAACAATCTGGCAAGATATCATTCAAAAGCATGTATTATTTACAGATCACTTGAAAGTATCAGGGATTAATCAAGGATAGAAAGTACAAAAACAGATTTAGCTTCTATGAGTGATTCATTTTAAAAGTGGAAAATAGATGTTTAGTGCATTTCTAGAAAACAGAGGCTGTTTCACCACCATGATATTGGAAAAAGCAAGCAAGTAAAAGCTTTAGTATTGATTTTTGCTTTAACCTATTGATATGTAGACATTTTGTTTCTTGAAATCTACTTTTCTTATACAGATTAGAGACTAAACCAGCCAGTTTACCTAGACAACCGACTGGTGTTAGCAAGGTGAAACTAAAAAGCTGTCAGTGTTGTGCTCCTCTGCCTCTAAATCCCTCTTCCTACTGTCCTTTCCAATTTTGCAGAACCAGCAGGTGGAAAAAGGGTGAGAGAGGGGATGGAGAGAGGGAAGGATCAGACCATATGCCCCTGCTTATTTGGAGTAAAAAAAAAAAAAAAAAAATAACATTGAAGTTTGATTTTAGATAAGACTGAGCCATTGAGTAGTAAAAGTGAATTGTCATGATCAGCAAAGATGTGATTCTTTCCCTGGAAACTGAGATGTTGTCATTCATTGAAGAATCAGGAGCCAACAGAGTGAACTGAAAGGAATTAAGTAGAGAAAAAGGAAGATTTTTTTCTTCCTGTTCACCTCTCATTCAGGTTGTTCATTAAGCAGCTTCTGTTTATGTTCAGTCAAGTAATAGCTCTGGCTTTAGCTTACTGGACTTTGCACCCAGTTGTGGTCTGTCTCCAGGTCACAGGAGTGAGTATCTTAATCTGTGTTCTTGTTGACACAAACCACCTGAGATTATGAGGCAATCAGCTTTCCAGGGTAAGAAGAGGCCTAAATTTGTGGCAGTTTTTCTCCAAGCATGAAGGAAGACCCTGGAAATACGCTTAGTAAAATCCTACATTATTTTGTTTTCATCTGGAACGTAGTTAACTTAATTTGCTTGAATTATTGATGTAAGTACAAAATGTCTTTGAATATTAAGAAGTCCATTTTAAAAGTGAAACTTGGCATATATAGACACAGTGCCAATTGCTCTGAGAATTGTGTTTCTTTGTATATTATTATAGATGGCTTCATTTATTTAACATTTTTATATTTATTTCCTTCAGAATAGTCAAAGTTACATTTTGTAAAGTCATTCTGTATCACTCAGTTTTCCCCCCACATTATCTTTTAGGAGAAGCAAAAGAAAACTGTGAAATTTTGATTTTAAGTGATAGGTCCTGGACTGTTTCATAGAAAGATATTCTAGTTTGGCTTAAGAATTTTAGCTCTATCCTTCTAATTTGTTACAATGAAGTAAATAATAAGCTCCATTCTGATTTTTAAGGTATAATTTTTGACTATTAGAAGAAGGCTACTGTGTCTCTATGAATGTCCTACGCCAGTGTGTACCATGTGTGTGGCATTACTCTGAAAATTCGCAGTGTCTTCTGAATAATTCTTGGAGTTTCTGCTTCCTGTGCTTCTTTCTCTCTTGTTGCTATAAACTATATAAGGTTTTCCTGAACTTCACTGGTTGGTGTAATAAGTCATAAACTTAGTTATTGCAGATCTCAATGCAGGTCACTTTCATGTCTAGAACCTGAGGCTGTTTCAGAACTAATAGGCCCTGGATACTTCCCTGGTTGTCCAGTGGTTAGGATTCTGAGCGGAGGCCAGGCTTCAGTTCCTAGTCAGGGAATAAGATCTTGCAAGCTGCACTGCACAGCCAAAAAAGGAAAAACAACAACAACAAAAAACCCCATAAAAGTAGGAGATCCGCAAAGCCATAAGAAGTAGGAAGAAAGTGACAGGGTCCTAAGTGACCAGAAAGTGACTGGTCCTAAGTATGAAGAAACAAAACAAAATGAAAAGACCTAAAGACTGAATTCTGCTTGTGGCCACTCTGATTTAACTTGCCAAGTCTGAGGGTTTACAGCATGTATTTACTGAAGGAAAAGAAATGGTAAAGAATAATGAATGTGGGGAGGAAAGAACAGACTCTTACTCTTAAAACTATACATTTGAAAGAAAAAAAAAACATACATCTGACTTAGCTACTAAATCATCATCATCCTGCAAAGATAGATTGACAGAGACAAAGTATATTATCTTACCTGAAACATCTAAAAAAGAACACACTGTATTAGACAACAGTTTTCAAGACATTGGGTATTAAACATGGAGAAGCTCTGATTCTTGAGACAAGAAACAAGTGAAGTGAGCCTGTGACTGCCCCTGCTTGACACCTGTGCCACTTCCAGGCTGTGGTGCAGGGAGAGCGCACCAGTGGAGCCTGAGGGTTTCCCTGAGTGAAAGAGAAGAGTGGGGAACCCAGAGAGATGAATGTGATGGAATATTCCAGAGGAGAGAGATGCACACAGACAGACTTTTGGAGATCTGCTGAGGTCTACAGTCTTCAGACTCATGTGCATGGGAACTACCTTAGGTGAGGGAAAGAACCACTGAAAAGTTTAGAGGGACCTGACAGGGAGTGTTCTTATTTTCACCTGCCAGAGTGGAAAACCTCTTAATTTAAAGGCCTCAAAATTCAGTCTTCGGGAGAATGCACACAAAAATATACTGGCCTACTTAGGCTAAGACTTCAGGATATAAGCTGCAATGTATGCTTTGACAGATATGTTCTTTCTGCCTTTATGTTGATATTTGGGAAATAATTCAGTATTTTCATTTGCGTTTGGCAATTGACTAAGGTGGTATTGTGCCTTATTGGCATGTATGTGAGTTTTTTCCTCTGTAAGTAGAAATGAGAAGCAGTGAGGTGTAGAAATAGAAAACACTGGCTGATGGGAAGAAAATCTCCTTATCAATTTGCCTTAGAATGAAATGAAATACAAGTGGATAATTAGGGTTTCCTGAGGTGAAGTAAAATTTGAAGTTGACAAAATATTCACCTATGGTACCTTTTAAATTAAAATATTCACCTATGGTACCTTTTAAATTAAAATATTCACCTATGGTACTTTTATTAATTCTTTTCTTTGGGTTATTTATTGGTGTTTGTTTTTTTCTCATACATTGGAAAATTTATTTATTTTATTCTTTTTTATAGAATTGTCTTTAGTGGCTCATATCTCATTAATTAAGTCACTTAGTCATGTCCGACTGTTTTGAGACCCCATGGGTTGTAGCCCATCAGGCTCCTCTGTCCATGGAATTGTCCACGCAAGAATACTGGAGTGGGTGGCCATTCCCTTCTTCGGGGAATCTTCTCAACCCAGGGATTGAACTTGGGTCTCCCACATTTCAGGCAGATCCTTTACTGTCTGAACCACCAGGGAAGCCCATCATAGCTCATTACAACATAGGCTTTATTAATGATTTATTTTCCTCTGAAACACTGAATAAGTTAATACCCATACTGGATTATTATTATTATTATTAGTGCTTCTTCTCACCTAAAACACAAGTAGAAATGTATACTGTTCTCTTACCTTTTAGAAATAAAGAAAAAACAGCTAGATTTCTCTGTTTTCCTTTCATTTCCTGAGGAATCTAGAATTACTTCTGACACTGGGGTGCTTTATAATCCAGTTTTTCTTAACCAGTTTATATCTCTTACTTACAAAAACTGAACAGAATTTACAAATCACAAGGCTTTATCTTCATGTAAAAAGTTATATGATATTTGGATTGCATGGCTGTATCATACTTCCCAAACAAAGCAGAACAAACAAAACAGCCTTCTTTATCTTTTGAGTTTACTTAAATTTGAGACCTTTCAAGAGATTACCATCTGGCAACCTGTGTTGGATTTAGTTCATTGATGTATATGATGCCCATAGTTTTAAAATAATTCTTGGTATTTCTTTTTTAAAAAACAACAACACTTATGGAGCTTGGAGATTCAAATAGATGTGGTGTTGTTCAGTTGCTAAGTCATGTCCGACTCTCTGTGATCCCACGAACTGCAGCACGCTGGGCTCCTCTCTCCTTCACTTTCTCTTGGAAGTATGGAATTTCAAAATTTTATTTGAAAAGTGAGATTTAACTACATCAGGCTTGCTTTATCACACCAAGCTGAATGGCACTCATCTTCTGTCCCTGGGCCATTCTCTCTCCTGGTCCCCACAGTTCTCACTCATGTATCTATGTTACCTGCTTGGCACTTGAAGTTTGCAAGCTTATACTTTAGAAAATAAAGCCCTACTCATCAAGTGTACTTTCAGATTTAGCCTGATTGACAAACAACTGAAGACTATGAAACCTTTAAAGCCAAGTTCCTCCTCTGATAGAATGAAAATCTAAAGGGAGTAAAAAATCAAGTTCAAAATACTTGAATGAGCATGAAGTAGGTTTTACTAAAGGCTATCTGTGCTTCTGGATCATAAATTCCCCATTGTAATGGTATTAATTATAGATTGTTTTTCATTTTTCATGCTGAAAGCTGTCTTTGAATTATCAATTTTCATTATCAGGTCTCTATCTTTGTATTGTTAAAACAGCAGGAGAGATTTCCTTATTGTTTTCCTTCAGCTCTGCACTGTCATTAGAAACTATTTTTAGTAATGGCTTCTGTTATTATATTGCTGGTTGATCATATGTTCCCTGTTGTCACCCAGGATTAAAAAAAATACCTCCTGGTCTCTTGGAAACCGGTTCAATCCAGATTTTACTTCCCATCCCACAAACCAGTATGTTCAGTTTTGTTAATAAATTTTAGTAGTATAACTGTTTAATGGAAGCCATTTTTCATTAAGAAGCGTGCTTTTGTTTTCTTCTTAATACTTTGTTGCCGTTGTTACTGATGCTTTTTTAGAGAGAAATCATAGAACTCTGATGTCACGCCCTAGATGAGACTTTCCAGTTTTAGCATCTGTCCCCTTGGCATAATTCCTGGTGTTGACAGTTGGGTAAGAAGACACCCCTGGGTTTTAAGAAGTCCTCCTGCTACAGATGGTAGTTTTTGCTTGAGTCGGCTTTAGTACTGACTCTAATCTCCTTCCTATTTTTTTTTTTTTTTTTTGGTGTGAAAATTTTATATAATCAAGAAAAATGAGAAGTTTCTCATATAAAATCAATATAAAATTTTACTATGGCATAGAATGTGAAATTAAAACCACATATTTTGAATTGGCCAAATCTACCAGTTCTGGGTTTACTTTCTACCAGACAGAAAGTAAAAACAAATTGCAAATAAGCTGAAGACAAAGTGCTTTGGTCATTTTTTTCTTGAGCTTTTGGATTGAGTACAGAGTAACTCAACATTTTACTCACTATGACATAGCTTTTCAGGGAATCCTGTAACCGAAATAATTAAGGTTGAAAGGATATCTCGTCCGGATTTCCAGGCATTGCCATCCCTATGCTTTTTGAGAAACATAGCTTTTTGTTTTTTGCCGTATCGTGTGGCATGTGGGATCTTAGTTCCCTGACCGGGAATGAACCCCTGCCCCCTACGTTGGGAGCATGGAGTTTTAGTTAGTAGATCTCCAAGGAAGTCTCTGCCTTTTAATAATTTTAAGCAATATTTATTGAGCAACTATTTTAGAGTAATTCTTATTTTATGTCTTCATATATTATTTAAACCTCCTATCTAATTAGGTAGACACTGTTATCATAGGTGATGAGACTAATTGTCGGAGAGGTTAAGTAGCTTCCTTACAGTCACACAGCTGATCAGTGATGCCTTTGAGATATGAGCCCTTGGGGGCTGCCTCCAGCACATGTTCATGTGCTAATGAATAGTATGGTGCACTGCTTGATTACCTCTAGGTTACTCCATAAACCTCTTTTGTGTCATATTTGTTAGATAAGTTTAATTCAAACTATCCTGTATAGAAGTAAAAATATGTTTGGTTTAGCTTTTCAATCTTATTTTCCAATATTGTAATAAACATTTTGCTCACCACCCCAATCACCTTAGGCAGTTTTTTGCCTGTCTTCTTGAAATGGGTGACAAGGAATTGATTGCATTAAAAATTCTAATTCTTCACTTCTCCATTCAAATCTCCTATGGAAGTAGGTAGAATAGGATGAAAATTTGAGCAAAAGTTTTTCCAATTATTTGTGTGGAAAAGTATAGCTGGAAACACAAGAGTATTGACTTGCGGTTTCAGATGGGAGGTTTAACAATGTGAGTTTAGCCCAAATTTCACTGAAATGGCAGAAAAAGTAAGTGCAAAAAAAAATGAGTCCATTTAAGAATCATAGAAGCCAGAAAGGATATAATCAGTAAATAAGCCACTTTGATGAATTTCTAAAGTGTGTAAAACAAATGGAATGGAATAAGGGAGAAATCAGAGGAGAGAAATTCAAACCACAAAAGTTGAAACTGAAATTTGCTTCAGAGCAAAGAGACATTGCTCCCAATGGACCTCACAAAATTTTTCTTCCCCTTAGGGAGGATGATAAACAGGAATTCTTGAAGACAGTCTGCTTAAGGGGTGGTCCATGTGGTTCCCTCTGCCCTTCTGCTTGATTTCAGTGCTTGTAACCTGGATACATCTGGGAGAACAGTTGTTTAGGTTAAGTGAAAATTTTCTCCTCTGAGACTGGGAGAAAGATGATGTTGGCATGGACTGAGGGAAGAGACAGACAAACCTCATCGAAGCCTCAAGATTCCAAACTGATAAATCAGAGGTTCATTTTCTGTTTGAAAGGAGCTCTTAGATTAGTTTGTATATCCTAGCTCTGTGATACTTAAAATGACAAAGAAAGCTCAGTTAGGGAGATGGAACTATTATAGCAAAAGAATAGGCAAAGATATACCAAGCAAAATGAACTCAATGATTTTTAAAAAACTCAAGTAATGTGTTAAGAGTCTAATGCATCACATAGAAAAACAATTGTTAAAAGTTCCAGTCTACCAGAAGATAAAGCTTAAACCTCTTGGGTAATAAATAGAAGAAACTTAAAAACATTGAAATATTAGAAAAGAATTACAAAATACAAGGAAAACTTGACAAATCTACAGCATTTCCAAAATTGACCACATTTCTTGTGACCATGACATAAAAACAGAAATTCAAAGCAAAAGATGTATTTTTTATATCTCTAACCCCAATCTATAGCTCTGGAAATTTAAAAAGTTTAGAAAATGCAAAAATTAAACAAGCAGCAATTTATTTTATGACATTTTGAGTTTAAATAATTCATACTAAATTTACAGACTGTTTGATTCAAAATGACCAAGAATTCCACAAATTAAATCCTGTTTGGTGTCTAAATTTGTAGTCTTAATGGTATCTATTAGCAAATAAAAAGATATCATTAACTGAACTTAAACTAGAAAAGAACAATGAAATAAAACTACAGAAGTAAATGAAACAGAGAGTAAAACTGAGATTTGTTGAATAAACCTCTCCAGTCCCAAAGTAGAAGAGAACGCAGAACCTAAACCTGATTTGTTTAGCGGGTAAAAAAAAAAGACGAATAATTGGCAAATCAGAGCGAGATGCAGGGAGAGAAGATGTAATGCAAATGACTCTTTTGAGAGTAAGTGTGAACAGTAGTCTTGGTATCAACAATAAATAAATTTGAAGAATGTACAATATTATTGTAGAATTGAGATTTGCTTCTTATAAGACATGAAGCATGTATGTCACAGACAGACAAACCTCATCGAAGGGCTGACTTTAAATTACTGATTTCAGGTTAAGTGGGTTCCTAAGGAAGAAATAAAGCCATCTATGTATTGCAAGACTGTATTGTAAGATAGTGTCTTCAGATGTCTTATGTTTTCTAAAATAAATTTGGCAAGTAATGCTTTGCCAAAAAGTATATGATAATATTAACATAGATTGGAATATTTTGTTTGTATTGTTTTGTCATGAAACAGAATTTCTGTATGCACTAAATTATTTGTGGTTATCCATTCCAGTATTCTTGCCTGGAGAATCCCATGGACAGAGAAGCCTGGCGGGCTGTAGTCCATAGCATCACAGGAGTTGGATACAACTGAAGTGACTTTGCATGAATGCATACCTTACATACATACATATACATATATATACATACATATATATATATATATATATATGTGTGGAGAGAGAGAGAGAGTTTCACTTTTGCTAAGTGAATAGTTTCACTTTTGCTAAAGTGATCTATTAAAAAAGCATGTATCTGCAAATACGGGCTTTTCCATATGACAATAAAAGTGTCTTGACTTTTTAACAATGAATCTAAATGCCGTAAATCAATATGTAATAGAGTAAGTATGCCAATAAAAGGGCTTAGAAATTAATGTAAATACCTCTTTGCTTCTTTCTAGTACTGAGTGAAGTGTTAAGAAAAGCCAAGAACTCAGTTAATTATACGATTATGACTATGCCTCATACGGACCATTTTCTCTATAAGTTTCTTATTCAAATTTATAATGGAACTCTATTTGATATCTCCATTAGGAATTCCAGTATATATTTCCAATTCAGTTAGGATGAGTCTGGAATATGTGGATCTGGGCAAAATTACAACTTTCATAAGTACAGGAAAAAAAGCACATTTGTCTTCAAATAGCACACCATTATATATTAAGATGAAAATGTAAGGGATGTAATTATTTGTTTTTTAAGATTGTAAGGCAATTTAAATTGCAGAATACAAAAGACGAGCTTTAGTCAAATATCTTCTAACCTGATGATTTTTTTCTTCTATATATTATCGACTTGAGACACAAGATTTACATTTAGATTTGGTTTTTATTTAATTTTTATAAGTAATCAACATCTGATATCTCATTTGATCCTTATAAAACCATTGTATATTCAAAATATTCTAATTTTATTAATGAAAAAGCCAATCACCTCAGAGAAGTTCAGAAATTTGTGCAAAGGTAAATAACTAATGCTTCTCTGGTGATTCAGTGGTAAAGAATCTGCCTGCTATTGCAGGAGATAAGGTTCGATTCCTGGGTTGGAAAGATCCTCTGGAGAAGGAAATGGTAATGCACTCCAGTATTCTTGCCTGGAACATAACATGGACAGAGGAGCCTTGTAGTCTATTTAGCCCATGAGGTCACCAAAGAGTGAGACATGACTTAGTGCCTTAACAACAACAGCATAACTTATAAGTGGCGAGACAGTCAATGTGCTAACCTGCAGACCCATTTACTCTTGAACTTAATGTTCATAATGGTTTTACTTATAATAAACAATTTTGTACTGTTTTCTTACTACATTTTTAAATCCTTCAGGACAGATTTTATGCAATACCTTTCCGAAGTACTAAATATTTCTTGTAAGCTCTGCATAAATATTTATTAATTGATTTCTGATCCAGACTGGTGCTGGAGGAGGAGAGTTAGTTTTGTTATGTAGGAATCAACCTTTGAACCAGTGAAAGTGGAGCATGTGCCACCAAGTGCAATATAGCCAAGTATTAATATTTGAAACTCCCAAGCAATTTTCTGTCTCTAAATGTTCTGCTTTCTGTCTTTCCCATAGTCTAGACAGAAAACTTAACATTTTGCTTTTACTTTTTGACTTAGATCTCCTATTCTTGATTTTGCTTCTGACTCGACTTTTTCTGCTGATTGATCTGCCTGTTTTAGATCCAGTCAACGTACTATACAGTTGGCCTTCTATATCCACGGGTTCCACACCTATAGATTCAAACAACCAGGGATTGAAAATATTTTTAAAAATTCCAGAAAGTTCCAAAAAACAAAATGTTTCCACTCATTGGCAACTATTTCCATAACATGTACATGGTATTTATAACTATTTATATAACATTTATACTGTATTATATATTACAGGTACTCCAGAGATGATTTAAAGTGTAGGGGAGGATATAGGTAGGTTATATATAAATACTACCCATTTTATATAAGAGACTTAAGCAACTTCTCAGATTTTGGCATCTTCAGAAGTCCTGGAATCTATTCCCTGTGGATACCGAGGAACAACCATATTGTTAAGTTTGATTAACTCAGGCAGAGTGACTCATAAGAAAAAGCTAGGGCATCTTTCTAGCTAATTTCAGAATCAGTTAGCAATTTTGAGCCTTAATTTTTAAAACTTTTAAAGAAATAATTGCAAATTCACATGTACTTGTTAATACAGATCCCATGTACTCTTTACCTCATTTCCCCTAATGTTTACCTCTTGCATAACTATAAACACAACATCATAATTAAGATAATGACATTGGAACAGTCAAGATATTAGAATATTTCCATTACTATTATATAGATTGCTTAAGTTGAATTTTGAAAGTTCTTTTTATATTTTAGACACAAGTCTTCGTTGGTTATGTGGTTTGCAAATATTCTCACCTAGTCTGTAGCCTATCTTTTTATCTTCTTCACAGGGTCTTTCAGAGAGTAAAATTTTTTAATTTATATAAGGTCCAATGTACCAACTTTTCACTTTATGAATTATGTTTTCTGAGTTAAGTGTAATACCTCTTCCCCTGACCCTAGATCTCAAAGACTGTTTTCTGTTTTTTTTCTAATAGTTTTTTAGTTTTACATTTAACATGTATCTTTTGTATGTAGCGTAAGATTTAAATCAAGGTTCGTTTTTCCATGTATGCCAATGAATGTTGAATTGATCTAGCACTGTTGAAAGTGCCATCTTTGCGCCATCAAATTGCTTTTGCATCTTTGTCAAAAGTGAGTTAGGCGTATTCGTGTGGATCTATTTTTGGATTCTCTGCTCTGTGCCATTGATCTATGTGTCTGTTGCTTTGACAAAACCAAATAGTCTTATTTCTATAGTTGTATAGTAAGTCTCAAATCAGGTAGACAGATTCTTCCTGCCTTGTTCTTTTTCAAGGTTGTTTAGAAATTCTAGTCCATTTGCCTTTTCATATAAATTTTAGAGTAATCTTATCATGTCTGTAAAACACCTTGCTGAGATTTTGAAACATATTAATTTGAACCTATAGATCAATTTGGGAGAGAATTGACTTCTTTACAATTTTGAATCTTCCAATTCAGGAACAGTGTATGTCTCTCCATTTATGAGATATTCTTTGATATATATACTTAGCACTTAATAACTTTTCAGGACACAAATCTTGTGTATGTTTTGTTAGATTTACCCCTAACTAGTTTCTTTTTTATTGATTTTGATGGTATTAGTTGTTGTTGTTTTTTTGTTTGTTTGTTTGAGTGTCTGTGTGTTCATTTTTAGTATATAGGGATAAAATAGATTTAAAAAATTAAAAAAATAGATTTTAAAATATTATACCTTCATATAGACTGAATATTTCCTCCCCCTACCCCCAACTCATATATTGAAATTAAATCCCCAATGCGATGGTATTAGGAAAGGGGGCCTTTAAGGTGGAACTTTCATCAACAGGAAAAGTGTTTGTGTAAAAGAGATCTTAGAGCACTCCCTTGCCCCTTCTGCCTTGTGAGGACACAGCAGAAAGATGGCCATCTTTGAGTCAGGAAACAGAAATTCAACAGACAACAAATTTGATGGTGCCATAATCTTGGACTCCTCAGCTTCTAGAACTGTTTGTTTATAAGTTACCCAGTCCAGGATAATTCTGTTATAGCAGACTGAATGGGCTAAGACTTTTGTTTGTTTGAGTGTCTGTGTGTTCATTTTTAGTATATAGGGATAAAATAGATTTAAAAAATTAAAAAAATAGATTTTAAAATATTATACCTTCATATAGACTGAATATTTCCTCCCCCTACCCCCAACTCATATATTGAAATTAAATCCCCAATGCGATGGTATTAGGAAAGGGGGCCTTTAAGGTGGAACTTTCATCAACAGGAAAAGTGTTTGTGTAAAAGAGATCTTAGAGCACTCCCTTGCCCCTTCTGCCTTGTGAGGACACAGCAGAAAGATGGCCATCTTTGAGTCAGGAAACAGAAATTCAACAGACAACAAATTTGATGGTGCCATAATCTTGGACTCCTCAGCTTCTAGAACTGTTTGTTTATAAGTTACCCAGTCCAGGATAATTCTGTTATAGCAGACTGAATGGGCTAAGACATACCTATAATCTTGCTGAACTCATTTATTAGTTCTAGAACATTATATATATATTTACACATATATATGTATATATATATATTTGTGAGATTTCCTACAAAAAATCATGCTATCTATAAAATTTTATTTATAAATTTATTTCTGATGTGAATGCATTTTTATTTTCTTACATAATTGCATAGGCTTGAACTTTCAATACTATGTTGATTATGCATTATTAGTATGGACATTCTTGCCTTAGTCTCTATTTGAAAAAGTAGCATTCATTATTTAACATTAAATATAGTATTACCTATAATTTTGCAGATATTCTTTATAAAGTTGAAGAATCTATCCTCTTATTTTTATTTTCATGGTTTTAAGTATTTATTTGTATTTATTTATTTTGGCTGTGCTGGGTCTTAGTTGTGGCATGCAGGATCTTTTGCTGTGGCATGAGAACCCTTACTTGAGATGTGTGGGATCTCGTTCCCTGACCAGGGATCAAACCCCAGCCCCCTGCACAGAGAGTGCAGAGTCTTACTTAGCCATTGAACCACCAAGGAAGTCCCTATTCCTATTTTGTGAGTATCTTTAAACTTATGAATGGATATTAAATTTTGTCAAATATTTTTCTGCATCAATAACGTGGTAGATCGTATTGATTGATTTTTTCATATTGAAACAGCTATGTATCCTTGGAATAAACCTCACTTGGTCATGATTTATAATTGTTTTTTATATGTTGCTGAACTCTATTTGCTTATATTTGTTAGAAATTTTGGCATCTATATTCATGAGGGATATCAAATTTTTTTTAAATTGACATGACAGTTAATAGTTTATTTTTCTTTATTTATTTAAAAAATGTGTTTTTTTTGGCTGTGCTAGGTCTTCATTGCTGTCTGGGCTTTTCTTTAGTTGTAGCGAGCAGGGGCTTCTCTCTAGTTGCAAGATGAGGGCTTCTTATTGGGATAGTGTCTCTTGTTGACAAGTGTAAGCTCTAAGGCGTGCGAGCTTCAGTAATTGCAGCACATGGCTCAGCAGTTGTGGCTCTTGGGCTCTAGAGAAAAGGTTCAGTAGTCGTAGTACATGGGTTTAGTTGCCTGAGGCATGTGGCGTCTTCCCTGATCAGGGATCAAACCCGTGTCTCCTGCATTGGCAGGTGGATTCTTTACCACTGAGCAGCCAGAGAAGCCTGGATATTGATATTTTTTGTACTGTTTTGTTTTGGTATCAGGATAATCCTTGCTTCATAAATGAATTTGTGAGTACTTCCTTCCTCTTCCTTTTTTTTTTTTTGAAAGAGATTGTGTAAAATAGGTATTTGTTACTATTTAAATGTTTGGTAGAATTTTCCAGTAAAAATTTATATTTGGGGGATTTTTAGTTAGGACTTAAATTCTTTATATCTGTAAGGCTGTTCATACTTTCTATATCATATTATATTTTGCTAGTTTACGTTTTTTTAAGGAATTAATTCATTTTATCTGAGTTGTCAAACATTTCTGTGGAGAATTGTTGATAGTATTCTCTTATGAGCCTTCTAATGTCTACAAGGTCTGTCATGGTATCCCTTACATTGGTTGTGTTTATTTTCCTTCTTTTCTGTTAGATCTTCGATTACGTTTTGTTGATTTTGGTAATTGTTTCGAAAACCCAGTTATTTGCAATATTGATTTTTTTGAGTGTTTTTCTGTTTTTAAATTTCTTTCTTTTTTTTTTTTTTACTTTGTGTTCATCTTCCTTTCTGTGCATAGGCTTTATCTAGCTGTGGTGAGCAGGGGGTGCTCTAGCTGTGGCTCGTAGGCTCTAGAGAGTTGGTTCAGTAGCTGTGCTGCACAGCGTTTTTGCACTGTGGCATGTGGAATTATTCTGGAACAGGGATCACACCTGTGTTCCCTGTATTGGCAGGCAGATTCTTAACCAGTGGACCACCAGGGAAGCCCATGTTTTTAATTTCTTTTTTTTAAATGTACTTTATTGTTTCTTCCTTCTGGCTTCTTGGGCTTATTTTACTTTTCTTTTTCTAAGTTCTTGAGGTAGGATTTTAGAGTATTCGTTTGAGGCCTCTCCTCTGTGCAAACATATGCATTTAGTGCTATACATTTCCTTCTAGTGTTGCTTTATCTGTGGTGTGCTTTTTTCAATATGTTGTGGGGCTTCCCTGGTGGCTCAGTGGTAAAGAATCTGCCTGCAGCGCGGGAGACTGCCTGCCATGCAGAAGACACAGATTTGATCCCTGGGTAAAACAATTTCCTGAAGAAGGAAGTGACAACATACTCCAGTGTTCTTGCCTGGGAAATCTCATGGACAGAGGAGCCTGGTGGGCTACAGTCCATGGGGTCATAAGAGTCGGGCATGACTGAGGGTCTAACCTACCACCAGGTATGTTATTTTTTTCATTTTCATGCAGTTCATTGTGCTTTTTTGGATTTCCTCTGAGATTTCCTCTTGACCTATGAATTATTTAGAAGTATGTTGTTGGATTGTCCAGTATTTGGAGAATTCCCTTCTATCTTTTGTCACTAATTCCTGGTTTGGTTCCACTGTGGTCAGTGGACTCATGCTGCATAATTTCAGCTCTCTTAAACCTGATGAGATTTAGTTTATGGTCTATGTTGTTCGAGGTTCTGTGGGTATTGGAAATTAATGTGCATTCTGATGTTCGTTACTGGAATATTTTATAAATGTTGATTAGATTCTGTTGGTGGCTGATGTTTGAACTTACTCTGTATCCTTCCTAGTTTTCAGTGTAACTGTTCTATCAATAGTACAAAAAGGGGGTTTTGAGTCTCCAACTAGAGTTGTCAATTTGTGTACTTTTCCTTTCATTTCTGTCAGGTTTTGTTTCACATGTTTTTTCATCTTTGCTGTTTGGGTATGAACACATTTAGGGTTGTTGTATCTTCTTGGTGGTTTGGCTTTTTATCATTATTTAATGTCCCTCTGTGTCCCTGGTAATTTTTATTTCAGTTATTGTGTTTTATACTTCTAAAATTTCCGTTTTGTTTCTCTTTGTATCTTCTATTTGTTTGATGAGATTGTCTTTTCCATTTACTTCAAGTGGCTTTACACTTGCTCATTAAAGCATTTTTAGGAAGTCTGCTTTCAGTTTTTTCTCAAATGATTAACAGCATCTTTGTCATCTTGGTTTTGGCATCTATTGGTTGCATTTTTTTTAATTTATTTTTTTTTCACTTTTACTTTACAATATTGTATTGGCTTTGCCATACATCAACATGTTCAGGATTGGGAACACGTGGTTGCATTTTATCATTCAGTTTGAGACCTTCCTGGTTCTTGGAATGACTAGTGGACATTTTATGGGTCTCTGAAATTCATTTAACCTTTCTGGTTTAGCTGGTTTCCTCTGACTCTGCTTGGATAGGAGAAGGTAAGATGGCAGTAGAAATTTAGATTCTCACTCAGCCTGCATTGACACTGGAGTCTCGTCTTTACTGCTGAGCAGGAATGGGAATTCTGGCCCTCTACTCGGCTTCTGCTGATATGTCTCTGTTGGGGAGGTATAGCAAAGCCACCGTACTTCTCCACTGACTCTAGAGGTGGAGGGGTGTGACATGGTTATGGCGAAAGTTCTGTCTCTCGACCAGGCCTCCTCTGACACTGCCGTGACGGTACTGGGGGGATACCTTGTTACTGCCTGTTGGTTATAGACATCCAGATTCCTCATGCGGTCTCCACCAACACCAGAGAGGAGCAGGTAGGAGTTCCCTGCTCAGTCTTCTCCGAGATCCCTCCAGTAGAAGTGGGCTGCTTTGTTATAGTCAGGGGAGGGTGGAAGTCTATATTCCCCACTTGACACTTGCTGGTGTGGGTGAGGTAAGGGCCAAGGCTTTTGTGTGGTGTTTGACTGGAGTAGGATTTTTGCCTAACAGCTTTCCGTCTTGTTGGGCTGTCCTTTCTCTTTTCTTTTGGCTGGAGGGAGCTAACTTTTGTTGAGGCATTCTCTGTCTGTGTCCTTTGGTGTTTCTTAGTTGTGAGTTCTTTTGTTCCAAGTCTGGAATATATATGAAGTAAAAAGGAAATCCAGTGAACTAATTACTATGTCTTTTCTTGGGCCCTGAGATCCACTGCTATTTTGCCTTATTCTCTTTCTTATGTTTGCTTTAAATATAACATCTGTGGATTTTAGTTGTACGTAACTGGAGACACAGGGATAAGTATATTTACTCTGTCTTCCCAGGATTGGAAGTCCCTCTGAACTTTGTTTTATTTATAAAATGTATACCATAAAATCTATTAACTGGTTTTCTACTAGAGAAATTTATAAAAATTTTTGATTCATAGGTAGACATGTACTAAAATTATAAAGACATGTAATGATATTATTATAGTATCATTACTGGTGGTAAGGATGTACATACACACATATATATGTATTTGAAATGTATGTATTTTGAAAGGAAATGACAGTGAGCACAAAAATGTTCATAAAGGTGGCTAAAGCTACATAGAAAATTAATAAGCACCAAATTCTCCTTGCTCATGTTTCTTGCTATAACTTCTTGGAAAATCATTCATGAAATACATTGCCTGTCTTATGACATCATAGTTATATGGACAGTGTTTTTATCTAAATGAGCAATAATTGCTTGCTGTTTAGAACATATCAATATAATTGAGTCTGCCATTGTACAATGTCAGTAAGAACTTCTAGCAAGCAAACTACTTCCTCCTTTTGCTGTTGGAAGATGAGGGAAGCTCCAGAACATTATTTTTGTGCAGCAGGGGATACATACCCAGCTTACAGTACTTTTTCACTGCATAAACCCACTTTAAAGTTGTACTTTATAGTCTATTAAGTAAGAAGTGAATTGAAAATAATGCTTCTCTTGAGAGGTCAGTATTACATTTGTCATAAAATGTATACCTTTTGAGCTGTTAACAGTTATTCCTTGTACTCATTTATCAGTGTGATTAAAGCTATATTCTCTAGTTCTTTTAGAATGGTTTGCAAACTGGAAGAGTTACAAAACATAAGGCTAAAGAATTACTGAAAGGGAAATTGAGAAAATTCAATTAGTGTTCTACTTTATTTTTTTAACTTTTTTATTGTTTCTTATAAAATTAATGCAACAAGGTATATTTTTAAGAAGAAAACTAGTGTCCAGGTTTTTCTTTGAATTGTTGCTGCTGTGGTTCCATTAGGGGAGAATGAACGTAATATGTTTTCTATCCCTATTGTGGGAAAATGGAGGGTGTAGTGGAGGGGTAAGGTGGGGTGGTAAGGCACCACATTAATATTTCTAAAAGTCTGAACTCTCCTTACATTACCCCCATCACTACAGGTAAACAGCTTTGCCATCTCATACCCTTTCCAGACAAGTGAAAGAAGAGGTTATTGCTTGAATTTGAAAAGGACAGATAGCCCTCTGTGAATGTAATTTCTCAGGAGAAATGGGTTTAGAGCTGTAGATCTTTGAAATGGCAAGACTTTGATTGAGCCCAAAACACTATAGAGTCCCAGAGGAAGACCGGATGTTTGATGGAGCCAAATACCAAGGACCATGATTTTGGGAAATAAAGTAAAAGATTCCAGTGCCTGAGGCAGGAAAACAGTTAATCTTCAATGAACACGTGGGCTTGGTCAGAGAGCATTTTCTCAGTGTCCAATTCTCACTAAACTCAGTTTTTCTTCAAGTTTTCTAGACAAAATATGCCTCCCTGAGACTCTAGTAATAGAGATCATTAAGCTTCCTTGCCTCTACCACCTACCACTTCAAAATATAATACATGAATAAGTTAGAATTTTCTGTGACCTTTTTGTGACAAGAAGAAATAAACCTATTATATTATTTTGATTGTTTTAAATTTATATCTTGACTTTTCTTCCACTTGAATTCATAACCAAATTCATAACTATTGCATATATGCCTATTAAACACTATTTTAAAAGATAATGTGACTCCTAATTCAGAATCAGTTTAAATTGATAGATCACTTGTCCTTTTTTTTTCTCTATTCTCTTTCATGCACTAAAGGTACAGTGGCCTTTCAAATAAAACTTCTGTAAAATAGAAAAGTATTAGTTGCTCAGTTGTGTCCAGCTCTTTGAAACACCTCAACTGTAGCCCACCAGGCTCCTCTGTCCATGGAATTCTCCAGGCAAGAATACTAGAGTGAGTAGCCATTCCCTTCTCCAGGGGATCTTCCCAACCCAGGGATTAAAGCCTTGTTTCCTGCATTGCAGGAAGACTCTCTACCATCTGAGCCACCAGGGAAGCCAATGCATTGGCATCTTAGAGGTGTGATCGCTCACCTTGATTATCACCTTTAAGAACAGAAAAGTTGAAAGGTACAGGTGGGTTCTCTGGCAGAGGCTAGTTTTTCTTTTCCATTTGTTGAGGTGTATAATATTATCCAGTGAGAACAAGTAAGGAAGCAATTCTGTGTTATATTTCTAGGATGCCTGGTACCCTGTGTCTTATATCTTAGAACTAAATTCATCCAGTTGTAAGATCTAACTTAGAAGAAATATGAGAGAACTAAATTCATCCGGTTGTAAGATCTAATTTAGAAGAAATATGAGTGCATTAAAAACTATTAGTCATACATTGATTGACAAATTTCTTAGACACCTATACTCCTTTATTCAGATGAATTAGGGAAATAGAATACATAATGATTTACATGCTCAGTTCAGTTCAGTCTCTCAGTCATGTCCAACTCTTTGCGACCCCCTGAATTGCAGCACGCCAGGCCTCCCTGTCCATCACCAACTCCTGGAGTTCACTCAAACTCACGTCCATCAAGTTGGTGATTGCAGCCATGAAATTAAAATATGCTTACTCCTTGGAAGGAAAGTTATGACCAACCTAGATAGCATATTCAAAAGCAGAGACATTACTTTGCCAACAAAGGTCTGTCTAGTCAAGGCTATGGTTTTTCCAGTGGTCCTGTATGGCTATAAGAGTTGGACTGTGAAGAAAGCTGAGCGCCGAAGAATTGATGCTTTTGAACTGTGGTGTTGGAGAAGACTCTTGAGTTAGTTTTCAGTGTAACTGTTCTATCAATAGTACAAAAAGGGGGTTTTGAGTCTCCAACTAGAGTTGTCAATTTGTGTACTTTTCCTTTCATTTCTGTCAGGTTTTGTTTCACATGTTTTTTCATCTTTGCTGTTTGGGTATGAACACATTTAGGGTTGTTGTATCTTCTTGGTGGTTTGGCTTTTTATCATTATTTAATGTCCCTCTGTGTCCCTGGTAATTTTTATTTCAGTTATTGTGTTTTATACTTCTAAAATTTCCATTTTGTTTCTCTTTGTATCTTCTATTTGTTTGATGAGAATGTCTTTTCCATTTACTTCAAGTGGCTTTACACTTGCTCATTAAAGCATTTTTAGGAAGTCTGCTTTCAGTTTTTTCTCAAATGATTAACAGCATCTTTGTCATCATGGTTTTGGCATCTATTGGTTGCATTTTTTTTTAATTTATTTTTTTTCACTTTTACTTTACAATATTGTATTGGCTTTGCCATACATCAACATGTTCAGGATTGGGAACACGTGGTTGCATTTTATCATTCAGTTTGAGACCTTCCTGGTTCTTGGAATGACTAGTGGACATTTTATGGGTCTCTGAAATTCATTTAACCTTTCTGGTTTAGCTGGTTTCCTCTGACTCTGCTTAGATAGGAGAAGGTAAGATGGCAGTAGAAATTTAGGTTCTCACTCAGCCTGCATTGACACTGGAGTCTCGTCTTTACTGCTGAGCAGGAATGGGAATTCTGGCCCTCTACTCGGCTTCTGCTGATATGTCTCTGTTGGGGAGGTATAGCAAAGCCACCGTACTTCTCCACTGACTCTAGAGGTGGAGGGGTGTGACATGGTTATGGCGAAAGTTCTGTCTCTCGACCAGGCCTCCTCTGACACTGCCGTGACGGTACTGGGGGGATACCTTGTTACTGCCTGTTGGTTATAGACATCCAGATTCCTCATGCGGTCTCCACCAACACCAGAGAGGAGCAGGTAGGAGTTCCCTGCTCAGTCTTCTCCGAGATCCCTCCAGTAGAAGTGGGCTGCTTTGTTATAGTCAGGGGAGGGTGGAAGTCTATATTCCCCACTTGACACTTGCTGGTGTGGGTGAGGTAAGGGCCAAGGCTTTTGTGTGGTGTTTGACTGGAGTAGGATTTTTGCCTAACAGCTTTCCATCTTGTTGGGCTGTCCTTTCTCTTTTCTTTTGGCTGGAGGGAGCTAACTTTTGTTGAGGCATTCTCTGTCTGTGTCCTTTGGTGTTTCTTAGTTGTGAGTTCTTTTGTTCCAAGTCTGGAATATATATGAAGTAAAAAGGAAATCCAGTGAACTAATTACTATGTCTTTTCTTGGGCCCTGAGATCCACTGCTATTTTGCCTTATTCTCTTTCTTATGTTTGCTTTAAATATAACATCTGTGGATTTTAGTTGTACGTAACTGGAGACACAGGGATAAGTATATTTACTCTGTCTTCCCAGGATTGGAAGTCCCTCTGAACTTTGTTTTATTTATAAAATGTATACCATAAAATCTATTAACTGGTTTTCTACTAGAGAAATTTATAAAAATTTTTGATTCATAGGTAGACATGTACTAAAATTATAAAGACATGTAATGATATTATTATAGTATCATTACTGGTGGTAAGGATGTACATACACACATATATATGTATTTGAAATGTATGTATTTTGAAAGGAAATGACAGTGAGCACAAAAATGTTCATAAAGGTGGCTAAAGCTACATAGAAAATTAATAAGCACCAAATTCTCCTTGCTCATGTTTCTTGCTATAACTTCTTGGAAAATCATTCATGAAATACATTGCCTGTCTTATGACATCATAGTTATATGGACAGTGTTTTTATCTAAATGAGCAATAATTGCTTGCTGTTTAGAACATATCAATATAATTGAGTCTGCCATTGTACAATGTCAGTAAGAACTTCTAGCAAGCAAACTACTTCCTCCTTTTGCTGTTGGAAGATGAGGGAAGCTCCAGAACATTATTTTTGTGCAGCAGGGGATACATACCCAGCTTACAGTACTTTTTCACTGCATAAACCCACTTTAAAGTTGTACTTTATAGTCTATTAAGTAAGAAGTGAATTGAAAATAATGCTTCTCTTGAGAGGTCAGTATTACATTTGTCATAAAATGTATACCTTTTGAGCTGTTAACAGTTATTCCTTGTGCTCATTTATCAGTGTGATTAAAGCTATATTCTCTAGTTCTTTTAGAATGGTTTGCAAACTGGAAGAGTTACAAAACATAAGGCTAAAGAATTACTGAAAGGGAAATTGAGAAAATTCAATTAGTGTTCTACTTTATTTTTTTAACTTTTTTATTGTTTCTTATAAAATTAATGCAACAAGGTATATTTTTAAGAAGAAAACTAGTGTCCAGGTTTTTCTTTGAATTGTTGCTGCTGTGGTTCCATTAGGGGNAGTACTTTGGCCACCTCATGCGAAGAGTTGACTCATTGGAAAAGACTCTGATGCTGGGAGGGATTGGGGGCAGGAGGAGAAGGGGACGACCGAGGATGAGATGGCTGGATGGCATCACGGACTCGATGGAAGTGAGTTTGAGTGAACTCCGGGAGTTGGTGATGGACAGGGAGGCCTGGCGTGCTGCGATTCGTAGGGTCGCAAAGAGTTGGACATGACTGAGTGAACTGAACTGAACTGAAATTAATTAAACCTTCCTAGAGTTTCTTCATCTGTGAATTGGGGATAGTTAATATAACTGTAGGTATCTGGAAGACTCTGTTGCCAATTCTGTTTTAAGTGTGTTAATGTTCTTACACATCATCTCCCCTTAAAGATGTCACTTTGAGGACCTTCACTGTTTACCTTTATTCCAATGGTCTTCAGTATTTTTCTGTTATGGTTCCTGGATTTCCAGACAGTTTATGTCTTTGTGTAAATAGCATATATGATACATGCCTTCTTATTATCACCATTTGATCAATCCTAGAATAGAATCTGTCTTCCTTACTTCAAGTCAATAGAAATTTCATGTTATAAATAGATAGTGCCTCTATTCTATACTTTTATATTCTTCATTTAGTGTACAAACAATGGGACTTAATTCAATAAAAAGGAGTTAACTATTATCTATGAATATAAATAATAATAATGATAGTGATTGTAGCAATTATCATATATATTAACAACCTCCTATATATAAAGTTCTATCTTAAGCACTTTATAAGTATGTAGTTTAATTTTTCAAACCAACACTGTACTATGTACTCAAGGGCTGATATCCTCTAGTGTAATGGTGACTCATGTTTGATAATTCATTGAATAATAAATGAATTCATATTTTATATATTGGAAATTCATATACTAGATTTCTATAAAATTGCTTCTATAGATGGCTGTATGTTCACAGTGCCATTTTTATCAAATGTGCTGTGTGGTATAAGAGAGCAAATACCTTTATTTTAAGTCTAATTTAATATTTAGGATAAAATAATTGGTTCAAATTTGTAAATTCTAAGAAATCTGTAGTAGAAAGAGCCCAAGATGTGTGTCAGAGGATTTTGTCTGAGATTTAGTGGGAAACTATGTAATCTTGGGAAGTTATAAAACTTAACAAATCCAGGCTTCTCTATCCTTCCAAATTAAATAATTAAAAAAAAAAAGATAACTTGACAGGCCATTACAAATACATTAATAAGTAGGCATTATATAAATATTTTCACAACAAATGTGGGTTTTTTTAGAGTGAAATACAATATATTAATAGATACAGTATTAAAATGAAGAATATAAATCAACATATTTGAATGCAACGGAATGTTCTTTCCATTCCTCTTTTTTTTTTTTTTTTGGCTCTTTCTGGATGAGCAACTAAAGAAAGCTGCTGATTTTGTATTTGTGAGCAGCAGAGCGGTATAATAAGTGAAGTGAATATTTTGGGGGAAGAAGGTTTAGTATTGCGACAGCTGGTTCAGGCTGTTCCTTTATCAGAAATAGTGCCTCTAGACTATCAAAAATAGGAATAGGAACTTAAAATATAATTTTCACTCAATCAGTAAACTTTGCCCTTTTTCCTTTCTTATATTCATCTCTGTATCTCCCAACTTACAAATGTGCACATTTTGGCTTTTTCCCCCTTCATGGGAGATATAAAGATTTGGATACTTCAGTATATTTTGCAAGCTTAGTTTTAATCTCTGATTTTGATGGCCTCCTTAAAAATTCTATGCTTAAAGTTGGAGAAATGCTCAGCATTTTAAGCTTATTGAACATAATCTTGACTAAGTAAGTTTCCTTAATTTCAGGCATTTTTGTAAATCTCTTGACAATAGAGACTCTTTTGACAATTAGTCCCTACGTTTAAGTTGAGTGGTTTTGCAGGGATGTTGACGGGGGATCCCTCAGAATTTCAGAACAAGGATTATTTTATTGTGGGGAGGATGGCAGTGGGTCAGCAACAGTGTTCAGAATTTATATCGTTTGACTTCCAGAGAAGCCATAGTATTTGAAATGAAACTGAATACAAATTAAAGGCAAAGAACTAAAGGTAGTGAGGTCCAAGCTGCTTCTAGCCAAATTTAGAACTTTGCTTAGTACTATTGGGTGTCCCTGGAGGAACTGCAATCTTGGACAATAGGCAAAATGTGATAAAGGAAAAAGGATCTTTTTTCACATGAAACAAATGATAATTCTTTAATTGGATTAAATAATAACATGAATATGTAAGAGACAGTTTAACTACTTGAGAGCCCAGGTTTAAGGAAAAGGGTATTTCTAAATTGTCTTGAGAGCTCTTTTTTTAGCTTTTTCTTCAGGGCATTATGCTTAGTGATTGTAAGTTTGCATCTTACACTGATGATTGGACTCTTGAGTTGGCCCTGGAGGCCTCTGACAACAGAAAACAAGGCTCATAAGCAAAGAATTAAAATAGGTGACAGAAATTCCCTGGTTTTGCTGACTCATGAACAGATGGTGCTCCCAATCCTTCCATTAAATGCGCTTTTATAAAATTGCTGTCTGTAGCCAACCAAGAATGAGTCTCCTGGCTATAAAGTCTAGGTTTGTGTGAAATTGGGATGAACTTTGGAACAAACTCAGAGTTCTGGGACACTAATGTCAATTCTTAGTCCTTCGTACAGTTGAACTGCCCTACAGTCTAGTGTTTAGCCTAAGATGAATTTCAGATATACCAGAAGGATGTTGTACTTTTGATGTTAACATGGTTCCAAGCGATTTGCCATTTGAGCCAGTTCCTTTTGCAATATACTTCAAGAATCTTCTTCATGTTGGTTCTATTTCAATTGAATTTTATTTATAAAATATTTCAAACATATGGGTTAAAAGAAACAATTGTGTCCAGTACTCAGTATTAACATTTGTTTGCAAGTTGACATGTTTGTTTAAATTTTTGTTTTAAAAACACAAATTGCTAAGATCTAACTATACTTTTTTCCACTTCTTTATTCCCCCAAGGAAATTACTGTTCTGAAATGATGTGTATCAATACCATGCACAGTTTTTATTTTCATATTTGTATGCATTTCTAAAATAAATATTGATTATTCTGCCCATACTTAAAATGTAAGCAAATTATATCACTTGTGACTACTTGCTTGTTTTTTGTTGTTGTTGACTTCACTGTGTGGGTTGAAAACTTAGATCAGCTTATCAATTTCTAAGAAAAGACTCTAGAATGCTGATTGGAATCTTAATTTTAGACTTAAGTGGGGAAATTTGCAATTTTCATAATATTTAAATAATCATATTTATTTGGAAAAGCTCATAATCTCCATAATATTCCCATCCTTATATATTTTCAATATTTTTATTGTTTTATTATGCTTTCTTAGGATACTCAGCATTACAGAACTTGTGAGTATATTAATATTACCTTACATATTGAAAGGAGCTTTGCAGATGTGTAACTTGAGTATTTTGAGATGGTGAGATGATCCTGGATTATCCAGATGGACCCAGTGTCATAACAAGTGTTCTTATAGGCTAAAGAGGAAGGTAGGAGATAGAAAAAAGACTGTAACTGATGGAAGTAGAGATGATGTTGATGGGGCCACAAACCAAGTAATGCAGGCAGCCTCTAGAGGCTACAAAAGGCAAAGAATGGATTCTCTCCTAGAGCCTCTAGAAGAAACTCAGTCCTACCATTTCTTGGTTTTGTATTTCTGACCTCCAGACATCTAAGATAACAAATTTGCGCTTAAACCACTAGGTGGTGATTTTTACTGAAGAAATAGGAAACAAATGGGCCTTCTGAAGAAATTGCTTTGCAAGGCTCTGATCTGATTTAGTGTGAGAAAGAAAATACCTATAACATTATGTATCAAATATCAAATGCTGTATCTGTTTTTAACAGGTTGTTATTTTGGTGAGATTAATCTAGAAACAAACATTTAGAAGGGGTTCATTCAGTCTTATCCAGTGTGTATAGGTGATGTATCCACATGTGTCTCAAAGAATGGGCCAGAATTTTAAGCCTGGTTGAAGGTGAAAGAGACAGTTACTTGTAATAAGTGAAATTTGGACTAGATGTTTGAAGATATGATGGCTACTTGTTTACCTAAGTACCCCAGAAAAACCAGTTCACCTCCTGGGAACTTGGTGTCTATTTTTTTGTGCAGCAAGACATGTACTGTTTCCTATATCCAAGAGTTGTTTGCAGAAACAAATAGGATTTTGTGTATAAACTGTCAAGAGATACCACAGAAGGCTATAGTTAGAGGGACTCTAATCCTGGAGGCCTGCACATAGAGAAATAGTATCAAAAAGAGAAAACAAACTGGGAATCGATGGATTTCTCATCCAAACAAAATGGATTGAGAGTCCCTTCTAACTGTGGCTGTCACATTAAATTGGGTGTTGACTTGAAAAATATTGTAGGTAACCTCCACTGGTTATTGAGAAGGCTGGGAAGCTTTGAAGGAAATGGGCTGGGGGGTGGTTGGGAAAGAAATCCTAGCAGGTGGTCTGCTGAAAATACAGAGAATTCCTTGTTCTGATACCAGCCAGGGTTCTTGTCCTTCACTAATCAGGAGAAATTGACCTGAGACCAGAAAAGAAATTCAGCCAAGGCTTTATTGGGGCTATGCTGCAGCAGAGGGGAGCAAGAATAAATAACAGGTTCCCTTGCTTGCAAGCTTGCTGAAGATGGGGTAGAAGCTTGTTCCTTATATGGAGAAAGGGTAGGGCTGTGTCCAGGAGTCAGGCTGGAAGTGGAACTTATGTGGTTTGTCCACCGTGTTGATTTCAGGGGGCATGCACAGTAGCCTGCTTTTGCTCCCAACACCCTGTTTTTGCTTCTGGCTCTTCAGAAGTGGCAGGAGGGGCTTTTTTTGTCTTTTTGTATCTCTTGTCCAGAATTTATCCCAGTTGCTCCTTCAGTCCCATATAGTTTCTTTATATATATTTTTTTTACTGGAGAAGGGGTTTATCCAGGTGCATGCACTTCAGCAAAGGGTCCCAGGTCCCAGCCTGTCTCAGCTCTACTTTGATATTTGCTGAGGCAGATTATTTAATTTCTCCAAGCCCTGGTTTCTTCATCTGTAACATTATGATTCCAAAGCTTTCCAGAACTGTTGTGATGATAAAATAATGGGATTACCTAGTCCAGGATATTTATAATAGTATCTTTGAGATTCATATTTCTGCCACATTTCTTTTNCTCCGTCCATTGGATTTTCCAGGCAAGAGTACTGGGGTGGGGTGCCATTGCCTTCCCCGGGATATCTCTAGTATTTTAATATTATTTTAATAATTCAGACTTCTACCTTTTTGGGTTACACATTTTTCTTTTATGCACTTTCAAAAGTTTTAAAGTGTTATTAAAGTGATTGAATGTCTAATATTCATATGTGAGAGCATATCTTAATATACCTGCTAAAAACTTTCTGAAGGAGATCAGCCCTGGGATTTCTTTGGAGGGAATGTTGCTGAAGCTGAAACTCCAGTACTTTGGCCACCTTATGTGAAGAGTTGACTCATTGGAAAAGACCCTGATGCTGGGAGGGATTGGGGGCAGGAGGAGAAAGGGACGACAGAGGATGAGATGGCTGGATGGCATCACTGATTGGATGGCCGTGAGTGTGAACTCCGGGAGTTGTGATGGACAGGGAGGCCTGGCGTGCTGTAATTCATGGGGTCGCAAAGAGTCGGACACGACTGAGAGACTGAACTGAACTGAACTGAAAAACATTTGTGTAGTCATTATGTTACATTTTTTTCTGTAATACTTTGTCAGAGAATGATTTTTTTTAGATACAAATTCATTAATCTTCAGCTGTTTTTATACTTACTATGCAGTTGTTAACACCACCAGTACATAATTGCTAGAGGGTTTTCTGTAACTCTGTCCTTTCCTAAAAGTTCATATTTTCATTTATAGCACCACAATGAGCTGCAAAAAAAGGTCATCAAATGTACTTTTTTGTCATATTAAGTTGCCCAAGGATGGGTATTGGTTTCCTCTATTTTGTTAAATTTTAAAAAGTTAGTAAACTAATATTTTAATCACTTACAAGTATATTGATCATCATTTCCCAAGCATAATTTGCTTTCAAGCAAGTCTGAAATGATATCCTTAAAATGAAGAAAAAAAAATTCTGGTCCAGGGCAAATGCTTCAGAGTAAATCTTATAGAGGAGAACTNTTGGTTTCCTCTATTTTGTTAAATTTTAAAAAGTTAGTAAACTAATATTTTAATCACTTACAAGTATATTGATCATCATTTCCCAAGCATAATTTGCTTTCAAGCAAGTCTGAAATGATATCCTTAAAATGAAGAAAAAAAAATTCTGGTCCAGGGCAAATGCTTCAGAGTAAATCTTATAGAGGAGAACTAGTTCTCTCAGATAGAAACTAATTTCCATGCATATAAACTCTGCTTCATTTCCTCTCCAACACTGGATGAACAGCACTTGAATAAATTCAAGGTTACATTTTCCACTTGCATCGATTCAGTGTTTTAACAAAATCGTTTATGATCAAATAGGTAAATTTAAGATTTTTATCAAATATTTATATACATTCCAATCTTTGTTATACCCAAATAATACAAATATCCGATGTAAGAGAATTTGGTCAGCTTAGTTTTATATTTGAGGCTTCTTGGTTGGCGCTAGTGGTAAGGAATCTGCCTGCTAATGCAGGAGATGCAGGAGACCATGGGTTCAGTTCCTGGGTTGGGAAGATAATCTGGAGTAGGAAATAGCAAGCCACTTTTTGGGTAGCCAAGTATTTTTGCCAGGAAAGTCCCATGGGGAGAGGATCCTGGTGGGCTACAGTCCATGGGGATGCAAAGAGTCAAACACTACTGAGCTCACACACAGTTTTACATTGAGAAGTAAGTAATATAATTCCCTGCAACATCTTTGATTTATTTTAGGATTTAATTATTTAGATTGGTTTTTATTGGAGAAATATTTATTTTTTTGACTTTCTATTTTGTATTGGAGTATAGCTGATTAACAAACAATGTTGTGATCGTTTCAGGTGAACAGCAAAGTGACTCAGCCATATATACATGCATGTATCCATTCTCCCCGAAACTCCTTCCCATCCAGGCTTCCATATAACATTGAGCAGAGTTCCCTGTGCTAGTAGGTCCTTGTTGGTGATCCATTTTAAATATGGCAATGAGAAATATTTATTTTTGAAGCATCAGATGCTTTCAGTGTTTCAAAAAGTAACTATAGTAATAATGGGGCATATATTTTGATGAAATGGTGAAATCAGGTGGGGACACTATAACAAACAGGTGATGGAAAACATATGCTTCATGTAAAATTATCAATTTTATACATAATGTGTGGAAGGAATTCTGAAATACATGGGAAAGACTTAGAATTCTGAACATATTGGCAATAGCAAATGCAGAGTAATTTTTCTAAACCATGGTTAGCTTTTAAGGATGTCACTTATTTTTAGCATTTATAATGACAATGTAATAACTGGACACTTTTTAATTATTAAATTCAGATGAACAGCCCATGAGGCTATTCCTCTTTTTTAACCTCTCACACTAAATTTTTTTTTGCTACTTTTATTTAAGATAAAAGAATTGTCTTCTGTATGATACTTTTATATATCACAGAAAAGTGTCCTTCCTGTTGGATAGAATTTAAAAAAAATTCAAAGGAGCTTGGTCAGTTTATCNGCCCATGAGGCTATTCCTCTTTTTTAACCTCTCACACTAAATTTTTTTTTGCTACTTTTATTTAAGATAAAAGAATTGTCTTCTGTATGATACTTTTATATATCACAGAAAAGTGTCCTTCCTGTTGGATAGAATTTAAAAAAAATTCAAAGGAGCTTGGTCAGTTTATCTTGGTATTCAAGAGCTAGTATTTTGCAGAAAAGTTTTTTGCTAAACCACTCATCTATATTATTTGTATCACATTCCTTTATTCTTTATTATAAGGCTGTTTGCTTCACAGATTTGGCTATCTTTTTGTAGATGAAAGTTACTTAAATATATAAATTCTTTATTTTTTTCCTTTCTAATAGTTACTACTGCTAAAAAATATAAGATTGAGGTTACAGCATATTTTATAAGTAAACATCAAAAATAATGAAATAGATTTTATAAAATATACTAATTTAATTAAAATATATTTTTACTAATGTCACTATGTAACACAATAGGCCTTCTCTGGTATTCTGTTCTGTTGCTCAGGAATGTCCAACCCATGTGAACCCATGGACTGCAGCATGCCAAGCTTCCCTGTCCATCACCAGCTCTTGAAGCTTGCTCAAACTCATGTCCATCGAGTCGGTCATGCCATCCAACCATCTCATCCTCTGTCGTCCCCTTCTCCTTTTGCCTTCAGTCTTTACCAGCAGCAGGATATTTTCCAGTGAGTGACACCTTCACATCAGGTGGCCAAAGTACTGGAGTTTCAGCTTCAACATCAGTCCTTACAATGAATAGTCAGGATTTGCTTAAGGATGGACTGGTTGGATCTCCTTGCAGTCCAAGGGACTCTCAAGAGTCTTCAACACCACAGTTCAAAAGCATCAGTTCTTCATCACTCAGCTTTCTTTATGGTCCAACTTTCATATCCATACATGCCTACTGGAAAAATTGTAGCTTTGACTAGACAGACCTTTGTCGGCAAAGTGATATCTCTGCTTTTTAATAGGCTGTCTAGGTTGGTTATAGTTTTTCTTCCAAAGAGCAAGTGCCTTTTAAGTTCATAGCTGCGGTCACCATCTGCAGTGATTTTGGAGCCCTAGAAAATAGTCTGTCACTGTTTCCATTGTTTCCCCATATATTTTCCATTAAGCGATGGGACTGGATTCCATGATCTTAGTTTTCTGAATGTTGAGTTTTAAGCCAACTTTTTCACTCTCTTCTTTCATTTTCATCAAGAGACTCTTACTTCCTCTTCGTTTTCTGCCATAATAGTGGTGTCATCTGCATATCTGAGGTTGTTGATATTTTTCCCAGCAATCTTCATTCCAGTTTGTGCTTCATCCAGCCTGCATTTTGCATGATGTACTCTGCATTTAAGTTAAATAAGCAGGGTGACAATACTGCCTTGGCATACTCCTTTCCCAAAGTGGAGCCAGTCTGTTGTTTCATGTCCAGTTCTAACTGTTGCTTCTTGACCTGCAAACAGATTTCTCAGGAGGCAGGTTAGGTGGTCTGGTATTCCCATCTCTTCCAGAATTTTCAACAGTTTGTTGTGATCCACACAAAGGCTTTGGCATAGTCAATAAAGCAGGAATAGATGTTTTTCTGGAACACCTGTGCATTTTCAATGATCCAGTGGATGTTGGCAGTTTGATCTCTGGTTCCTCTGCCTTTTCTATATCAAGCTTGAACATCTGGAAGTTCTTGGTTCATGTACTATTGAAGCCTGGCTTGGAAAATTTTGAGCATTACTCTGCTGGCATGTGAGATGAGTGCAACTGTGTGGTAGTTTGAGCATTCTTTGGCACTGGCTTTCTTTGGGATTGAAATGAAAACTGACCTTTTCCAGTCCTGTGCCCACTGCTGAGTTTTCCAAATTTGCTGGCATTTGAGTGCATCACTTTCACAGCATCATCTTTTAGAATTTGGAATTCCATCACCTCCACTAGCTTGGTTCATGATGATGCTTCCTAAGGCCCACTTGACTTTGCATTCCAGGATGTCTGGCTCTAGGCCAGTGATCACACCATCATGGTTATTTGGGTCATTGAGATCTTCTTTGTATGGTTCTTCTGCATATTCTTGTCACCTCTTAGTATCGTCTGCTTCTTTTTAGTCCATACCATTTCTGTCCTTTATTGTGGCCTTATTTGCATGAAATGTTCCCTTGGTATCTCTAATTTTCTTGAAGATATCTCTAGATTTCCCATTCTATTGTTTCCCTTTGTTTGCATTGATCACTGAGGAAGGCTTTCTTGTCTTTCCTTGCTCTTCTTTGGAACTCTGCATTCAGATGAGTATATCTTTCCTCTTCTGCTTTGTCTTTAGCTTCTCTTCTTTTTTCAGCTATTTGTAAGGCCTCCTTAGACAACCATTTTTCCCTTTTTGCATTTCTTTTTTTGGGGATGGTCTTGATCATTGCCTCCTGTACAATATTACAGACCTCTGTCTATAGTTCTTTAGGGACTCTGTCTATCTGTCTGGTGTCTGTCTATCTATCTTCAGGCACTCAGTCTATCCGTCTGTCTGTCTTCCCTGGTGACTCAGTGGTAAATAATCCACCTGCAAGGCAGTATATGCAGGTTGAATCTCACTGTTTGTAAGATCCCCTGGTGAAGGAAATGGCAATCCACTCCAGTATTCTTGCCTGGGAAATACCATGGACAGAGGCGCCTGGTAGTTATAGTCCATGGGGTCACAGAGTCAGACATGACTGAGCAACTCAACAACAGCAGTGTGGCACAATATTCATTTTAGAGTCAAGGGAATTCACTATGTGTCTTTTTGAAATTGTTTAGAAGTTTTTCAGTTAATGACTGTGCATAAGTAATTACACAGAATATAGAGGAAACAAGACTGTAGATCCTGGCAATCTTGGGAAATGGAAAAAGTACAAGGAAGTATGGAGATAATAGAATGGTACACTTGCCTTATCTATGAGGCAGGATATTCCCTTCAAAATGCTTAGCTTGCTTTTTTCTTATTGGTTTAGTCACTAAGTCGTGTCCGACTCTTGCGGCCCCATGGACTGTAGCCCACCAGGCTCCTCTGTCCATGGAATTTTCCAGGCAAGAGTACTGGAGTAGATTGCCATTTCCTTCTCCAAAGGATCTTCCCGACCCAGGGATCAAACCCAGATCTCCTGCATTGCAGGCAGGTTCTTTACTGACTGAGCTATGAGGGAAGCAGTCCATAACAAATTGCAAACTGAGAAAAATTTTATGAGCACTTTTAATTGGAATTTAGGAGAAAAGAATCCTTAGGGTTTCTGCTGTTTCACTGTCTCATGATTTCCTTTCTCATGGCCCTCTGCCTGGAAGTTTGGTGACTAGATTGGGAAGGAGCTTGAATAAAAGCAGTTGTTCACTATCAGTCATGATAAAGAAGCATATATAACATACTGATATACATAGAATTAATGAATTAATTTGTAAACTATTAGATTTATTGTATTTGAAGCTGAAGATTTCAGACATTTTTCAGTAATTTTTAGCCCTAATATTTGGTAAAGCATGTTTTTTCCATATCTAATATAGGAAACATTCTTTCAATTATGTGATCATATCTCTACAGTATGATTCAGAAAGGGCAGATAAGTATTTTACAAAATTATTCTTGATTATATTGAATAAATATCTTAGTTTAACTGAAGAAAAAAACTATATATAGAAAGACAGATATAGAAATATGTACAATATTAGTTTTAAAAAATTACTATAGTTAAATGCTGATAATACCAGAAAAAGATGGCAGTACTAAATGTTTAGCAATGTTCTGCAGATTATTAAACATTTATTATTTTTTATCCTGTATATTCATGTTTTGTAGCAATCCAATGATAATAAATGCTCTAGTCCTTGCTGTCGCACAGTTGGACACGACTGAGCGACCGAACAACAACTTCCACATTTAGAAAAATTAGGTTTTCAGAAAAGCAGAATTATGTTCTGGAGTTCTATTTTNTATTCATGTTTTGTAGCAATCCAATGATAATAAATGCTCTAGTCCTTGCTGTCGCACAGTTGGACACGACTGAGCGACCGAACAACAACTTCCACATTTAGAAAAATTAGGTTTTCAGAAAAGCAGAATTATGTTCTGGAGTTCTATTTTTAAATGACATCACACATACCAATCACTCGGTTTCTAAACATTCCAAAGAAAAATTTTCAGAAGTCTCTTCAACCAATTCTCTCTTTCACACACACACACAAGCACACACACACACAGAGACACACATCATCAAATTGGAAAGATGCAATTGGGGCATGAGCTAAATTTGTCTGAATGATCAGAATGGTAAATCCAGCTTGAAAACACCTCTTCATACATAATGCACATAAATAAAAATTTTTTGTGCAAGTAGGATCTTTTCAAAGTTTTCACTGAGAATATGTCGACTGAATCACAGTAGGCCTTCTTATTTACCTTTGACTATGTATTCATGGACTTTGTGTGAGTATGAGTGCGTGCATGTATGTGTCAAACTTAAGCAAATATTCTTTTTTTTCCTTTTTATTCCATATCACATGCATTTCTTAGTTTAGCCAGGTTGATTTTGTCTGCTGTCAAAAATTATTGACTTGTACAAGCCAGACAACTATCAACAATCCTATGAAAGTCATTACTTACCTTCCTCTTTGCTGTCACTTTGACAAATCCTCTTTATCGTTTGTCTCTATTTCACTTTTCCCTCCTCTCTCATTCTGTGCCAGTGACCTGAAACTTTTTATTCCTCTGCATGATGAAGGATGTTGAAAAGCGATAACCTTATTAATTGAATCAGTAACCATTCTACGGCCACCTCCATTGTTTGGTGTATTCTGTTTAAATATATTGGACTTTAGGAGTGTTTCATTTCTTAAATATTTTTTCTTTTGAAGTATATCCTTTAGTGATGCTTTTTCAAAGAATTAAAAGTTTTTTGTATAAACGTTCTGAATATTTCAATCATAGCTGCTCTGAGTCAGTTGTTAAATTTAATGAACAGACTAAGTTGACAAAAGGAAACAAAATAGAGAAAGGAGATTGCCTTTCTGTTAACCATAATGCAATAAAATCAGTGTGAATATGGAGTTTTAATGGCAGAGAACCAAAAACTAACTCAGTGGACTGCTTCTTTCACAAACTCTGTTCCCTGCATGCCAACTCACGGATATAGTTTACTTTGTTCATTGGTTTGTTCTTAATTATTCTTCATAAAGAAAAGGAATAATCACGAATTTTAAAAGAAAGATACCAAATGTGATAATCTGTAAAATGTGTTATTTTCTAAATCTTTATTGAAATAATTTTATGTCTGCCTATACAAGATGATTAATTAAAAGCTAAAGGTTTCTGAAAAAAATTGCAACTATATAGTCTCAGTATAGAGATCACATTTTGAAAAGAATAAATTTCAAAAAAATAATAATTCATTTTTTGTTAAAATATAGTTAATGATCAGTTACATCTTCCATATTACTATGCTGTTACCAAGATTACTATGTAGAACTGAGATACTTAAAGGCCAAAGCAAAGCAACAAATACTGCTTTCAAGAATAAATGACAGATTTCTATTTTGTAATTTTTATCTGGTAGACTAAAGCTCTAGTGTAGGAAGTGCTTTCTGCAGTATCACTCAGAGGGTATTGGTTTTTATTTTATATATTTATCTGCTTATTTTTGGCCTGCTCTGGGTCTGTGTTGCTGTGTGTGGGTTTTCTCTAGTTGTGGTGGTTTCTCTTGTTGCAGAGCATGGACTGTAGGCATGCAGGCTTCAGTAGTTGTAGTCCACGGGCTCAGTTGCTCCACAGCATGTGGGATCTTCTTAGACAAGGGATTGAATTTGTGTCTCCTGCATTGGCAGGCAGAATTTTAACTCCTGGACTACCAGGGAAGTTTGAGAGTGATATTTTGACAATTTAAAATGCTAAACCTCTTTCAAACTTTTAGCCTATTACATTATAAAAATTTAAGAGTTAAACATTGTTAGTTTTCCCTTAAAACAATTAAATGTAAATATAAATGATATAAGAGCTTTAGTAGCTGAGATTAATTTTATTTAATTATTATTATTTAATCATTATAACATGTATGCATACATTGGTATCTTTCGGTGAGCAGTAATTTTCTTATGTATTTGAGATTGGAGATATTCTCCCTTCTTCTCTGTGGTCTAAGAGAGGTTTATCTTTTTTTTTCTCCTTTGTTTCAGGAAATGTAGGAAGGCGNGGAGTTTCAGCTTTAGCATCATAACTTCCAAAGAACACCCAGGGCTGATCTCCTTTAGGTTAGGCTGGTTGGATCTCCTTGCAGTCCAAGGGACTCTCAAGAGTCTTCTCCAACACCACAGGTCAAAAATATCAATTATTTGGCACTCAGCTTTCTTCACCGTCCAACTCTCACATCCACACATGACCACTGGAAAAACCATAGCCTTTACTAGATGGACCTTTGTTGGCAAAGTAATGTCTCTGCTTTTCAATATGCTATCTAGGTTGGTCATAACTTTCCTTCCAAGGATTAAATATATGTAAATCCAATACTTTCTTGGCAAAAAGTAGTTGCCTAGTAAAGCATAGTATTGCTTATCTTCTGAAATGAAAAGAAAAACAATTAATAATAATTCATTGATGTTTTACTTTTTCTTATGTAGTACAAGGAACATCACAATATGTTGATCATTCATTGCATGTGTAGTTGGAGATTGATTACTTACCTCTAGCCTGGAAGTAGTTTCTGTAGACTTTGTGCAAAGGAATTAGTGATAAAAGGAGACCATCCTGGATGATACATTGGGACCTGAAGCTGCTCAAGGTGTTTACTTCTTTAACATGGCAGCTCCCACTAGCACCTCAATGAATTTAAATACTTGTTGACTTATCAGACTAGTTCTCAGAGTCAGTGTTAGAATGATGCACTGATTAGCCTATCTCTCAAATTGCTTCCAAAGCCCGACTCCCAAAGGAGTTGGACACTTCCCATGTATTCTTCTAGTTTAGGATTACGATGAAGTGTTTGAGTTTTTTTCTCTATTGTTTCAAAATGTGTTGAAGCACTTGTGACCTGGTAACTAAATACTAAGTTAGTATAATGAAATAATTAATTATATATTACATATATAAGGCAATGCCAAAGAATGCTCAAACTACCACACAATTGCACTCATCTCACACAGTAAAGTAATGTTCAAAATTCTCCAAGCCAGGCCTCAGCAATATGTGAACTATCAACTGTCAGATGTTCAAGCTGGTTTTAGAAAAAGCAGAGGAACCAGAGATCAAATTGCCAACATCCGCTGGACCATTGAAAAACCAAGAGAGTTCCAAAAAAAACATATATTTCTGCCTTATTGACTATGCCAAAGGCTTTGACTGTGTGGATCACAATAAACTGCAGAAAATTCTGAAAGAGATGGGAATACTAGACCACCTGACTTGCCTCTTGAGAAACCTCTATGCAGGTCAGGAAGCAACAGGTAGAACTGGACATGGAACAACAGACTGGTTCCAAATAGGAAAAGGAGTACATCAAGGCTGTATATTGTCACCCTGCTTACTTAACTTCTATGCAGATTACATCATGAGAATCGCTGGGCTGGAGGAAGCACAAGCTGGAATTAAGATTGCCAGGAGAAATATTAATAACCTCAGATATACAGATGACATCACCTTTATGGCAGAAAGTGAAGAAGAACTAAAAAGCCTCATGATGAAAATGAAAGAGGAGAGTGAAAACGTTGGATTAAAGCTCAACATTCAGAAAACGAAGATCATGGCATCCGGTCCCATCACTTCTTGGCAAATAGATGGGGAAACAGTGGAAACAGCAGCTGACTTTATTTTTGGGGAAGCTCCAGAATCCCTGCAGATGGTGACTGCAGCCATGAAATTAAAAGATACTTACTCCTTGGCAGAAAAGTTATGACCAACCTAGACAGCATATTGAAAAGCAGA
>SJYX01003199.1:909785-979207 GCA_006410675.1 Oreotragus oreotragus
TGGAAGGAATGATGCTAAAGCTGAAACTCCAGTACTTTGGCCACCTCATGCGAAGAGTTGACTCATTGGAAAAGACTCTGATTCTGGGAGGGATTAGGGGCAGGAGGAGAAGGGAACGACTGAGGATGAGATGGCTGGATGGTATCACGGACTCTATGGACGTGAGTCTGAGTGAACTCCGAGAGATGCTGATGAACAGGGAGGCCTGGCGTGTTGCGATTCATTCGATCGCAAAGAGTCAGACACGATTGAGCGACTGAACTCAACTGAAGGTTGTCCAATTCCCAAAGACCTCCACATTTATCTGAGAACTACATGATTCACTGGTAGTATTTCCTTAAACACTTGAAGGGTTCGTTTGACCACTCCTCAAGTACAAGTCAAATCAAAGCAATTTATAGATAAATTAATGTCTGGCTTCCACAGAAATAGTGCAGTCCCAGAGACAGACATGGTGCCCCTGGAAAGAAGATGTTAATTGAGTATTCATTCGATCGCAAAGAGTCAGACACGATTGAGCGACTGAACTCAACTGAAGGTTGTCCAATTCCCAAAGACCTCCACATTTATCTGAGAACTACATGATTCACTGGTAGTATTTCCTTAAACACTTGAAGGGTTCGTTTGACCACTCCTCAGGTACAAGTCAAATCAAAGCAATTTATAGATAAATTAATGTCTGGCTTCCACAGAAATAGTGCAGTCCCAGAGACAGACATGGTGCCCCTGGAAAGAAGATGTTAATTGAGATGGTTCTTCTATGTAAGGGTAATACACATCAATCAGGGGACACAGGGTAGAGATACTTCCAACATTGCTTCCTGGCCAGCTAGTAAATCTTAGGGTCCCCAAGTCCAGTTCAACCCGTGTCTTTAGAAGGATTACTTAAAGGAAGTCAGTCAAATCTGTCATACTTGACTACACCCCTGGCCAGGTGGCACTCGTCCATCACATGTAAAAACCAAGGGAGAGAGATGGGAATGGAAACACTTATAGGTGCTGAAAGGCAGTTTGCATGAGAGCTGCAGGAGCTAGGGCCATGCTTCATGCTTCTTATTGACTTCTATAAAGTTGTAGAGACTGGAGATCAAGTCAAAGTTATCACCATTTAGTGAGGAATGGTAGATCTAGGAGTCTTTTAAATGTAACCAGTTTACAACCTTTTGAGAGAGTGTATCAATATGTTTTCTTTTATTATTATTATTATTATTTTGTAAAGAAGACTCTAGAGTGGCTTTGTAAAGATGAGAGATCATTAATGTCTCTCCCTGCTCTGTACATCCTGAATTCTAAGGTGATTCCTCTCCCAGTGCTGGCATTGTTCCTCTCCCTGTACACTGACAAAATCAGTGTATCCTGTTCCACTAACTGTAAATCCACCTTTTCTCTAATCACCATCTCCATGTATCCAGACCTGTCATCCAGAGTGTCCAATGCAAGAAGAATAAGGGCATTTTGATAAAATTTATTGAGATGCATTAATACCTTCCTTGCTTCATATGGATCTCATCAGCTACCTTTTGACCAGGTACCTGCACTTGCCTGGAAATTACCTGCCACTCTGGCCTGAGGCTGTTGTTAGGGGAAAAAAAGAAGCAGCATCATGGGCAGGAATGATAGGATGGAATCCTAAAGTTTCAAAGAAGAGGTCTGTGTAACTCCTCAACCCTGTGGTCCTAATCACTACCCAGGAGATGGCCAAGAAAATAATTATTGGGGGAAACTTCCTTATTTAGTAATCAGACTGCCTTTACAAAGGTATTTGGATTGGAAAAAAGGTGAGGGAGGTGCAATCAAAAAGATAAATATTTTTTCAGAGTATTTATTCAAAGACCATTCCACTTCTTAATGAGACCAACATTTAAGTATGAGAAGAGGCATGAATTGCCCTGACTGTTGGTTTACTGCTGAGTGACCTTTGTGACAAAAGTTACACCATTGTCAGAGGGTAAAACCCACCCCAGTCACCGCCCCAACACTGTCACTGGCAGTTAGATGTGGTGGGAGCTTTCCCTTCATTAGCTTGACCACTATGATGATCACCTACAGGTGCATTGCAAATCGCCGAGAGGTCCTAGTGGAGCTGGCCCTAAACGGTGGCTCTTATCAGGAAGCAGAAGCAGCAGTGATTAAACTAGTACTTCTTAAAGCTGAACCAAAGATCATAATTCAAATGGGAAGCTTACACTTATTATAAGACTTCTTCACTGAACTGGCAGTGAGGAGATACCCCACGTCCAAGGTCAGAGAAACCCCAGTAAGATGGGAGGCACTGGAGGAGTTGTGAGGAGATACCCCACATCCAAGGGCAAAGGAGAAGCCCCAGCAAGTGGTAGGAGGGGTGAATTCGTGTTTACAATTAAACCCCATTCCCGCCAGAGATGCTAAGAGGGCTTAACAAACCTTGTATGCACCAGGATCCAGGGACCCCACAGAGACAGAGACAGAACAGTGTTTGAACATCTCTGTAGAGGTATGGTTCAGCAGTGGACTGCTACAGGGACAGGGGCACTGGCTGCAGCAGATTTGGGTATGGCGTAAGTCCTCTTGGAGGCAATTACCCTTAACTCCACCATAGAGGCTGCCAGAACTTACACGGGACTGGGAAATAGACTCTTGGAGGGCACAAACAGAACCTTGTGCACCAGGACCCAGGAGAAAGGAGCAGTGACCGTATAAGAGACTGATTCAGACTTGCCTGTGACTGTCCAGGAGTCTCCAGTGGAGGCAGGGGTTGCAGTGGCCTGCTGTAGAGTTGGGGGCACTCAGTGTAGTAGTCCATGCATGGGATCTGGTGGTGCAGAGGTTAAAGCGTCTGCCTGCAGTGTGGGAGACCTGGGTTCAATCCCTGGATCGGGAAGATCCCCAGGAGAAGAAAATGGCAACCCACTCCAGTATTCTTGCCTGGAGAATCCCATGGACAGAGGAGCTTGGTGGGCTACAGTCCACAGGTTGCAAAGAATCGGACACTGAGGGACTTTACGTTCACTTTCACCGTTATCTTCGTTACCTCTACCATGCTTTGGCCCCAGGTAAATAGCAGGGAGGGAATACAGCTCCACCCATCAACAGAAAATTGGATTAAAGATTTACTGAGTATCAGTTCACTTCAGTCTCTCAGTCCAGCCAACTCTTTGCCACCCCATGAACTGCAGCATGCCACACCTCCCAGTTCATCACCAACTCCCGGAGTTTACTCAAACTCATGCCCATTGAGTCAATGATGCCATCCAACCATCTCATCCTCTGTTGTCCCCTTCTCCTCCCACCTTCAATCTTTCCCAGCATCAGGGTCTTTTCAAATGAGTCAGCTCTTCACATCAGGTGGCCAAAGTATTGGAGTTTCAGCTTCAGCATCAGTCCTTCCAATGAACACCCGGGACTGATCCCCCTTTAGGATGGCCTGGTTGGATCTCCTTGCAGTCCAAGGGATTCTCAAGAGTCTTCTTCAACACCAGAGTTCAAAAGCATCAACTCTTTGGCACTCAGCTTTCTTTATAGTCCAACTCTCACATTCATACGTGATTACTGGAAAAGCCATAGCCTTGACTAGACAAACCTTTGTTGGCAAAGTAATGTCTCTGCTTTTTAATATGCTATCTAGGTTGGTCATACCTTTTCTTCCAAGGAGTAAGCGTCTTTTAATTTCATGGCTGAAGTCACCATCTGCAGTGATTTTGGAGCCCCCAAAATAAAGTCTGCTTACTGAGCATGGAGGCACACATCAGAACCAGACCCAGTTGCCCCCTCAGTAAGTCTCTCCCATCATAAGCCTCGTAACCTTCTCCAGCAGAGGGAAGACAGACAGAAAACCACAATCATAGAAAACTAACCAATCTAATCACATGGACCACAGCGTTGTCTAATTCAGTGAAACTATAAGCCATACTGTGTAGGGCCACCCAAGATGGATGGTGATGGTGGAGAGTTCTGACAAAAAGTGGTTCACTGGAGAAGAGAATGACAAACCATTTCAGTATTCTTGCCTTGAGAACTCCATAAACAGTATGAAAAGGCAAAAAGATAGGACACTAAAAGATGAAAACCCCAGGTTGGTAGGTACCAATATGTTGCTGCATCAGTGGAGAAATAACTCGAGAAAGAATGAGGAGACAGAGCCAAAGCAAAAACACCACCCAGTTGTGGATGTGACTGGTGATGGAAGCAAGGTCAATGCTGTAAAGAGCCATATTGCAGAGGAAATTGAAATGTTAGGTCCATGAATCAAGGCAAATTGGAAGTGACCAAAGAGTAGATGGCAAGAGTGAATGTTGACATTTTAGGAATCAGCAAACTAAAATGAACTGGGATGGGTGAATTTAACACAGATGACCATTATATCTACTACTGTGGGCAAGAATCGCTTAGCCATCATAGTCAACAAAACAATCTGAAATGAAGTACTTGGATGCAATCTCAAAAACAACAGAATGATCTCTTCATTTCCAAGGCAAGCCATTTAATATCATGGTAGTCCAAGTCTGTGCCCCAAACAGTAATGCTAAACAAGCTGAAGTTGAATGGTTCTATGAAGAACTACAAGACCTTTTAGAACTAACATCCACAAAAGATGTCCTTTTCATTATAGGGGGCTGGAATGCAAAAGTAGGAAGTCAAGAAACACCTGGAGTNGTCTGTGCCCCAAACAGTAATGCTAAACAAGCTGAAGTTGAATGGTTCTATGAAGAACTACAAGACCTTTTAGAACTAACATCCACAAAAGATGTCCTTTTCATTATAGGGGGCTGGAATGCAAAAGTAGGAAGTCAAGAAACACCTGGAGTAACAGGCAAATTTGGCCTTGGAGTACAGAGGAAGCAGGGCAAAGGCTAATAGAGTTTTGCCAAGAGAACGCACTGGTCATAGCAAGCACTGTCTTCCAACAACACAAGAGAAGACTACACATGGACATCACCAGATGGTCAACACCGAAATCAGATTGATTATAGTCTTTGCAGCCAAAGATGGAGAAGCTCTATACAGTCAGCAAAACAAGACCGGGAGCTGATTATGGCTCAGATCATGAACTCCTTATTGCCAAATTTAGAGTTAAATTGAAAAAAAGTAGGGAAAACCACTAGACCATTCAGCTATGACCTAAATCAAATTCCTTATGACTATACAGTGGAAGTGAGAAATAGATTTAAGGCACTAAATCTGATAGAGTACTTGATGAACTGTGGATGGAGGTTCATGACATTGTACCGGAAACAAGGATCAAGACCATCACCAAGAAAAAGAAATGCAAAAAAGCCAAATGACTGTCTGAGGAGGCCTTATGAATAGCTGTGAAAAGAAGAGAAACAGAAAGCAAAGGAGAAAAGAAAAGATTAAGCATCTGAATGCAGAGTTCCAAGGAATAGCAAGGAGAAATAAGAAAGCCTTCTTCAGTGATCAGTGCAAAAAAATAGATGAAAACAATAAAATGGGAAAGACTAGAGATCTCTTAAGGAAAATTAGAGATACCAAGGGAACAGTTCATGCAAAGATGGACTCAAAAAAGGACAGAAATGGTATGGACCTAACAGAAGCAGAGGATATTAAGAAGAGGTGGCAAGAATGCACAGATAAGGGATGCCCAAAAATACTGGAGTGGGTAGCCTATCCCTTCTCCAGTGGATCTTCCCAACCCAGGGATTGAGCTGGTGTCTCCTGCATTGCAGGAGGATTCTTTACCAGATGAGCCACCAGGGACACCCCGAAATCTTTGTGTCTATCTATCTACAAGTTCATACTTCAGGGGGTGACGCCCATCATTTCCAATGTGTTCTTAAAAAAAAAAAAGTTATTTATTTATTTATTTAATTTTGGCTATGCTGGGTCTTCATTGCAGTGCAGACTTTTCTCTAGTTGAAGAGAGTGCGGGCTACTCTCTAGTTGCAGTGTGCCAGCTTCCCATTGCAGCGGCTTCTCTTGTGGAGCACACTCTAGGGCACAATGGCTCAGCAGCTGTGGCTCCCGAGTTCTGGAGCGCAGGCTTAATAGTTGTGGCTCATAGACTTAGTTGTTTCGAGGCATGTGGGATCTTCCTGGATCAGGGATCCAACCCATGTCTCCTGCATTGGCAGGTAGATTCCTTACAACTGAGCCACTAGGGAAGCCCTCCATTAGATTCCTGAATGTGTCTGGACCTCAGAAAATCATAGACCGAATTTAATTTCCTTTGTAAAGAAAGTCTGAGCTCTAAAGAGGCCAAGTTACTTGAAAAAGCCTTGAATCAAATTGTGGGTGGGCTTAGGGCCAGGATCACCTGGATCTTTTCCAAAATCATCCAACGATTCCTTTTTTTTGGTTTGTGAAGTGGAAAGAATAATAATATAAATGGGTTTTTTATTACCTTTGGAGTAACATGCAAGAGTTTCCTGTTTCCAGCCTGCCTCTGGTTCCTCTCTGTGTAACTTCACTTCAGTGTTGGTGTTTAGCAGTTCAGTCATATCTGACTCTTTACAACCCCATGGACTGTAGCCCACCAAGTTCTTCTGTTCGTGGGGATTCTCCAGGCAAGAATACTCTAGGCAAGAACTCTGGCAACCCACTCCAGTACTCTTGCCTGGAAAATCCCATGAATTGAGGAGCCTGGTAGGCTATACAGTCCATGGGGTTGCAAAGAGTCAGACACGACTGAATGACTTCACTCTGACTTTTCTCCGAGAGCTTGGTATTCAGTTGTAACCCATGGTGACAAACAGAGTCGCTGTACCAAGCATGGAGCCGTTTCTGGTACATCTTAGTACTTCCCTGATGTACTTAATCTTGCTGACAAACATAGTTTGGGAATATACATAGAATTGCTTTCAAGAGCAGCCTGGCTGGAGGGCCATAGCAGAAGCACCCTCCTGCCATTACCTGGCATCTGCATTTTGGTTCTGTTTTAATCAAAGGGCTTTCTGACCACGCTTCTGCAGTCTTACATGTCTTCAGTCACATTTGTATTCCATTTAGTTCTCTCCTGGGGCTTACTGATAAGCCTGGCGGTTGTGATGGTAACACGCCCCCTTCCTGCCTCCCTGTCTCTTAAGCCCACAAGTGTTGGTTCTGCCTCTGGAACACTTGCAGAGCAGGCTGTGTCTCTATTCCTGAGAACAGGGCTGGAGCCCTCTCCTCTAGGAGAGAAAAGCACATCCTCACTTGGTTTGTAACAGCAAGGAAGAAAATGAAGTGGAGGCAAGAAAAAGAGACTCAGACCTTTATTACAAATAAGTAATGATGCAGTCTAGCACTGACTGAGATAGAGAAATGTTATTAGTTGGTGATTTTTCTTTCCTGATTGTGTAGTTGAAAATATGGCTTTCTGTTTTTTTTTTTGGTTCTCTTCCTAAATAAATCGTAGAAATTGGCTGAAAATACCTAGAAGTTGGCAGAGCTATAATTCACTTTTAAAAACCACTAGCAAAGCCTTGCAATTTTACTAATGTTCTTTTTTATTACAAAGGAAAAAGAGAAATGATTTTTTCAAAAATAATGTGATTGCTCCAAAAACCCCAAGACACTATTGCTTTAATTTATTGCAATTACCATTCAAATAACTACTTCTTAATTATATCGGTTCAGTGTAACTGTCCGAGACTATCCTAATAACACTCACATCTCCTCTTTTCTACTTGCCAATTACAATGCCTTTAACCTACTGAGAAAATCCCAAAACCATTGAGGGAGCACTCTGTTGATTGGACCCCCTGCCACTAAAAACATATGTCTCTCTGCTCAGCCTTCTTCCCTGCTCTGAGATCTTGAAAAAGATGGAAGCTTTTTCCTGTCAAGGTTAATCGTCTGGTAATTGGAGTCCCAGGGTCCCCTGGAGAACTTTTACAATCAGTCATTCCTGCTCTGCCATTGTTCATCCTCTTTGCTCTGAAGAATCTTTTTCTTCATGGTGGAAATATATTTAAATCCTCCTTGTGTAGCAGACATCCCCCTGTCTACATCTAGCTATGTCCTTATGCCTTTTCTTCATAGTAAAGTTTCCTAAAAACAAAGCCAGAAAAAGAAGAAGACCAAACACTTTGTACTCTGTGTTTACCTTTCACATAACACTCATTATATTTATAGCATCATCCACTTACACCCCACTCTATCCACTGCAGATCACTTAACATCTGAGTTCATCAAGAGTCTTCGAGTAAGGTATGGTGAACATTTTTTTTTTTTTTTTTAATTTACATCCCCATCAACAATGTAGGAGGATTCCCTACTCTCCACACCCTCTCCAGCATTTATTGTTTGTAGATCTTTTTTGGATGATGGCCATTCTGACTTGTGTGAAGAGATAACTTCATTGTAGTTTTGATTTTCATTTCTCTAATAATGAGCTATGTTGAGCATCTTTTCCTGTGTTTGTTAGCCATCTGTAAGTCTTCTTTGGAGAAATGTCTGTTAAGATCTTCTGCCCGTTTTTTTGACTGGGTTGTTTGTTTTTCTAGTATTGAGTTGCATGAGTTGCTTATATATTTTGGAGATTAATCCTTTGTCAGTTGTTTCATTTGTTATTATTTTCTCTCATTCTGAGGGTTTTATTTTCACCTTGCTTATAGTTTCCTTTGTTTTGCAAAAGCTTTTAAGTTTAATTAGGTCCCATTTGTTTATTTTGTTTTTATTTCCATTCCTCTAAGAGGTGAGTCATAGAGGACCTTGTTGTGATTTATGTCAACGAGTGTTCTGCCTATATTCCTCTAAGAGTTTTATAGTTTCTGGCCTTACATTTAGGACTTTAAATCATTTTAATTCGTTTTATTTAATTTAAAAGAAATTTTTACAGTGTTGTGAAGCTCTGATTTTACTTGACTTTTCTGCCTGTTTGGACACTTTTATTCTACTGCATTTAAATTTTTTTTATTTTATTTTGGAGTATACTTAATTAACGTTGTGTTAGTTTCAGGTGTACAACAAAGTGATTCAGTTAGACATACACATGTAACTATTTTTTTTTCAAATTCTTTTCCAAATTAGGTTCTTACACAACCATCCCCAGTTTCCTTTGAAGACATTAATGGATCCTTTGCCTTCAGCTTCCCAAACAGTGAAGCAAGTAAAGAGAATGAGGTGGTATCTGGAAATGGCACATCAGTCTGATCATGTTCTGTTGGATAGAACCAGTCGAATGGCTGCAACCTTACTAATAAAGCAGTTGGAAGATGTGGCAATTCAATGTGTCTATGTGCAAAAAAGAGAAGCGGTCAGTGCCTTGCCCATTTCTACTGCAGAACTTTAAAAGCTCAGAGAATTCCTGCAATAAATTCTGTTGAATTGTGTTTGGCTTCATGTTTTCCTAATTTACTTGATTATGATTTTTAGTTTTTAGAATGCACACTGCTAATATTGCTATGAGAAACATGATTTGGAAAAGTAGTTCTAGGTATCCTTCTTAACAACTTTTTGAGATACATCACCTTTTTTAGAGGAGTGAAAGTGAAAGTGTTAGTCATTCAGTTGTGACCAACTCTTTGGGACCCCATGGACTGTAGCCCACCAGGCTTCTCTGCTCATGGGATTCTCCAGGCAAGACTACTGGAGTAGGTTTCCATTCTCTTCTCCAGGGGATCTCCCCTACCCAGGGATCAAACCCAGGTCTTCTGTATTGTAGGCAGATTCTTTACAGTCTGATCCACCAGGCAGATAAAGTAAGGACCTAGAGATCTTATGCTTAAATGAAAAATGATTTCTAAGATAGCATGATCTATATTTAGAGTATTACTCCTTTTTTATAATATGATCTTATTGCAGAGTTTTACAACCTCAGTAACCCAGTGACCTCAAACCTGGAAGTTTCTGAAAATAAATATGATGTGTATTGAATATGAAAAGTGATCATTGCTTTATTCTTAATGAAGATTTTTTATTGGACAAGGCAGAAGGTATTTTTAAAAATTTTTAGCAAAAGTTTTAAAGCACAAAATGAGAAAGAACTTAAAGAGCAAAAATCTGATCTGCTTATTTGAGAATAAACCCTCAAGCAAAATAATGTAATGTTTGTTTTTTTAAAAGTGAAGAGAAGGTCACATCAGTTCTTTTGATATAAATGTATAGTAATATAACATTCAGAGACCGTAAGTAAATGGAGAGGAATAGACTCAGAAGAGGTAAGACAAAGATGTAAGGTGCTGTGTTGTGAGGATTTAAGCAGATGGCTGGTATCTTGCTGTTTAGGCTCTGAAGTGGGTGGTCGATTAAAAAAACATAAAAATAACCAAGAAAAAAATTAAAAATAAAAGGAAAATGACAGGGCATTTTTGCTTACATTTTGATTTTGTTTTCTCATGGTATATACATATGTGTAAGGGTTTCTCAATACATCTGCAAATTTGGAAAACTCAGCAGTGGCCACAGGACAGGAAAAGGTCAGCTTTCACTCCAATCCTAAAGAAAGGCAATGCCAAAGAATGATCAAACTACTGCACAACTGCACTCATCTCACGTGCTAGTAAAGTAATGCTCAAAATTCCCTAAGCCAGGCTTCAACAATAGGTGAACCATGAACTTCCTGATGTTCAGCTGGTTTTAGAACAGGCAGAGGAACCAGAGATCAAATTGCCAACATCCTGCTGTGATAGTGCTGCACTCAATATGCCAGCAAATTTGGAAAACTCAGCAGTGGCCATAGGACTGGAAATGATCAGTGTTCATTCCAATCCCTAAGAAACGCAATGCCAAAGAATGCTGAAACTGCTGCACAATTGCACTCATCTCACATGCTAGCAAAGTAATGCTCAAAATTGTTCAAGCCAGGCTTCAGGCATACATGAATCATGAACTTCTATATGTTCAAGCTGGTTTTAGAAAAGTCAGAGGAACCAGAGATCAAATTGCCAACATTCATTGGATCATCAAAAAAGCAAGAGAGTTCCGGAAAAAATCCATTTCTGCTTTATTGTCTATGCCAAAGCATTTGACAATGTGGATCACAGTAAACTGTGGAAAATTCTGAAAGAGATGGGAATACCAGACCACTGACCTGCCTCTTGAGAAATATGTATGCAGATAAAGAAGTAACAGTTAGACTAGACATGAGCAACAGACAGGTTCCAAATAGGAAAAGGAGTACGTCAAGGCTGTATAATGTCAGCCATCTTATTTAACTTATATGCAGAGTACATCATGAGAAATGCTGGACTGGATGAAGCACAAGCTGAAATCAAGATTGCCCGGAGAAATATAAAAAACCTCAGATATGCAGATGACACCACCTTTATGGCAGAAAGTGAAGAAAAACTAAAGAACTTCTTGATGAAAGTGAAAGAGGAAAGTGAAAAAGTTGGCTTAAAGCTCAACCTTCAAAAAACTAAAATCATAGCATCTCGTCCTATCACTTCATGACAAATAGCTGGGGAAAAAGTGGATACAGTGGCAGACTTTATTTTGGGGGATTCCAAAATCACTGCAGATGCTGACTGCAGCCATGAAATTAAAAGTCGCTTAGTCCTTGGCAGGAAAGTTATGACCAACCTAGACAGCATATTAAAAAGCAGAGACATCACTTTGCCAACAAAGGTCCGTCTAGTCAAGGCTGTGTTTTTTCCAGTAGTCTTATATGGATGTGAGAGTTGGACTATAAAGAAAGCTGAGTGCCAAAGAATTGATGCTTTTATACTGTGGTGTTGGAGAAAACTCTTGAAAGTCCCTTGGAATGCAAGAAGTCCACCCAGTCCATTCTAAAGGAGATCAGCCCTGGGTGTTCATTGGAAGGACGGAAACTTAAACTCTAGTACTTTGGCCACCTGATGCAAAGAGCCTACTCATTTGAAAAGACCCTGATGCTGGGAAAGATTGAAGGTGGAAGGAGAAGGGAAGACAGAGAATGAGATGGTTGGATGGCATCATCAACTCAATGGAGATGTGTTTGGGTAAACTCCTTGAGTTGGTGATGGAGAGGGAGGCCTGGCATGCTGCAGTCCATGGGTCACAAAGAATTGGACACGACTGAGTGACTGAACTGAAGTGAAGTGACTGATATTGGTAAATGGTATGGAATGCCAAAAACACAACACAATTTAGTTTCCTTGGTCACAGTGATGTGACAGTTGTTGGGCTGAGTGATTGGAATATCAGTTGTTTCATGGTTTCCCATTAGCTTATTTCACTAGTTATGAGCAACTCCAAGCATTGCAGGTAACTGTTCAGGTTGGGCATCTGACCACATAGCAGAAAGAGGCAGCTGGAAGAAAACCTGCAATTCCTGAAAAATCACCCAGTTCTTTTTCTTGGTCTCCATGGTCAAATAAGTAAGATTAGGTTAGAGGGGTTTCCCTGTTACCTCTGAGAGATGAGAATGTTGTTTCAATAGTCAGAAAACTGAGAAGAGGGAATGATATCACCTAAACAGTGTTAGACTAGAGAGTAAGCTAATTACATCGGAAAATCAAGTTAATTAACAAATTGAGAGGCAAAGTGAATTGTCTACACAAGCAATTATCTGAAACACTCATACAAGGCTGAAAATAAGTAGCATTGGACGGGCAGAATTGTCAGGTTTTTGTTTCAGTAAGATCTACCACAGAAAGCCTTAGCTTGGGATTTTTCTTTACTCACCATGTTTCCATCAGAAGCAGGGGGGTCAGTGGTATCTTTTTTTTTTTTTAATAAAACTTTAAACTGAAATCCAAAACCTTCTTGACTATGTACTAATATAGAGCAATATTAAATATATTTCCTAGAATAAAATACTTTATTTTTACCTGGTACTCAAGGAACTGGCATTACATACAAGTTCTTATACCTTCGTATGAATTTTTATAAAGAGATAACATTAGCTATTTCACAAAATGAATATGAAATTCCACATAATTGAAAAAATATATCTATATATATGTATATGTGCATGTATATAATGTATAAAATTTATTTTAGGTCACCCAGAGCATTGAGTAGAGTTCCCTGTCCTATACAGTAGGTTCTCACTAGTTATTTATTTTATACATAGTAGTGTATAAATATGATTTTAAAGGTAATTGAGACTCTCTACATTAAAAGGGTCAAAGTATAAGAGAAACAGATAAGACAAGGGCTTATTGAAAAGCATGTCCTACTGTGTGCTTAGTCACTCAGTCATGTCTGACTCTTTGTGACCCCATGGACTGTAGCCTACCAGGCTTCTCTGTCCATGGGGATTCTCCAGGCAAGAATATNCTCTCTACATTAAAAGGGTCAAAGTATAAGAGAAACAGATAAGACAAGGGCTTATTGAAAAGCATGTCCTACTGTGTGCTTAGTCACTCAGTCATGTCTGACTCTTTGTGACCCCATGGACTGTAGCCTACCAGGCTTCTCTGTCCATGGGGATTCTCCAGGCAAGAATATTGGAGTGGGTTGCCATGCCCTCCTCCAGGAGATCTTCCCAGCCCAGGGATCAAACCCCCAGGTCTCTTGCATTGAAGGCAGATTCTTTACCATCGGATCACCAGGGGAGCCTACTAGATAGGCTAAAATATGGGCCAGTAAAAGCAGTTTGTGAAATTAAGAGATTATGTACTTAAAATAATACTAGCATAACAATTCAGGGAAGCCTGGCATGCTGCAGTCCATGGAGTTGCAAAGAGTCGGACATGACTGAGCGACTGAACTGAACTGAACTGAGCATAAGAGTATACAGAAAAGTTAATCAGAACAAAAGACCCAGAGATAGATTCAACATATCTTAAACTTGGCATTTCAAATCATTTTATTTTTTGAAAAATTATTAAATGATACTATAACAGTAGGTTTACTATTTGAAAAATATTCAAAAATATATAACGTTCCCATGAATTAAAAAAAAACCAAAATTAACTAGATAATAATGTAATTTAAATGTTTGGCTAAAATATGGGCCAGTAAAAGCAGTTTGTGAAATTAAGAGATTATGTACTTAAAATAATACTAGCATAACAATTCAGGGAAGCCTGGCATGCTGCAGTCCATGGAGTTGCAAAGAGTCGGACATGACTGAGCGACTGAACTGAACTGAACTGAGCATAAGAGTATACAGAAAAGTTAATCAGAACAAAAGACCCAGAGATAGATTCAACATATCTTAAACTTGGCATTTCAAATCATTTTATTTTTTGAAAAATTATTAAATGATACTATAACAGTAGGTTTACTATTTGAAAAATATTCAAAAATATATAACGTTCCCATGAATTAAAAAAAAAAACAAAATTAACTAGATAATAATGTAATTTAAATGTTTATTTGAGCTCATTTGTGACTAAGGTATTTATTAGATCAATAAAAAGAAACTATAATATATATATATATTAAACTTACCTTCCTGGAAAGGGCTTTGGTCTCACCCTTTAATAAAATTTTATCAGAATAAAAATATTTTATTTCCCACTGCTTATAGGTGGTCCTTTCACTATTCCAAAAATTTAGGATGTATGTCTCTTGCATTTTCTTGCCCAGGGTGGAAATAGAATGATTAGGTGTTTTTCAGTGTGGGATAAAGCCTTGGTAACATTTTTTCCATCTTTATGTATTTATTTCATTGGCTGTATACTTCCTATGTTCCAAGTAGTACTCTTAAGTGTTAAAAAGTCACATAAACCCAGCTGTAGTCTGACTGATACCTGAGTTCAAGTGAGGGACGTGAGTGGGAAAGGCCATGCTGGAAGAATTAAGTGCCTTTTTGATGTTATTTAGTCCCTAAGTCGTGTCCGACCCTTTGCTAACACATGGACTGAAGCTTACCAGGCTCTTCTTTCCATGGGATTTTCCAGGCAAGCACACTGGTTCAGTTCAGTTCAGTTCAGTCGCTCAGTCGTATCCGACTCTTTGCGACCCCATGAATCACAGCACGCCAGGCCTCCCTGTCCATCACCAACTCTGGGAGTTCACTCAGACTCACGTCCATCGAGTCCGTGATGCCATCCAGCCATCTCATCCTCGGTCGTCCCCTTCTCCTCCTGCCCCCAATCCCTCCCAGCATCAGTCTTTTCCAATGAGTCAACTCTTCGCATGAGGTGGCCAAAGTACTGGAGTTTCAGCTTTAGCATCATTCCTTCCAAAGAAATCCCAGGGCTGATCTCCTTCAGAATGGACTGGTTGGATCTCCTTTCAGTCCAAGGGACTCTCAAGAGAATACTAGTGTGGGATTCCATTTCCTTTTCTAGGGGATTTTTCGACCCAGGGATTGTACCCACATCTTTTGTACTGGCAGGAGGATTCTTTACCACTGAGCTACCAGGGAAGTGTCTTTTGGGGATACCCAGATCTTCTGAAAGGCATGGTCAAAAGAGAGGTAGACCAGGGAGGTGTTAAATGGCAAGCTGTGGACTCTTTTTCCTTTTTATTTTGTAAAAATAATTTTATTGGAATATAGTTGCTTTACAATGTTATATTAGTTTCTGCTGTATAGCAGTGTGATCAGTTACTCATATATCCCCCTTTTTATGGATTTCCTTCCCATTTAGGTCACCACAGAGCACTTGGTAGAGTTCCCTATACTATATGGTAGGTTGCCATTGAAAGTGAAAGTCATATCTGACTCTGAATTCTACAGGCCAGAGTACTAGAGTGGATAGCTGCTCCCTTCTCCAGGGGATCTTCCCAACCCAGGGATTAAACCCAGGTTTCTCACATTGCAGGTGGATTCTTTACCAGCTGAGCTACCAGGGAAGCCCTAGTTACTATTAATTATCTGTTTTATATCTAGTTGTGTATATATGTCCATGCCAGTTTCCCTATTCATTTGACATCTGCCCCCTGCTTTCTTTCCCACCTTGGTGTCCCTATATTTGTTCTCTACCTTTGTGTCTCTATTTCTGCTTTGCAGATAAGTTCATCTATATCATTTTTCTAGATGCCACATAACAGTGGAATTATGTGATACTTATTTTTCTCTTTTCTGACTTACTTTTCTCTGTATGGGAGTCTCTAGTTCCATCCATATCTCTGCAAATGGCACTATTTCATTCTTTTTTATGATTGAGTAATATTCCATTGGCATCTGGTCCAATCACTTCATGGGAAATAGATGGAGAAACAGTGAAAACAGTGTCAGACTTTATTTTTGGGGGCTCCAAAATCTCTGCAGATGGTTATTGAAGTCATGAAATTAAAATACGCTTACTCCTTGGAAGAAAAGTTATGACCAACCTAGATAGCATATTGAAAAGCAGAGACATTACTTTGCCAACAAAGGTCCATCTAGTCAAGGCTATGGTTTTTCCAGTGGTCATGTATGGATGTGAGAGTTGGACTGTGAAGAAAGCTGAGTGCTGAAGAATTGATGCTTTTGAACTGGGGTGTTGAAGAAGACTCTTAAAAGTCCCTTGAACTGCAAGGAGAGCCAGGCAGGCCATGCTAAAGGAGATCAGTCCTGGGTGTTCATCGGAAGTACTGATGCTGAAGCTGAAACTCCAATACTTTGGCCACTTGATGCAAAGAGTTGACTCATTTGAAAAGACCCTGATGCTGGGAGGGATTGGGCGCAGGAAGAGAAGGGGACGACAGAGGATGAGATGGCTGGATGGCATCACTGACTCGATGGACATGAGTTTGAGTGAACTCTGGGAGTTGGTGATGGACAGGGAGGCCTGGCGTGCTGTGATTCATGGGATTACAAACAGTCGGACACAACTGAGTGACTGAACTGCACTGAATATTCCATTGTATATATGTACTACATCTTTATCCATTCATCTGTTGATTAACATTTCAGTTGCTTCCTAGTCTTGGCTATTGTAAATAGTGCTCCAGTGAACACTAGGCACATGTACCTTTTTGAATTGTGTTTTTTTCTATTGTAAATAGTGCTCCAGTGAACACTAGGCACATGTACCTTTTTGAATTGTGTTTATTTCTGGGTATATGCTCAGGAATGGATTGCTGGGTCATATGGTAGTTCTATTTAGTTTTTTAAGGAACCTCCATTCTGTTCTCCATAGTGATTGTATCAAATTACATACCTACCAACAGTATAAGAGGATTCCCTTTGCTTCGTAGCCCCTCGAGCATTTATTGTTTGTGTAATTTTAATGATGGCCTTTTGACCAATGTAAGGTGATACTTCACTGTTATTTTGATTTGCATTTCTCATAATTAGTGACATTAAGCATCTTTTCATGTGCATTTTGGTCATCTATATGTCTTTGTAGAAATGTCTATTAGGTCTGTCCGTTTTTTTATTTTTTTTAAATTATTTTATTTTATTTTATTTTACTTTACAGTACTCTATTGGTTTTGGCATACATTGACATGAATCGGCCACGGGTGTACACGAACTCCCAAACATGAACCCCCTTCCCTCCTCCCACCCCCCATCATCCCTCCGGATCATCCCCATACACCAGTCCCAAGCATCCTGCATCCTGCATCGAACATAGACTGGCGATTCGTTTCTTACATGACAGTATACATATTTCAATGCTATTCTCCCAAGTCATCCCACCCTCTCCCTCTTCCTCTCCCTCAGAGTCCAAAAGTCCGCTCTACACATCTGTGTCTTTTGCTGTCCTGCATACAGGGTCCTCATTACCATCTTTCTAAATTCCATATATATGTGTTAGTATACTGTATTGGTGTTTTTAAACTTTCTGGCTTACTTCACTCTGTATAATCTGTTCCAGTTTCATCCATCTTATTAGAACTGATTCAAATATATTCTTTTTAATGGCTGAGTAGTACTCCATTGTGTATATGTACCACAGCTTTCTTTTTTCTATTGAGCTGTACAAACTATTACTATATTTTGGAGATTAATCCCTTGCCAGTCGCATCATTTGCAAATATTTTCTCTCACTCTGTAAGCTGGCTTTTTATTTTGATTATAGTTTCCTTTGCTGCACAGAAGTTTTTAATTAGATGCCTAATATAACATTATAAAATGACTATAATTCTATTTTTAAATAAAACAAGAAAATGTAAAATCTGAAAAATACGACAGGTTGTATGAAATGTTATAGGGAGGAAAGGGTGATACCTCTAAAGTGATTTCTTATGTTTTTATTCTTTGGGAGCTCTGCTAATGAAGAAGTTCCTCAAGAAAGACAAGAATGTTTGAGAACAGTTTTCGAGTTTGTTTCAAGCCCCTCCATCCCTTCCTTGGAGAGCGGCAGCTTTGTCTCCCTTTGCCCTCCATCAACTAACCATGAGCCCTTGCTCCACCACGTCTTGTCAGTTCTCGTCCCACTGGAATGAGTTGCTCCATGCTCCCATTTCAGTATGTCCAGGAAAGAAGCAGTTTTCAGTGTGCTTTGAGCTGCCTTAGTGAAAAAGGATATGAGAAAGAGAATTGCAGGTGTGCTACAAAGACTGGTGGAATTTCATCCAATCGTAGGTGGCACAGTGCTAAAGAATCCACCAGCCAGTGCCGGAGATGTAAGAGACATGGGTTCAATCCCTTGATTGGGAAGATCCCCTGGAGGAGGAAATGGCAATCCACTCCAGTGTTCTTGCCTGCAAATCCCATGGACAAAGAAGCCAGGCGGACTATAGTCCATGTGGGTCACAAAAGAGTCGAACACAACTGATGGAGCATGCATAGTGGCTGCCACACTTAATAAGCCTGGAAGGAAGGTGTGGTCCCTGTTGCTTTAAGTTCTCTTTAAAATAAAAAATTTTAAACTACTAAAAACTTTCTTGGGGTTTAGATTGTTCCCTAGGTGTCAATTGTTGGGCAAAGGAAGTCTCACTCAGCAGCCTTTATTACTAGTGACAATTAAATAGAAAATTCTGTAAGAGGAAAAAGATTTAATTTACCAAAAATATCTTCACTCAACTTGAAATTTTAGGACCTATTCTAAGAGCATGACAAAAATCACTGAGTGGGATTTATTTATTCCTTAGATAAATGCCTATTGACTGAGTATTATACAAAAGAAAATTTGAATGTCATCACCCTCAATGAGAAGACTCAATATTAGAAGGGTGAAACTTTACTCAAATTGATCTCTTAACGCAATAGTGATCAAAAGCTCAGTGCAACTAAACAGGCACTTATTTAATCAAGAAAATTTTGACAAAGTGCCTTGTCATAGTGTGGGGCATACCTAACTTGTCCTACTTGTTAATTGAAAAACAAGTGTAAGGACAAAAGTTAATATACATATATATACACATATGTGTATTTATATATGTATATGTATGATTAAAAAACTTTTTTAGTTTTATTATTGGGGTATAATTGCTTTACAATGTTGTATTAGTTTCCGCTATACAACAGAGTTAATAAGCTATATATATTTTTTTAATTTTAAAAAAGTGTTTTAAAAAAGTCAGTCTAAATTTTCCTAGTGTATTATAACCATTCTCTTGTGAAAGCCACAGAATCTTTGGAATTCTGTTAGAAATTAGAAATTTTCTAAAGTTGTTTCACATTTTTTGTAGGATATTGATTTCATGGTAAGTCAGTGATTCTGTCTCCATGGTACCCCCTTTTTTCCAGACTAAAGAATCTTTTGTTTTTAAGCATTGACTGATCTGTTTTCTCATTCTTACAAGCACAATACAATACTGGCAGTTGATTTGGGCTCTACGAAAGTTTGTTTTGATTAATTTGGTTCTCCCATAACCAGGTCAAGTGATATTAAAATAGTCTGTCTACAGATTATTTTGCTATGTCATATGGCAGTCAGATTGCCTGACACATGACATAGTCAGTGAGTGAAGCTGGAAAAGCTTCATTTTACAGATATTATGGATATTAATAATAATAAAGACTAACATTTATTGAGCACTTTCTGTGTGTCTCCTATATGCTTTTCATCCCGTGTCTCTGTTAATCCCAGCAGTACAGACAAGCTAGGTATTATTATTATTGTCATTTCTGTTTTTTCAGATGCGGGAATTGATGTTAGTAAGGAATTGAAGTTAACTTATTAACCCAGGATATATAGAGAGTAAGTATCTGGAATACACCCCTAAGCATTATTTTGAATGGCTAAAGTTTTTTTTTCATATATTTAGTGTCAGCAGGGGCTGCTGTCCCATGTTTTTTGTTTTATTCCTAGCCTATGTGCCTTCATTAGTAACCAGCTCACAGCTGTGCCCCACTTTCTTTCTACCTGGCATAGCAGTCTTTTCCATGTGCAAACCTCAAGCCTCTACTTAAAGATTACTAGATAGGAACCTACAATCCATGAAGTCTCTTCTTGGAGAGCAGGATATCTATGTCTTCTGAGGTCTACTCTACTTTTTTTTTTTTCTGAATTATGGATTAGAGTTGCATTTCCATTTTCTGATTCCACATTCTATTTGACAGAGTTTTCTTCTATTAGGATCCAAATTTAACTCCAGTTTTCTCTTTTTCTTACCTGGTTTTGCCTACTTCAGTGACTGCTGATAAGAGCATAGCTTTAGATAGATATGATGATATGCCACTGTTCAAGGTAAATTTATTATTTGGGGTCAGTTTTATGACTATCTCAGCAAAATATGAAATAAAATATGTTAAATGTTGGCATCATCCAGTAAGTTGAAAGAGATTTCACTGTAGAAACTGAAATATGAAAAAACTGTTATTGATCTTATCAATTCAGCCTTTTTGCCCTAAGAACAAAATGTTAGGAATGGGGGAGATTTTGAGTTACAAACTCTAATGGTGTCAACTGGCACCTTCCTCACCTAGGAAGAACTATACATTATACCCTCCTGCATCAGAGGCAAATGCATTGTCTATGTAATAATGTGTTTCAAAATTGGGTGTACATGCCCAGATGAATTGCCAAAACTCACAGCTATAAAAATGCATATATTAATTAACTTGCTGTGGTGTCTACAGAGCTGCCACTCACTACACACTTGCCACTTTTCTCTGTAAACATCACCAATTCCAATCTGAACACATTCTCTCAGTGTCTTGTTTCTTCCTCAGAATTTCTGCCAAGATTATTACCTGATATACACGTTTTTTTAAGAAGAGCTAGCTTTTCTTTTTAAAAGAGATAACTTTTCTTTTTAAACTAATTTTGGTGATTTCTCTTGGTTTTCAGTACTTAAGTAACTTTTGGCATTGATGACATATCTCCATTCCTAGGGGACAAGTATCATTTTATGAATTATTCGCAATGTTTTCAAATGTATCATTCTTAATATAATGTATAGGTATAGCAATAGTATGGCTTCCCAGGTGGTGCTAATGGTAAAGAACATGCGTGCCAATGCAAGAGACACCAGAGGTGCAGGTTTGATTTCTGGCTCAGGAAGACTGCCTAGAGGAGGGAATGGTAATCCACTCCAGTATTCTTGCCTGGAGAATACCATGGACAGAATACCATGGACAGAAGAGCCTGGCAAAATAAAGTCCATAGGGTTCCAAAGAGTTGGACATGACAAATGACTTCACACACACACACAATAATAGTATCAGTCATGGTGAAATTGTACATAAAAATGAAGTGTTTTAAAGGAGGAGATCACAATATAGTAAGCTAATAAAATGATTTTTGTTCACTTTTTGGCCTTTGTCTTTTATAATTTAATCTCAGTAGAAGTGCCTTACGGGGCCTTTGGTTGAAGAATATATAATTAGTAATGTTATGTGCATTATTGTGAAAGGTGACTACCCAGCAACATTTTAAGATCTTTGTCAAATCCTAGAAATACAGTGATAACAAAAGGATTTATTGTAAACCAGGCAATTTAACAAAATACTTTTAGAGCAAGATAGCAATTCTGGAAAAGATCACAGCCGTAAATAGGTAAGACAGTTAAAACCAGGCACCGTGACTTCCACAGACAAGGCTAGTGTATTTATGGCATGTGGAATGTGCAGGAATAGCTGCCGTAGCCCCAGTAGTTAGACAGATAGGAAAGTAGAGTTGCCTAATCTGTTTGACTCTTATTCAGTATAAACATTTCCTTTAGAGTCATGTCTGTGTGTGTGCTCAGTTGCTCAGTCGTATTCAACTCTTTGCGACCCCATGGTCTTTTAGCTCACTAGGTTCCTCTGTCCATGAAATTTTCCAGGCAAGAACACTGGCGTGGGTTGTCACAACCCAGAGACTGAACCCTCATCTCTTGCATCTCCTGCATTGGCAGGCAGATTTTTTTTTTTTTGCCACTGTGCTACCTGAGAAGCCATGTTTCTATATAATTATTCTTGTATATACTTGTTTTCTTTCTGCTTAAGGAAAAGGTCCTCCTTAGCTTCTTAAATATATGTTTTGAATTTAACTCTGTCCTAAAGAGGTGAAGATGTATGGTTATTAATTCTGTTGTAGAAAATTCTCAGGAATTTAACAAGTATCAACAGCTAATTCTGTTCCAAAGAACTATATTAATAATCAGTAATAGCAAATAGATTCTGTGGATTTTATTCAATTCTTTACCTCTTTTTGTTTACCAGAACTGCCTTAGACATTAATATTGATTATAGAGTTGGCTTTCAACAGTGTCCTTCTCTGTAATTTAATGATAGATTTATTATACATGCCCTTGTTCACCAGAAAGAATCAATGTTGAATAGATGGAAAATGTGTTAGTCAACCCAGTTTTGACCTTATGTACTTAAGCGCAGGTGTATATGAAGCCCTCCTGGGATTTGACTGGCTATAGATCCCCTTTCTGTCTTCCTTATATTCCTTCCTCCAGTCTATGAGGTTGACATGAACAGTCTCCGTGACTCCATTCTTAATATTCATTGCCTCACATTTTGCCCTGCAGTCATGGTGGAGTCTCACCTCATCCCCACAACCACTGTTGTTTATACTTGCCATCTTTACATCTACCCCAGGACCTTTGCATTCGTGATCCTTTTGATGAACCCCAGTTCTGCCAGATGTTTTCATGGTTTCCTTTGCTTACTTTATTTACACAACTACCCATCAGGGAGTTATTTCTTGACACCTAACATATGGATGCCTGCTCCATCAATCACACTGCTTTATTATTCCTTTTCTTGTGGCTCAGCTGGTAAAGAATCTGCCTGCAATGCAGGAGACTTGGGGTTGATCCCTGGTTTGGGAAGACCCCCTAGAGAAGGGAAAGACTACCCAATCCAGTATTCTGGCCTGAAGAATTCCACCAACTGTATAGTCCGTGGGATCACAAAGAGTTGGACAATACTGAGTGACTTTCACTTTCACTATTTGTTCCTCAAAGAGCTCATCATTTTCTAGCATGATGATGTCATTCAGTTGTCTATCTTTTGTGTCTCTTTCCATTAGAATATATATTTCATGAGGGTGTTCCTTTGCCTGGTATATAGTACTTTCTCAAGATTATTTATAATAGAAATAATTAAGAATTAATATTTAATAAATAATAAAAATATTTTATGAGAAATTCAGAATATTTTTAATGAAAAGGAATATATAGTTAATGTAGTTGAACAAATAAAAATTCTGTATAAAAGCTAAGTGAGTAAAAATTACACTAAGTGAGTGAAAATTGCTGTACATCATACTATGCAAAAGGGAATATTGATTGTTGGGAATTGATCAGAATTTTTTAAAAGTTGTAAATGTTAGAAAATAGTTTTCACCCTACAGTATGATTATCACTGTCTCAGAAGAAAAAATAATAGTTGTTTCTGGTTTTGACTTATTTTTTACTTTTCCCTTCATCTGTGTTGCATTTTGGAGCTTGCTATCTTTATGTATATATAGATACAAATATAGATATATACAAACATATACATATGTCTATACCTCTATCTACTTACCTATCTATCATCTATCCATCTCACACAATATGGTGTTTGGATAAATGAGATTCTTAAGCCAAAGGAGATCAGATTAGAGTTGGGGAAGAAAAGCACATCCACAAATATCATTCAGTATGTGTGAACTGTTACAAACATAAAAGCACTAAAAATTGACTATAAACAATTTTATCTGTGTTATTTAATAAATGTAAATGGGTATGTATTGATTGACAATATTCTTTATAACTTTAGGTTATAAGATGATAAGAAAATTACGAATACATCAGCAAATGTTTTTGCAAATAACCTACCATTAAACTTTCAGTTTATACGTTTTCATATATGTGAATAATTATTCTGTAGATATATTCTGATATATGGTTTTAAAGTATAGTTCAGAGTTAGTTTTTTTATCCCTATTGCAATTTCTCATTGACCTTTACTTTAGTCACTAATAATAGTTTCGTATCTTAAAGATAAAGCCTGTGAGAGATTTTAAACAACTCAGGACTTTGTTTTTGTTCTCCTGACAAGTCGTTTGGCCCTGAGGCATTATGTCATATCTATGTATGTCCTGAGTTATAAAAGTGACTAATGTGAGAAAACAACAGAACACCTTTTACAATCATTTTAGTGCATTAATTGCATTCAAGATACAATCTTTTTCTTCCCCCAGATAATAAGAACTCATGTTTGGTTTTCTTCCCATTTACTGCATATTCCTTTTTCATTCTAATAATAACCTGCAATCTGCAGCCTTAATCATGATAAGCAGTCTCAAATCACTTTATCTCATCACAGTGTTGGATAAACACTTCTGATTTAAATTTCAATAATTCTGCATTAGCAGTGCTGATATGAGCCTTAGATATCTGATGGAAATTCTGCACAGGGATTACTTAGTAATTATTGGTTTCATTGAGGTTTACAGTAGAGCTATAGTTAGTGCAGTGCCAGTAACCCAAGCCCCAGAGAGCAAGCCAGGCCAAGCTTGCATGATCACTGCTGTTCACCTATTAAATGTGTCATAAAAAATGAAATTAAAGTCTCTACAGGGTGATCAAGCTGTCTAAAAATCTTACAGAATTTTAGAATCATGGACATTTAAAGATGAGACAGTTCTATTACATTATCTAATCAACCTCCCACCCCTATTTTTCCTCCTGAGGGACTGTTCTCTTAATGCCATTTTTGATGATTTTGTCTAATCTATTTGAAGTGACTTGGTTCATAAGACTTCGATACTTCCCCCAGGAGAACTTTCCCTGCTCTAACAGATTTCCTCATTGGGAAGTGCTTTTTAATTGCTAAATCTTCCCCCTTTGATTTCATGCGATTGTCTTCTTTTTTTAACCTTTGTTTTACTGTATGGTTATTTCTGTACTTTATATACAATCCACATCTCAAATAAGTTTTACATTTGTCCTATTGGGATTCAGAAAATGAGCAATAAGAAAATTCACAAAAAATAAAACTTAGTTAACCAGTCATATTTATTCATCAACTAAGAAATTATCTTACTTAATATGTCTGTTGGAGACTGAACTAATCATTTTTATATAATTGTTTCTCCCTTCATGTTCCTATATTAAAACACTGAGCCACACTTGGTCATTCAGAGATGTTTGATCCCTCACCCTTGGTGGTGGTGGGAGAGTCAGAACAAATATTCCATTGATATGTGCTGTGGGCTGGATTGCTCAATTGCTCAGTCATATCCAACTCTTTGTGACCCCTTGGACTGTAGTCCACCAGGCTCCTCTGTCCATGGGCTTTTCAGGCAAGAATACTGGAGTGGGTTGCCATTTCTTCTTCCAGGGGATGTTCTCATCCCAAGGATTGAACCCATGTCTCCTATATCTCCTGCACTGGCAGGCAAATTCTGTACCAGTTAGCCACCTGGGAAGCCCCACAGACTGAATTTTAATCCTCTAAGTTCATTTGTTGAAGCCCTAAACCCCAAGGTGACTACATTTGGAGATAGGATCTTTATGAGGTAATTAAGGTTAAATGAGGTCATGAAGGGTTGGACCCTAATCCAATAGGATTGGTGGCTTCATAAGAAGAGGAAAAGAGACATTTCTCTCTCTCTGTCTCTCTTTCTCTCCCCCTCCCTACCCACCCATGTACAGAGAAAAGGCTATGTGAAATCTTAATCAAGAAGGTGACTGTGTGCAAGCCAGGAAGAGAGCTTTCCCCAGGATTTGAATTGGCTGGTATCTTGATCTAGGGCTTCCAGCCTCAAGAATTTTTAGGAAATAAACTTCTGTTGTTAAGTCACCCCATCTGAAGTATTTTGTTGTGGCAACCCAACAAACGTGACTGATGCATCTGACATTTTGTTTTTTGGAAGTTGGTAGCATGCTAGTGTAATAAAAATCCCATGACACTCGTGCTTTAGTTACTAAAACTTTTTTTTTTATTATTAATATCTTGTGAGATTCTCCTGCAGGCTCATAGTAGGCACAGAGATTGCCAGGCAGCCCTCGTTGGTCATAAGGCAGTTGTCGGATTCAATAGTATATATATATAGCCAGTGAATGATGTGGGTCAGGGCTGAGTGAGCCCAGAACTCTGTTCTTATTGCATAACGAAGCAGAGGTTAGAGAATATAAACCTTTTAAAAACTAACACAGATGTGGAAAGTATGTTATAATGAACTCCCATATACTTATCCCGAGATTCAACTCATATCAATGAAAAATCATCAGTGTGAATTTTTCTTTTTTCACTTCTCAATATGCCAGCAAATTTGGCAAACTCAGCAGTAGCCACAGGACTGGAAAAGGTCAGTTTTCATTCCAATTCCAAAGAAAGGCAATGCCAAAGAATGCTCAAACTACCGCACAATTGCACTCATCTCACACGCTAGCAAAGTAATGCTCAAAATTCTCCAAGCCAGGCTTCAGCAATATGTGAACCGTAAACTCCCTGATGTTCAAGCTGGTTTTAGAACAGGCAGAGGAACCAGAGATCAAATTGCCAACATCCGCTGGATCATGGAAAAAGCAAGAGAGTTCCAGAAAAACATCTATTTATGCTTTATTGACTATGCCAAAGCCTTTGACTGTGTGGATCACAATAAACTGTGGAAAATTCTGAAAGAGATGGGAATACCAGACCACCTAACCTGCCTCTTGAGAAATCTGTATGCAGGTCAGGAAGCAACAGTTAGAACTGCACATGGAACAACAGACTGGTTCCAAATAGGAAAAGGAGTACGTCAAGGCTGTATATTGTCTCCCTGCTTATTTAACTTATATGCAGAGTACATCATGAGAAACGCTGGACTGGAAGAAACACAAGCTGGAATCAAGATTGCCGGGAGAAATATCAATAACCTCAGATATGCTGATGACACCACCCTTATGGCAGAAAGTGAGGAGGAGCTAAAAAGCCTCTTGATGAAAGTGAAGGAGGAGAGCGAAAAAGTTGGCTTAAAGCTCAACATTCAGAAAACGAAGATCATGGCATCCGGTCCCATCACTTCATGGGAAATAGATGGGGAAACAGTGGAAACAGTGTCAGACTTTATTTTTTTGGGCTCCAAAATCACTGCAGATGGTGACTGCAGCCATGAAATTAAAAGACGCTTACTCCTTGGAAGGAAAGTTATGACCAACCTGGATAGTATATTCAAAAGCAGAGACATTACTTTGCCGACTAAGGTCCGCCTAGTCAAGGCTATGGTTTTTCCTGTGGTCATGTATGGATGTGAAAGTTGGACTGTGAAGAAAGCTGAGTGCCGAAGAATCAATGCTTTTGAACTGTGGTGTTGGAGAAGACTCTTGAGAGTCCCCTGGACTGCAAGGAGATCCAGCCAGTCCATTCTGAAGGAGATCAACCCTGGGATTTCTTTGGAAGGAATGATGCTAAAGCTGAAACTCCAGTACTTTGGCCACCTCATGCGAAGAGTTGTGTCATTGGAAAAGACTCTGATGCTGGGAGGGATTGGGGGCAGGAGGAAAAGGGAACGACCGAGGATGAGATGGCTGGATGGCATCACGGACTCGATGGACGTGAGTCTGAGTGAACTCTGGGAGCTGGTGATGGACAGGGAGGCCTGGCGTGCTGCGATTCATGGGGTTGCAAAGAGTCGGACACGACTGAGCGACTGAACTGAACTAGAATTTTAAAGTCAAATCCTTGGCACCATGACATTCATCTCTAATTACATCTATATTTGTTTCTTTCAAAATAATTTGTTCTACGTTCGTAATGCTATTATCATACCTACAAAATTAAGTATATCTAAGATTGAATTCATATTTGAATTTCCCAATTTGTTAGAAAGATCTCCTGGAGTAGGAAATAGCAACCCGCTCCAATATTCTTGCCTGGGAAATCCCATGGACAGAGGAGTCTGGAGGGCTACAGTCCATGGTGTTGCAAAGAGTCCAGCACAACTGGAGTGAATGCACACAGACACACACACACAAGTTGTCTTAAAAAATGTCTCTTTGTAATTAAATGTTCAAATTGGGAAGTAGGAACACTGTGCACTTTGCATTTGTTATATGTCACTCTTTCTTTTTAACTTTCAAATTTGAAATAGTTTTATTTATTTGAACATTGCAGATTACAGTAAGTTGCCGAATAGCATTTATCCTCCTTCCTTTAATGTTACCATCTTGTATAACCATAGTACAACGATCCAAGGGAAGAAGTTAGTATTGGTGCAGTATTATTGACTAAACTATACACTTTGTTTGAATTTCATCAGTTTCTCACTGATGTTTTTTACCCCCAGAATCCAAAGTGTCTCCTGTATATACAGTCCAGTCTCCCACTCCCTTATCTCCAGTCACCTAATTAAAAAAGCAAAACAATTAGTGGACAGAATGTCTTACTTTCTAACATTGTCTGCTTCCTCACGGTCTTACTAAATATGTACCTGCATCTATAGTTGTATTTTCAGAGAATTGGAAGTGAAAGCCAAGCACATAATTGAATTTAGGTTTATATTTTTGACAAAAATATTGCAAAGCTGATACTTTGTAACTAATGTCATATCACATAGGTACAGGTAATATTTGCTTGTTCCACTTTAGTGATGGAGACAGGTTGAGGGATAAAGGTGGTCCCAGACAGGTTGTTTTGTTGTTAATTTCCCATCAACTTTTTTCATGATTTTAGTATCCATTGATGATCATTGCCTGAATCATTATTTCATATGGGATTGAAAAACGGTGGTGATTTTCTTATTTTGTAGTTTCTTGTATAATTTGTTATCAGGAATGATACTGTAACGGCAAACTTGCCCTTAATGACTAGATGTATTAGTTGGGTTAGCTGGGGTGACCTTAACAAATTTCCACCTACTGAGTAGTTAAAAACACTTTTGAAAATTTGTTTGTCACAGTTCTGGAAGTTGCAAGTCTAAAACTTAGGCATCAGCAGGTTTGGCTTCCCCTGAGCTCTGCCTCCTTGGCTTGCACATGGCAGTCTTCTCACTGTGCCCTTACGTGGCTTTTTCTCTGTGCTCCAGCATTGCTGGTTTCCCTTTCTCATCTTATATTAACACTAGTCCTGTTGGCTTAAGCCCCACACTAGTGACCTCATTTAATCGTTATTACCTCTTTGAAAGCCTTGTCTCTAAATATAGTTACATTCTAAGGTATAGGGGCTTAGAGTTTCAGTTTATGAATTTTGAGGGGATACAAATTCATTCCATAACACCCCGGATATTAATTTTCCATTTAATTGTGAGTTTTTGTCCAAAGGGTTGGTATTCCAGTCAAAATTCGAGAAATTTTATTTTTTCTCTTTTATTCTGTTTGAGCACTTTGTCTTTCTTTGTAACTGTGTCTGTCCATATCTATTTCTATAGAGAGCTGTTTTGAAGTGTCATTATGAGTTCATGGATTTTTGTACATTCAGTGTTTCTATTAATAGTACTTATTATTCTTTTTCATGCTGAAATCCTCCATCTCTTATCAGTACTAACCGAATTGACTTGTTTCCTGTGTTCTTTTTACATGACTTTTAGATTTTGACAGGTTTCTTGTTTTTCAGTGTAAAAAGACCGAGTTTCACCTTGTGCATTTCTTGTTTAAGACCTGGAATGAGTTATTTCTTCAAAGTGCCTGAGCTCTTTGTATGTTAAAATGAGATTGAGAATCATAAGCTGGAAGCATGATTCAAAAGCATAGACACTATTTCTCTTTTTACATGACTTTTAGATTTTGACAGGTTTCTTGTTTTTCAGTGTAAAAAGACCGAGTTTCACCTTGTGCATTTCTTGTTTAAGACCTGGAATGAGTTATTTCTTCAAAGTGCCTGAGCTCTTTGTATGTTAAAATGAGATTGAGAATCATAAGCTGGAAGCATGATTCAAAAGCATAGACACTATTTCCTTGAAGTACATTATTTCATGGGCAGATTACTGAGCAATTGACTATTGGAAAATAATCTCCTGTAAAAATTAAAAGGTTTAACATATTTTGAAAAAAATTCCTATAACTTTTCAAAATCAGGTTATCTACAAATCATTTTTCTGCAGAGTACTTTAAGCAGAATCCCATTAGTTATATCTGTAGCCTTGTAGAGATGGCTTTCTGATTTCAAGACAGCAAAACCACCCACAGAAGCTTATAGTCACTGGATGGAAATGCTCACACCAAAACCTTTCCAGGAAAGGAAAAGAGAAAGCACTAATTTTTTCAGCAGAAGTACACCAAAGACTGCAGCCGTGCTACTTTTTTTATTTCTGGACTTAGACCACCCTAGCATACTACTGCTGCTGCTCACTACATACCCTGCAGTCCACTTGTCAAACTTAATGATGTTGTTCTTCACAAAAACCTTCAAAACCAGGTGCAGTGTAATATTTTCCTGACTCTAGTATGAGGTTTGGAACATGATCTCCACAGATGTTTACAAGTGTAACTGAGCAGGTTTTCAAATATCTGAGGTGAAATAAGTCATATGTGAGTGACTGATTTTTTTTTTTCAATATGTGAATTTAAAACTACAACACTAAAGAAGGTATCCACCTTGCTTTCATCTCCAGTCTCTATGTCTTATAATTTTCTTGAACCACTGGGACATTTCAGCAACTCTTACTGACCTAGGATAACATTTAAATGTTTTATTCAATTTCTGTTATTGACAAATGAAACAGTGAGTGTGGCATATAGTAAAATAATTGAATCCAAGACAATCCGTCCATTCATTATAAACCAGAAACCCAGTCTCTTTCCATTTGCCTTTGCTTCATTGACAAGGATGAACTGTAACCAGTGCAGCTGAAACTTTATGTAGCACAGATTCCAAATATTTTGCTGTAATAGTGGATACTATGTTTCCATGGGAACAGAATATACCTGTTAGATTATAAAAGTAAATGAGTCATTATTTTAATTAACATGCTAATTAGATATTATTAAAGCTATATTTTAATTTCTCAAGTTATTACAGTAAAAATATCCTTTATAAAAGTATCAGCATTTGTGTGTACAGCATATCAATAAAGAATAGGATAAAAAAATCTGATGCAATAGAAATACAGTTTGTAGTATTTTATTATAAATGCTGTTTGCTTGACTAAGCAGTAGTTGAGTCTTTAAATTTGGCATTGACTATTTTGTGAAAATATTGAAGCTTGGGATTCTTTTCTAACATGGAGGATATTATTTTAATGAAGATGATGCATATATATTTATTTTTTGACAGCTTGGAACTTTAGCAGATGATTCTTAATAATTTATATTGCATAATAATATTGGTTCAACACTAATAGAAAGTATGACATATAAATCATGCATATGCAACATTGAGTTGACTTTTATCCATTTTTACTACTGTACACTAATGTAGATTTATGAATCATAATTGAAAGATAGACAGTGATACAACAAGGGATAATCAATGTTGATATAGAAAGGAACATTGAAGGAGTTAAAAAAGGAAAACAAAAAAGAGGCCAGGGTAAAGTCGAGGACTGAGATACCATAGGTGCTGCTGCTGCTAAGTCGCTTCAGTCGTGTCTGACTCTGTGTGACCCCATAGACGGCAGCCCACCAGGCTCCTCTGTCCCTGGGCTCTCCAGGCAGGAATACTCACTGGGTTGCCTTTTCCTTCTCCAGTGCACGCATGCATGCTAAGTCACTTCAGTCATGTCCGACTCTGTGCGACCCCATGGACAGCAGCCCACCAGGCTCCTCTGTCCACAGGATTCTCCAGGCAAGAATACTGGAGTGGGTTGCCATTTCCTTCTCTGAGATACCATAGAGATTTCTCTTATCTACTCAGTGAACAAAGTCCAGTGATAACTCATGGTTTTATTTATTGTCTTTTTTTCCCTCAATCAGCAAATATTTTTCCAACACCTAACATATGATAATCTCATGAATCCTAATGCCTCTGGCTGTCTCATGTAATCTAGTTTTACTGCCTTCATTATACTTTGAATATATTATATCCATTCTTTTTCTTATATTTCCCCTTTTAATCATATATCTTTTCCACATATTTTAAGCTCAGTTCATATGTCTCTTTTTCTGAATAGTTCTGATCTCACTCACTATGACCAGTATCAGTTACTTCCTTTTTTGTTATCTTTATATATATACATATATGTCTTGCTTTGTTCCTATTGCTTTTTAGTGGGGTATTTGTTTATAATTTTGCTTCTATATAAGGCTGTGATCTCCTAAATCAAAGGTCTTGTCTTATTTATTCATCTCTGGTCTGATGACCATTTAGTATTGTGCACAAAGCAAGTATTCACATACTTGAATGAATGAGTGCATTTTTGATGTTCAGTATTTGATTTCTTTGCTTAGGTTTTAAAGGAGTGAGAATTTGAGAAGAGTTTATTTGGCCCTAAATTATTTCATACTTGAGAATATATCACTGTGTTAGTAATTTTATTAATATTTATTTCTTGGTATACTCATCTTTGTCTCTTTAAATATTAAGTACCAGGCTTTCATTTTTAACAAAGAGCTGAGTACCTAATGTAATAGACATCAAAGTCACATTGTACCAGTTTTCAGTCCTTTCAAAGTTATTTAAAAGTCAGGAGTTCATTGTGCGATATCACTGAAATAAAATCAGTGGACAGTCTATTAAGAAAAACTCAATGTATACCTCTGGCCTGGAGTGATATTCCTTAACTTAGAAATATGTAAATCCATTTACAAAATGGGGAAACTATTTAAATCATATGACACAGATCATAAATATACATTTTCATGTATAGAAGCCAGAAAGCAGAATCCAGTCACAAGAAACCCAGATGAGGAATTATGAACTAGAAACTGCCTTATATAAAAAACAGATTTATAGGTAACCTTCCAGGGGATGCAGGTCAAAGTAACTCCCGGAAACTAATGACTGTAATAAAGTCTTCTGGAAAGGGCTTCAGTAAACCACATGTGATGCTCCTTTAAGGGAAAATAGTCATGTGGATTATTTGGTGCTAGCCATCCTGTGCAATCTATGTAAAGGAGACCTTTGAAAGGGAAATCAAACAAATCTGTAAGGGAAGTTATCACTTGCTAGGTATATGACACATTTAATATTCTTCAGTGCTTCTGTGTTTCTCTCAAGTTCACTCTGCTTAGTATGACTTCATGGCTCTCTGTGACCTGGCTGTCTATGAAATGCCTCTCTATGACTCAGTCATGTCTGACTCTGTAACCGCATGGACTGTAGCCCACCAGGCAAGAATTATCACTTGCTAGGTATATGACACATTTAATATTCTTCAGTGCTTCTGTGTTTCTCTCAAGTTCACTCTGCTTAGTATGACTTCATGGCTCTCTGTGACCTGGCTGTCTATGAAATGCCTCTCTATGACTCAGTCATGTCTGACTCTGTAACCGCATGGACTGTAGCCCACCAGGCAAGAATACTGGAGTGGGTAGCCATTCCCTTCTCCAGGAGATCTTCCCAACCCAAGGATCAACCTGGGTCTCCTTCACTGCAGGCAGATTCTTTTCCATCTGAGCCACCAGGGAAGCCCATAGCCTGGTCATTACCTACTTTTTTGTTATGTTATTATTGCTTACCTTATTTTTAATAGTCTGTGTTTGTCCATAACTGGTTTTATTCAGTATATTCAGTGTTTCTTCTGGCTTCCACTTTCAGCATTTAAGTTTTCCTATCTCTTGACCTGGAACAATCTCCCTCCCAGTTTGCTTTTTCATTATCATTTCTCTGTGTACTGTCTACTGTGGGAGACCTTACTTTTCCTGACCTGGGTGGGTACATCAGCCTTGTGTTCCAGAAGTGCCTAGAGGGAAGTTATCACATTTTATTGAAATGTGATTAGAAATCGGTTCTTTCCTATACTCTTGTGTCAGCTAGGTGGAGATCAAACTGCTTTTGTTGTTCTATTTACATTTAGTGCCTAGTATTTAATATAATGCTCAATACCTCAATGTTTGAGTGTATTAATGATATAACTGAAATATTTAGAGAAATGTTAAGAAACAAGTAGTAATTTTGAGGAGTTAGTCATGGGAATAAAGACTCAGGACCCAAGGACCCATGTGATATTTTTCATTAGACATCAGCTATTACAAATGAACTTAATTGTACATTCATACTCAACCAAGAATACAGGACTGGGATAGAAATTTTAAGAGTTAAAGATCAGTGGTAGAATTACCTAACATGAACTCACTCACCGTTTGTTTTGTTGAAGACATCCTAGGTAATAACTTCTTTCCTAGATTTTGACCTTGTAGAGGAGGCATTCTCCCCTCTATTTAATTTAGAGGGGAGAGTAAGAGAGAGAGAGTTTGACTGAGGCTCTGATTCACTTCCCCATGACATCCCTAGTCACTTGGTATTCAGGATCCATGAATTGTTTAGTGAGGGTCAAATATGCAGCTGGGCACAGCTAATCATTAGAAAGGGCACAGAAAATTAAGGAATAGTGTTTGCCTAATGAGATATGTGAAAATATCCATAAATAAAAGTTCAGAGGACATAGCATTTGACTAACATTTTTCTTCTAAAATGTTATTGGAAATCTGGAAATTTTGTAAAACTTATAAAATATTTAGAATTTCTAGCTCCATGTTACTTTCTTTTTATTTTTATAAAAGGAAGTTTGGTTAAGAAATTAATTTATAATATAAGTTCATGGAGTTTTACTAATTTAAATTAATGTGGGGCCAACTTTCCCACACAGGTAAAAAACTGTTTCCACACATATAATTTGAGAATTGTCATTAACATTTGCTTTTCAGAGATAATGTTAAAGCTAACTTTGTATATAACTAGAAATAAATACATGTGGATACTTTTGAACAGTGGTTTCTCTTTGATGAGAGCTTGCCAGTAATTAGGGTATTGGCAATTAGGTTAGATTGGCACCCTACTCCAGTACTCTTGCCTGGAAAATCCCATGGATGGAGGAGCCTGGTTGGCTGCAGTCCATGGGGTCGCTAAGAGTCGGACACGACTGAGCGACTTCACTTTCACTTTTCACTTTCATGCATTGGAGAAGGAAATGGCAACCCACTCCAGTGTTCTTGCCTGGAGAATCCCAGGGACAGGGGAGCCTGGTGGGCTGCCGTCTATGGGGTCACACAGAGTCGGACACGACTGAAGTGACTTAGCAGTATGGGTTCCAGCAACACAGCTTGTTCTAAAGTGTTTCACAGTGAATCCAGAGAGTACCAATTCTGTTATGTGCATTTTGACTGGACATTTTATTTCTCAGATAAACCTACCTGTACCTGTATTTCTCTATGTATAAGTGTGTGTTTGTTTGGGGGGATATTTTCTGCAATTACATTTTAATGTAAAGCAGACACACTTGATGTAACAGAATAACTTACTAAATTTGCATATATTTGTAGTTACTGTTCAAAAACAGCATACATGAATTAGGGGCCTCTGGTCATCTTGCACAGTTTCATGTTCAACAACAGGTTCAGTTCCGTTCAGTCAGTCGTGTCCGACTCTTTGCGACCCCATGAATTGCAGCACTCCAGGCCTCCCTGTCCATCACCGTCTCCCGGAGTTCACTCAGACTCGCATCCATCGAGTCAGTGATGCCATCCAGCCATCTCATCCTCGGTCCTCCCCTTCTCCTCCTGCCCCCAATCCCTCCCAGCATCAGAGTCTTTTCCAATGAGTCAACTCTTCGCATGAGGTGGCCAAAGTCCTGGAGTTTCAGCTTAAGCATCATTTCTTCCAAAGAAATCCCAGGGTTGATCTCCTTCAGAATGGACTGGTTGGATCTCCTTGCAGTCCAAAGGACTCTCAAGAGTCTTCTCCAACACCACAGTTCAAAAGCATCGATTCTTTGGCGCTCAGCTTTCTTCACAGTCCAACTTTCACATCCATACATGACCACAGGAAAAACCATAGCCTTGACTAGGCAGACCTTAGTCGGCAAAGTAATGTCTCTGCTTTTGAACATACTATCCAGGTTGGTCATAACTTTTCTGTTTTCTTCTAGGAATTTTATAGTTTCAGGTCTTACATTTAGATCTTTAATCCATTTTGAGTTTATTTTTGTATATGATGTAAGAAAATATTCTAGTTTCATTCTCTTGCATGTAGCTGTCCAGTTTTGCCAACACCATTTACTTAAAAAGAGGCTATCTTTCCCTCATTGTATATTTTCCTCCTTTATCAAAAATTAGTTAACCACATAAATGTGGGTTTTTTCCTGGGCTTCTTATTCTCTTCCATTGATCTATATGTCCATCTTTGTGCCAGTATCATACTGTTTTGTCTACCATAGCTTTGCTGTATAGTTTGAAATCGAGGCATGTGGTACATCCAATTTTCTTTCTCAAGATTCGTTTGGCTAATCAGAGTCTTCCTTGGTTCCATACTAATTTCAGAATTATTTGTTCTAGTTCTGAGAAAAATGTCACCGGTATTTTGGTAGGGCTTGCATTGTAGCTATAGACTGCTTTCAATTGTCCATTGAGTCGGTGATGCCATCCAACCATCTCATACTCTGTTGTCCCCTTCTTCTCCTGCTCTTAATCTTTCCCAGCATCAGGATCTTTTCCAATGAGTTGACTCTTTACATAAGGAGGTCAGTGTATTGGGGCTTCAGCTTCAGCATCAGTCTTAATGAATATTTAGGGTTGATTTCCTTTAGGATTGACTGGTTTGATCTTCTTGCTGTCCAAGGGATTCTTGAGAGTTTTTGGCAACACCACAGTTCAAAAGCATCAATTCTTCAGTGTTCAGCCTTCTTTATGGTCCAAATCTCATATCCATACATGACTACTGGAAAAAACCATAGCTTCGACTATATGGAGCTTTGTCAGAAAAATGATGTCTTTCCTTTTTAATACATTGTCTAGATTTGTCATAGCTTTTCTTCCAAGAAACAACCATCTTTTAATTTCATGGCTGCAGTCACCATCCACAGTGATTTTGGAGCCTAAGAAAATAAAGTCTGTCACTGTTTCCATTTTTTTCCCCATCTATTTACCATGAGGTGATGCGACAAGATACCATGGTCTTAGTTTTTTGAATGTTGGGTTTCAAGCCAGCTTTTTCACTCTCCTCTTTCACCTTCATCCAGAGGCTCTTTAGTTCCTCTTCATTTTCTGCCATTAAGGTGATGTCATCTGCATATCTGAGTTTATTGTTATTTCTCCCGGCAATCTTGATTCCAGCTTGGGCTTCATCCATCCCGGAATTTTACATGATGTACTCTGCATGTAAGTTAAGTAAGCAGGGTGACAATAAACAGCCTTGATGTACTACTCCCTTCCCAATTTTGAATCAGTCCATTGTTCCATGTTCAGTTCTAAAAGTTGTTTTTTGACCTGCATACAGGCTTCTTAGTTGCTAACCTGGCTTTAAATGTTTGGTAGGATATGCCTGTGAAGCCATTCAGTCCTGAATTCTTGTTTATTAGGCATGTTTTGATTACTAACTAAATTTGCTAATAATCTCTCTGTTCAGATTTTCTATTTCTTCCTGATTCAGTCTTGGAAATCATATGTTTGTAGGAATTTATGTATTCAATATTTTTTCTGGGTTTCCAATTTGTTGGCATATTGTTTTTTGTAGTAATTTTATAATATTTTGAGTGTCTGTTGTGTTGGTTTTTAACTTATTCTCTTTCATTTCTGATTTTATTTATTTGGACCCTCTCTTTTTTCTTGATGAGTCTGGCTAAAGGTTTGTCAACTTTATCTTTTTAAAGAATCAACTCCTAGTTTCATTGATCTTTTCTATTTTTTTGTTTAGTTTTCTAAATTAATTTTTATTGGAATATAGTTGGTTTACAATGTTGCATTAGTTTCTGTTGTACAACAAAGTGAATCAGTTTTGCATATACATATAGTCACTATTTTATAGATTCTATTTCCATATAGGCCCTTGCAGAATATTGAGTAGAGTTCCATGAGCTTTACAGTAGGTTCTTATTAGTTATCTATTTTATATATAGTAGTGAGTATATGTGGAGAAGGAAATGGCAGCCCACTCCAGTGTTCTTGCCTGGAGAATCCCGGGGACGGGGGAGCCTGGTGGGCTGCCATCTATGGGGTTGCACAGAGTGGGACACGACTGAAGTGACTTAGCAGCAGCAGCAGCAGCAGCAGTGAGTATATGTCAATCCCAATCTCCCAATTTATCCTTTCTCCCCTTTTACTCTTGGTAGCCATAAGTTTCTTTTCTCATCTGTGACTCTATTTCTGTTTTGTAAATAGGTTCATTTTGTACTATATTTTTAGATTCCACACATAAGTGATATCATATGATATTTTTATTTCTCTGTCTGACTTATTTCACTCAGTAAGACAATCTCCAGGTCCCTCCATGTTTCAGCAAATTGCATTGTTTTACTTTTTTATGGCTAAGTAAAAACAGTGACAGACTTTATTTTCTTGGGCTCCAAAATCACTGCAGATGGTGACTGCAGCCATGAAATTAAAAGATGCTTGCTCCCTGGAAGAAGAGCTATGACAAACCTAAACAGTGTATTAAAAAGCAGAGACATTACTTTACCAACAAAGCTCCATATAGTCAAAACTATGGTTTTTCCAGTAGTCATATGTGGATCTGAGAGTTGGACCATAATGAAGGCTGAGCACCAAAGAACTGATGCTTTTGAACTGTGGTGATGGAGAAGATCTCCTTGGACATCAAGGAGATCAAACCAGTCAACCCTAAAGGAAATCAACCCTGAATATCCACTGGAAAGACTGATGCTGAAGCTGAAGCTCCAGTACTTATCTGATGCTAAGAGCTGACTCATTAGAAAAGACCTTGATGCTGGGAAAGACGGAAGGCAGGAGGAGAAGGGGATGACAGAGAATGAGGTAATTGGATGGCATCACTGACTCAATGGACATGAATTTGAGCAAGTTCCAGGAGATGGTGAAGGACAGGGAAGTCTGGCCTGCTGCCGTCCATAGTGATGCAAACAGTCGGATACGACTGAGTGACTGAATAACAGCAAATGTCTTTATATTTAATGTGAACTTCTTGTAGACAACAAGTAGTTTGGTCTTATTATTTTATCTATCAATCTCTTTATTACAATTGATTATTAAGATCACTGATATTTGAAGTGATATTACAATGTAAATTAATATCTATCATGTTTGTTACTGACTTCGATTCATTGTATCTGTTCTTTGTTTCTTTTTGTCTTCTATTTTTCTCTGCCTTCTTTGGTTTTCATTGAGCATTTTGTATAATTCCATTTTCTCTCCTCTCTTAGTGTATCAGTTATAATTCTTCAAAACAATTTACTAGCATTTCCAGTATACATTTACAAATAGTCTAGGCCCACTTTCAAATAACACTACATTTTCATAGGTAGTACAGGTATCTCTTAACAGTGTAACAGAGTATTCCCAATTCCTTCCTCTTGTCTCTTATAACATTGTTGTCACTTATTTCACTTATTCGTATGCTACAATCTCCCAGTATATTATTGTCATTATTACTTTGAATAATTAGATCTAATTATCCCTTCGATCAATTAAGAATAATAAAATGATACATTTTGTTTTACTTTCATTTATTCCCTCTCTGGTGATTCCTTCCTCAGAAGACCTGAGTTTCTGACCAATATCACTTTCCTTCTCTCTGAAAAACTTCTTTAACATTTCTTTCAAGCATAGTCTATTGGCAGCAGATTCCCTCTGAGCGTCTTTTAAAGGATAAATTTGCTAAATATGATATTCTAGGTAGATTTTTTTTTCTTTCAACATTTTGAATGTTTCAATCTTCTCTTTTCTTGCTTGCATGGTTTCTGAAAAATCCAATGTAATTCCAATCCTTTTTCATCTGTAGGTAAAGTGTGTTTTCCCCTCTAGTTTTTTTGCAAGATTTTCCCCTTGTCTTTGGTTTTCTTCAGTTTGAATATGGTATGCTGAGTTGTAGACTTTTTTGGTGTTTTTCCTACTTGTTATTTTCTGAGTTTGCTGGATCTGTTGTTCAGGGTCTGTATTAATGTTGGAAAAATATCATCCATTATAATTTCAATATTTTTTCTGCTCCTTTCTATTATACTTTTCCAGATGTTTACAAATTTTTTGTTCTTCCTTTATTCCCAAGATTCCAAATTTCCTTGCAGTATTATTTTCCTTTTATCTGAGGAAATTCCTTTAGAAATTAAGAGCAGGTCAGCTGTTCATGAATTTAGTTTCCTTTGTTTGATAATTTTACTTGTACTTCTGAGGGATATTTTCACTAGATACAGAATTCTAGGAAGACAATTCTTTTTTTCCCCCCAGCACTTTATAGATGCTGTGCCACCTGCTTCTCTCCTCCACGGTTTTTAAAGAGAAATATACATTCCTTTGTAACATTGTCCCCTATAAGTTATACATAATTTCTGATTGTGTTCTGGATTTTTTTTTGTCTTTATTTTCCAGAAATCTGGCTATAATGTGTATTGGCATGCATTTCATGGGGTTTATCCAATTTGAGAATTCTTCAGCTTCTTAAATTTGTATTTTTTTCTTTTGTTAAGCTTGAGAAGTTTTCAGCCATTATTTCTTCAAATATTTTTTCAACATTTCACTATTTTTCTTCTTCTAGACTCTGAGGACACTATTGTTAANGTTCACCCTTGCCATCTCTTGTTTGACCACTTCCAATTTGCCTTGATTCATGGACCTGACATTCCAGGTTCCTATGCAATATTGTTCTTTACAGCATCGGATCTTGCTTCTATCACCAGTCACATGCACAACTGGGTATTGTTTTTGCTTTGGCTCCATCCCTTCATTCTTTTTTGAGTTATTTCTCTACTGATCTCCAGTAGCATATTGGGCACCTATTGACCTGGGGAGTTCCTCTTTCAGTATGCTATCATTTTGCCTTTTCATACTGTTCATGAGGTTCTCAAGGCAAGAATACTGAAGAACAGGTAAGAATGTGTAAATATCCATTACTTTTATGTGTCTGTGTATCTGAGCCTCCAGCATCCCCATTTCCCTTTATTGTTGGTATATTCTATTCTCTAAGATGACAACCTTTTGCCAAATCAAATCCTTCACTCCTTTCCAACTTAATAAATCTTCCTTTATATCCCATTCTGATCATAAACATATCTTTTAATTTATACCTTCCTTGATTTGCTGAGAAAACCTAACTCCTGCAAGCAAAGTGTTCTAGACATAAGCTTCTTTTTGGCTTAGTGTTTTGGTTAGCTGTATATATTTCTTTTATACTTCAATCAAAGAAGTTCTCAAAATGATCTCTCCTTCCTTTGGACTTGTGTGTTGATAAAATCTATCACTTTTCTGTGGTTTAGTACTTAGAAATTTCAGTAACTCAGAAATTTCCTTTAAGACGTTTGAAAGATGATATTTTCCTAAGTCAGTTTAACAGGTGTTCTACTAAATTAACTGTGTCATTCATGTTGATGACTCTCTCTGCATGTCAAGTATGAAGCGACCATTGCCTCTTTCCTGTGATGACTCCTACTTGAAATACAATTCATCTCAGCTCTAAACTTCTAGGAGTCTCACAAACTAGTGATTGTTGGAGGACATAAGGATCAGAGATAGTAAACAATTTGAAGACAGAAGTGTATAGGTGCTTCCTGTGAATGTTCAAAAAAGTGCCAATTTTATTGAAATAAGTGCATTTAAGAGATTTCATGTGCAAATAGGTTTTTAAGATAGATGCTATCTCGAGTGTAATATATTCCAATCTAATACATTTAATAGAGTATAAACGTATTTTATAAACCATATAGTTCAACATAATTATGATAAGGAATTTTATTTTCTGATATCACTAGTAATGACTCTAATAATCAATTCTGGAGAAAACTTTTTCCTATAATTCACATTTTAGAAAATATAAGCAGACTATCAGAGACTAATAGTATGTTAGTATGTTATGTATAACACTCATATATAATATTTTGTTATATATGTAAGAGAGCATATATAGGCATACTAATATGGAATCTGTTAGTACAGTCTAACAATATATTACATTCAAGAACACATTTTTGAGTGCATTTCTATACTCTGCTAACTTTCATATTAAACTGATGACATGAGTTTGACATTTGAATTCTAGTTGTGCTAAAATTAAGTTCTAGAAGATTAAGTAAATAGCCAGAACAACAATGACTCCATTTTAAAAATCACTACTGCTTCCTTATTAACATTAAAAATGTTTAAAGCATATTTTCATGCGATCACTAGACGTGTAGGTTTCACTGACAAGAGCCATCTTCTGAAAACCTCATAAACCTGAACCTACCCAAAACTTGGAAAACCTACCCAAATGTTTTAATAGACATCAGAATCTTTAGGTAGCTTCATAGAGATCCCAGTTACCTCAGCCTGCCCACCTCCCACGTGTAAGAACAAACAAAGCAAAGGGTAGATTCTCAAAGAAGGAAAGAAAGAGCGTTATTACCACATGTGAAATGGATAACCAGGGCTAGTTGAAATAGGATGCATCCAAAGCCAGTGCTCTGTGACAACCTGGAGGGATGGGTAGGGAGGGAAGTGAAAGGGGTTTTGAGGATAGAGGGGACACATGTATACCTGTAGCCAATTCATATTGATATATGGCAAAAACCACCATAATACTATAAAGTAATTATCCTCTTATTATATAAATAATACTTTTTAAAATTTTCAAGTTTGCTAGATGGAGAAGGAGTGTTGGCATTTCGGAGTGTTGATTTGGGAAGACTGGTTGGGGAATTTGAAGTAATCAGTGGCTTTAGTACCATCAGAATTGAGAGATGTCAACATGGAATGGCAAGGAGAACACAGTTCAGATAGACTACTGGTTCAGTTAAAACAGAGCTATTCTGTTCTAACTTGAAGCACAAGGTCAAGGCATACGCTTCAAACACGAGCTGCTTCCTTGCATGGTGCTTCTTCTGGCAGGGATGGGAAATTTCATTACTCTCATTTTTTTTCCATGTCTTTGGATGCATAAAATCTTATATATCCTTTCAAAATCAAGAATTTTCACTCTATATTGCTAGAGAAATATATTCAGGGGAAAAATATTTACAGAGTTTTTGAAAAATAATCAGTGGAAAGTAGAATTTACTTAACCAATCAGTTCAGTTCAGTCACTGAGTTGTGTGTGACTCTTTGTGACCCCATGGACTTTAGCATGCTAGGCTTCCCTGTCTATCATCTTCTCCCGGAGCTTACTCAAACTCAAGTCCATCGAGCTGGTGATGCCATCCAACTATCACATCCTCTGTCGTCCCCTTCTCCTCCTGCCCTCAATCTTTCCCAGCATCTGGGTCTTTTCCAATGAGTCATTTCTTCGCATCAAGCGGCCACAGTATTGGAGCTTCAGCTTCACCATCAGTCCTTCCAATGAATATTCAGGGCCGATTTCCTTTAGGATAGACTGGTTGGATCTCCTTGCAGTCCAAGGGACTCTCAAGAGTATTCGCCAAAACCGCAGTAGAAAAACATCAATTCTCTGTTGCTCAGCTTTCTTTATAGTCCAACTGTCGCATCCATACATGACTACTGGAAAAACCATAGCTCTGAATGGACAAACCTTTGTTGGCAAAGTAATGTCTATGCTTTTTAAAATGCTGTATAGGTTGGTCATAACTTTTCTTCCAGGGAGCAAGCAGCTTTTAATTTCTTGGCTGCAGTCACCATATGCAGTGATTTGGAGTCCAAAAAAATTGTCACTGTTTCAACTGTTTCCCCGTCTATTTGCCACAAAGTGATGGGACCAGATGATGCCATGATTAGTTTTCTGAATGTTGAGCTTGAAGCCAACTTTTTCACTTTCCTCTTGCACTTTCAGCAAGAGGCCATTTAATTCTTCTTCACTTTCTGCCATAAGGGTGGTGTCACCTGCATATCTGAGCTTATTGATATTTCTCCCAGCAATCTTGATTCCAGCTTGTGCTTCATCCAGCCTGGTATTTCTCATGATGTACTCTGCATATAAGTTAAATAAGCAGGGTGACAATATACAGCTTTGACATACTCCTTTCCCAATTTGGAACCAGTCTGTTGTTCCATGTCCAATTCTAGCTGTTGCTTCTTGACTCACATACAGATTTCTCAGGAGGCAGGTCAGGTGGTCTCATATTCCCATCTCTTGAAGAATTCTCCATAGTTGTTTGCTATCCACACAGTCAAAGGTTCTGGCATAGTCAATAAAGCAGAAGTAGATATTTTTCTGGAACTCTCTTGCTTTTTCGATAATCCAGTGAATGTTGGCAGTTTGATCTCTAGTTCCTCTGCCTTTTCTAAAACCAATTTGAACATCTGGAAGTCATGGTTCACGTACTGATGAAGCCTGGCTTGGAGAATTTTGAGCATTACTTTACAAGTGTATGAGATGAGTGCAATTGTGCAGTAGTTTGAATATTTTTGGGGGTTGCCTTTCCTTGGGATTGGAGTGAAAACTGACCTTTTCCAGTCCTGTGGCCACTGCTGAATTTTCCAAATTTGCTGGCATATTGAGTGCAACACTTTCACAGCATCATCTTTTAGGATTTGAAACAGCTCAACTGGAATTCCATCACCTCCACTAGCTTTGTTCATAGTAATGCTTTCTAAGGCCCAGTTGACTTCACATTTCAGGATGTCTGGTTCTTAGTGATCATACTATTGCGGTTATCTGGATCATGAACATCTTTTTTGTACAATTCTTCTGTGTATTCTTGCCACCTCTTGTTAACATCTTCTGCTTCTGTTAGATCTATACCATTTCTGTCCTTTATTGAGCCCATTTTTGCATGAAATGTTCCCTTGATACCTCTAATTTTCTTGAAGAGATCTCTGGTCTTTCCCATTCTGTTGTTTTTCTCAATTCCTTTGCATTGATCACTGAGGAAGGCTTTCTTATCTCTCCTTGCTATTCTTTGGAACTCTGCATTCAGATGCTTATATCTTTCCTTTTCTTCTTTGCTTTTCACTTCTCTTCTTTTCTCAGAAATCTATAAGGTCTCCTCAGACAACCATTTTGCCTTTTTGCATTTCTTTTTCTTAGGGATTGTCTTGATTACTGCCTCCTCCTTAACCAGTGCACTGTATCAAAAATGTGTGTTATGCCAGCTATGCTGTCTTGTATATAATAGATTTTGTATAATGTTTAGATCTAAAGGAATAAACTTTAAATACTCTATGCTTAATGGTACCATATCATCTGCCATACCATCCAGGTTCTGTTACTTGCTTTCTTGCCTAGGTGAGCAAAGGTTGAAAGTATCTGAAAGGACCTTGGAATAGATATAAAGGTTTGAAACACAGACATTATTTTTAAATGGCAATAAAGAGAGAGACAGATGGCTGTTCCCTTTACATATTGTAATAACAACCAGTACTGTCAATTAAAATAAGACATAGCTCAAAATATAACTAAACCTATACTGAGAGTGAAATTACTGAGACAAGACCACAGCTCTCTTCACTTTAAAGCAAGGCTTTAGGTTGTGTTCAAAGTAGTTGGTCATTGAACTCACATTCCCAGTTCACTTTCCTAGTGTTGAAATCATCTTATACATTGAATCATGTTATAAGTGAAAAATAGATGAGACTTGCACCTTTATAGGAATTTGTTCTTGTATCTCAGTTTCCCTCTTTGAAACAAGTTAATGTTTTAGATTATGTTTCCTAAGTCCTAACTCAAAGTTATTCTGAGTTTCTTTAATTGTGCTATTCAGGCTAAGATTGCTCAGCTTACCTTAGATACATTTCTTTGTCACAGTTCTTAATAAAGTAGTTTTTTTGGGGGGAGGGGGGCTATTTTGCTCTTGTATTCTTGGAAAAGAAGCAGTGAATGGTGGCTGTTTTCCAACAGATTTCTATTGATTTTAGGAAAGTTAATAGCTTCCATAAAAACTCTATTTTAAAATATCACCAAATCACTGTAATATTATTGATAGCTATTTGTCCAGAAAGGAGCCTTGGAAAAACAATTGCATTGATGTGCATCATGTACTTCAAATTCAATGTATTTAATTCACATCAATTACCCCCCACTGAGTGGAGCAGCACATTTTTTTTCCAGGTGATAAGTACAAATTTCCTTCAATATAAAAGAGCAGATACTCCTTGTCAGATAGAGGTTTTTCAGCATTCCAAGGAAATAAGAGAGTTTAACCTTTCACTATAAAAATAGTTGTGTATAATATGATCTTGGTCCCTGAAAGTGAACACTGAAATCTTGATAATAGTAGTAGTACTAATAACAGGCAATATTTATTGAATTTTCTATGAAATCAAAGAATGGAAATGGTGAGAAAGAGTCCTTAGGCTAATTGCCAGGTGCTGTTTTCTGAATTAGATCTGAGGTGGGGAAACATAATGTCATGTCTGGGCAGTTTGTACAGATAAGTTATGTACTTGAGGTGAAATAGGGAATGTCGTTAAAAGGTATGCAGAATGCAGATTATATATTCTGCATACCTTTTAACGACATTCCCTATTTATAATTTCCTTCCAAAGTTAAAAAATACTAAGAACAGATAAATTATAAAATAATTGCACCAAGATAATGGAAAATCTTTTTAATTGTGCACGCAGTCTGTGTCACTGAGCATGTCACTTTGATTGCGTGTTATAGCACTTTGTGGGTACAAATCTAGGCAGGAATGGATGCTCTCATAATTTGAGGAGGAGGTCTTTTTAAGGAAAAAAGAATACAAAATGATGAAATCAAGTATGTGAAAATGAAAAGGACGTGTGCTAGTGGAAGTCCCTGAAGCATAAGCTTCATGAGTATCATCTTAAATCACCTCTGGCAGATTGAGGTTTTGAATGTTTACTTTCTGCTTCTCTTGATGAATAGTCTATGTACATTTTCCTTTCTCTTCTGATGATAGGAACATTTCTTCATTAAGATCCTAGAATGTTCTCATAACAGGCCTAGACTTAGATCTTGTTTGTTAAATACTTTACAGTAAGCTCTACTTCTTCCATTGTTTATTAGATATTATGCACTTAAAGGATTCATGTCTGAAGAAAGATTAAAAAAAGAGTCTGTATTGCTTAAGGGAAGTAGATTAAAAAGAGCATGAGAACAGCCTATAAATAACTAGGAACTGTCAGTATCAGAGGGAATGGAGCCCCTGTAGATGGTATAAGCAGTAATGATAGTTTAAAATTACAGAGGGAAAATTTTGTTTATATTTTTAAAGAATGGCTGCATAATTATATCTTTGTGGAAACTTTGACTTTAAACTTAGGTTCTGAAAATTAACCTAGACTACATAGAAAATATACCTATTTCTTACTTCCATTCATTTTGTGGAGATAAAATATAGGCACAGTAAGAGAGATGTGCCCATTTACACTTATGTGAATAGGCTAGGCCTGTTGTGGTGAGCAGGATAGTTAGAGTGTACAAATGTAAGAACAGCAAAATAGGGTTTTAATTATGTGACTTTTCATTCCACCCTTAAAAGTAATGTGTTTTTTTTTAATTTAAATGTTTCAGACCCCTTTGTGAATTATAATATTAAAAATTTAGAAGCTGTTAAAGAAAACAGATTTGATAGTGCATCTTTGTCAATAGTTTTTTTGTTTTGATTTTCCCACCATGTGCATCATGGTACCTAGGTTCACCTTTAAGGCAGACTAAAATGGTTGAAATGTAGCATGTAAGCACTGATAAGGGCTCCTGCAGTGTAGAAGTTAATTCCAAAATAGAAGCAATCTGTTTTCATCACTTACAGTCAATGTACCAACACTGACAAGTCCTGGTCAGCCTACATCCATAGTTTACATTACGGTTCACCTTTTGTGTTGTGCATTCTAAATTTTGACAAATATGTAATGACATAACACAGAATAGTTTTACTGCCCTAAAAACCCTGGTGTGCCAGCTGTTCATCCCCAAACACTGTATTGATTAATCTTTTCACTCTCTCCATCATTGCCTTTTCCAGACCAGAATGCCATATAATTGGAATCATACAGTATGTAGACTTTTCAGATTTACTCATTTTCACTTAGTAATATCCATTTGAAATTACTCTATGTCTTTTTGTGGCATGATAGCTCATTTATTTTTATCACTGAATAGTATTCTTTTGTGGAGATACACACCAGTTTGTTTATCTATTTATCTATTGAGGAATACATTGGTTGCTTCCAAGTTTGGGCAATTATGAATAAAGTTGCTGTAAATATTTGTGTGCAGATTTTTATGTGGACATAAAATTTCTATTCATTTGAATAAATAACAGACTTATTGCTGGATCATATAGTAAGACTACATTTTGTTTTGGAAGAAATTGTCAAATTGTCTTCCAAGGTGGCTGTACCATTTTGTGTTCCCATAGCAGTGCTTGGGAGTTCCAGTTGCTTCACGACCCCATCAGCATTTGATATGGTCAGTGCTCCAGATTTTGGCCATTCTAATAAGGGTATAGTGGTATCTCTTTGTTATTTTACTCTTCAATTTTTTAATGACATACAATGCAGAGCATCTTTTCATATGATTGATTGCCATCTGTATATCTTCTTTGATGAATGGTTTGTTCAGATCTTTTGCCCTTTTTTTAGGTGCAGGTTTATTAGCTAAAAATGATATAGCAACAACTTTACATGAATTTTGAAAATAAAATAATTCATTTAAAATCTTAGCATAGACTAGAATATGTATGTACAATAAATTTTAGGTGATATTGCTATAAACTGTGTATATTACATCATAATAACATGTCTGCAACAAAGCTTACTCCCCATACCTCATCCCATCAACCACCTTCCCTTTCCTCTTTTAAAAACCAATACTGCCAATATTCTTCCTTTTGATTTAGTTTAAAAGATTTCTATTATTCTTTATGTATTCCCAAAATACAGACAAATTTATTTCATTTTTTTTTTGAATTCTTGATAAATAAAGGTATAAATTAGTGAATGAAACAGTCTCAGGATAACTTTGGATACTTTTGTGTCAGTATATTTCCGAGGATTTAATAATACACATTTCATGTATTTTTCAGGTCAGTCAAAAGAAATATAACCTTGTTTAACTTCAGGAATGTTTAGCAGAAAGAGTAAAATATTTTTTGAAATAAAATAACTGTAAGATGTTATTTTCTAATCCTTGTTTTAATCTTGTTCACAAAGTCATATATCGAAGTATAAACATCAATAGCTGCAAGTCTGTTAAAACTGGCAGAATATTTAAGAATGTAGTTTATGATGATGATTCATATAAAAATTGATACCTGTAGGTATGTATGTTCACAAAATGGGCCTCTTCTTTACCAGTTATTAATTCTATCTTATGTTTCATTAAGTGGGCGTCTATCCAGAGAGCTTGGGTCTTAATATTCTAAGTGGATTAATTTACTTGCCTTTTCTCCTTTCTCTTTCTCTTCTTTAGTTAGACCTTGGTAATTAGGTCATAATTTAGACCTTTGTAATATTAAGAAGTATTTGAATATTGGACAGTTTTATGTATTATATACCGAACATCATTTATATGATATAAATAATTCTGTTTATAAATGTCAAAACGTTCTGCAAAGATATATGATGAAATTTCCCCACAAGGTCACCAAACCAGTAGGGACCACTGTGGGGGGTCACCAGTAGAGAATTTTTCCTCTATATCTTGGTTTCCTTCATTAACGAAATGCTGTAGAGAGATCATTTTTTACTTAAAACATGGGGAAAATTTTAGGGTGCCTTAGAAGTTGAGCTGTATTTTAGCATAAAGCTACAGAGTTTGGCTTCTTCTGAAAATGTCAATTTAAGGAAGTTACTATTCGCATCTCATATGTTATTTGCCTTAGCATTTTTATATATAACTTTTTATTTGAAGTGATTTTATTTTTTTAAATTCAAATAATTTAAAGTGTTATTCATGGAGATGAGAAACAATGTAGTTTAAGGAAACCTTTAATAGTTTGACTTTTAAATACCTGCTTATGTCATGGAAGATAGATTATTTCAAAAGACTTGTGTATTTGTGTTCAAACCAATCATTTTTCTATAAAATATCATATGTTTGTGATTATTAATGTGATATGGTGTTTTTCACTCCTAAAATAAAAGCTACTCTGTAATAGATCTCATAAAATTTTAGGGACTTTATTTTTCATTTAGGCTTTGTAAATAACAGCAACAAAATTAGAAGCAAAATTATCTGACCTTTTACTGCAAAGCGTAGAACCAGCACAACCACTGAATTGCAAATATTTATTCAGGCTCTGTTCTAAGCTTGCAAGCAAACAAAGTGTATTTGAATTCCTGCCAAAGAAGATGTTAAAAAAAAATAGCCATAATTTGTGATGCAAAAAGATATAGCAAACTGTATAAAAAGTCAATCTCATGAATTGAAGGGAAAATAAGTTTTCAAATATCCGATAAAAATGGATTGTCTCCATTTTCTAAGATGATCAATTATAGTTGCATAAGGGGTAGTTTCTTCAAAACTTTAGCTATAACTAGAGGTCACATATTCAAGTGTATCAAAATATTCAAGTAATTTAATTATCATAATACTTAATGGTTAAGTGCAGATAAATCTAACCTCTAGTAGATGTATCTAGTTGTATATCTGTCAGTGTATAATTTCACAAAAATGTAAGGAAAAAAAATGACTGATTATCATTGAATATGATTTATGTATGTCTTGCTTCTTTCTGTAAAAATCATTCATATTCTACATAGTTATTATATATAATATATTTTAAGATTTTCCCCTTTCTACCTTACTAATCAAAATAAGAAGCTCTTAATATAGTTGTTTCAAAGTGAATTTTTGAGTTCATGTGTTGAACTAATTAATAGATCATCACCTTAAAAGCATAGAAAGTAATCAATATTGTCATATTATATGTATCTATATTGCAGTTATATCCCTTCCATTTTGTTGACTACAGTCTCTCCTGGTGGTGAATAAATTACCCATGTGTATGGGAACTTTGTTCATTCAAAAGGCTGACTTTTCTTGCACTGCTGTTTTAGCCTTCCCATTCGTCACTGTCCTCTATTCCTTTTACTGTCTCTTCCCAAGAAAGCATTAAGCATCCAATTAGACACAGTGTTGGATACTAGCAATGTTATGTTGATAAAGAGTTCTCTTAAGAAGCTTACTTAAATATTTATCAGTAACCATAATGAATGAACAAAAAGTGTTTACTAATCAAAATAAGAAGCTCTTAATATAGTTGTTTCAAAGTGAATTTTTGAGTTCATGTGTTGAACTAATTAATAGATCATCACCTTAAAAGCATAGAAAGTAATCAATATTGTCATATTATATGTATCTATATTGCAGTTATATCCCTTCCATTTTGTTGACTACAGTCTCTCCTGGTGGTGAATAAATTACCCATGTGTATGGGAATTTTGTTCATTCAAAAGGCTGACTTTTCTTGCACTGCTGTTTTAGCCTTCCCATTCGTCACTGTCCTCTATTCCTTTTACTGTCTCTTCCCAAGAAAGCATTAAGCATCCAATTAGACACAGTGTTGGATACTAGCAATGTTATGTTGATAAAGAGTTCTCTTAAGAAGCTTACTTAAATATTTATCTGTAACCATAATGAATGAACAAAAAGTGAAGTTGCTCACTCTTGTCCAGCTCTTTATGACCCCGTGGGCTGTAGCCTACCAGACTCCTCCGTCCGCAGAATTCTCCAGGCAAGAATACTGGAGTGGGTTGCCATTTCCTTCTCCAGGGGAATCTTCCTGACCCAGGGATTGAACCCAGGTCTCCTGCATTGCAGGCAGATGTTTTGCCCTCTGAGCCACCAGGGGAGCATATACAGTATAAGGTACATAGTAAATATGGATCAAATATGTGATTTCTCCATTACTTATCACTGCATAAAAAGGAACTTATCCTAAATTCAGGTACAATTGGTTGTGCCCTTACATAGCTGAATGTGTGCACAAATCTGTTCTCACCCGAGAATTTTTTTTTTTTTTTCCACATAGTGGGTGTGCACTATGTGGTAGACTACTAGTCATTTTTCAGACTAGGTTTATTTTTTATTTTATTTTAAATTGAAAATGTAGTATTCCACTGCATCCTAAGAGACAATTGCTTTTACTATTATTTATGTTTTAAATTTTTCTGGCTCTGTGGCAAAAAAATGTACTCTGTGGCATATGGGATCCCTGTTCCCCATCCAGGAATCAAACCTGTGCCCTCTGCAGTGGATGAGCAGGGTCGTAACCATTGGACTGCCAGGGAAGTACCCAAAAGCTTGGGTTTAAACATGGAGATTGAGAGTGTTGATCTTTCATCCCATTGCCATAACACCTTGTATTTCAGCATCTAGAAGAGTGCCCAGCAGAAAGGAGATGTTTAACAAATTAATAAATGTTAAACATTATCATCGATCAATATGTATATATATATATGTGTGTGTGTGTGTGTGTGTGTCATTGAGATATTTAATACACTTACTTGTCAAAGAATGTGAATGTGTGTATATGTGCATATGAACATGAAAATAAGATACATTTAAAACATAGTAAATTAAAGTAGAAAAATCCTATTAGGAAAGACTCCATAGAATTAATGACATTTGATCTGAACTTCAGGTTCAGTTCAGTTCAGTTCAGTCGCTCAGTTGTGTCCAACTCTTTGTGACCACATGAGCTGCAGCACGCCAGGCCTTGCTGTCCAGCACCACCTCCTGGAGCCCACCCAAACTCATGTCCATTGAGTTGGTGATGCCATCCAACCATCTCATCCTCTGTCATCCCCTTCTCATCCTGCCCTCTATCTTTCCCAGCATCAGGGTCTTCTCAAATGAGTCAGCTCTTTGCATCAGGTGGCCAAAGTATTGGAGTTTCAGCTTCAACATCAGACCTTCCAATGAACAGCCAGGACTGATCTGCTTTAGGACGGACTGGTTGGATCTCCTTGCAGTCCAAGGGACTCTCAAGAGTCTTATGCAACACCACAGTTCAAAAGCATCAATTCTTCGGTGCTCAGCATTCTTTATAGTCCAACTCTCACATCCATACATGACTACTGGAAAAACCATAGCCTTGACTAGATGGACCTTTGTTGACAAAGTAATGTCTCTGCTTTTTAATATGCTGTCTAGGTTGGTCATAACTTTCCTTCCAAGAAGTAAGAGTCATTTAATTTCATGGCTGCAATCACCATCTGCAGTGATTTTGAAGCCCCCCAAAATAAAGTCAGCCACTGTTTCCACTGTTTTGCCATGAAGTGATGGGATTGGATGCTATGATCTTAGTTTTCTGAATGTTGAGTTTTAAGCCAACTTTTTCACTCTCCTCTTTAAATATGAGGAATTACATCAACAGGTAGAGAGATGGTAGAGGACAATTCAAGCAGTCAAAAAAGCATAAACCAAGCAGCATATATGGAAAACAGTACTTAACTAATAGGAAAGTCATCCATTTAAGAAAACCAGAGCAGAGTATCATAGAGGTTAAAAAGACTAGCTCTGAATTTCGAGGTTTGAGTTTATATCTGTACTGCAACATACTTTTTCATGTATCAGTGGACAAGCTGTTGGTTAAACTGCAGTATTCAATTCAGTTTAGTTCAGTCACTTAGTCATGTACGACTCTGTGATGCCGTGGACTGCAGCACACCAGGCTTCCCTCTCCATCACCAACTCCCAGAGCTTACTCAGGCTCATGTGCATTGAGTTGGTGATGGCATGCAGCATCCTCATTTGTCATCCTCTGTTGTCCCCTTCTCCGCCTGCCTTCAATATTTCTGAGCATCAGGGTCTTTTCCAGTGAATCAGATCTTTTCATCAGGTGGCCAAAGTATTGAAGTTTCAGCTTCAGCATCAGTTCTTCCAATGAATATTCAAGGACTGATTTCCTTTAGGATGGACTAGTTGGATCTCCTTGCAGTCCAAGGGACTCCCAAGAGTCTTCTCCAACATCACAGTTCAAAAACATCAATTCTTTGGTACTCAGCTTTCTTTATAGTCCAACTCTCACATCCATACACGACTACTGGAAAAACCATAGCTTTGACTAGACGGACTTTTTCAGCCAAATAATGTCTCTGCTTTACAATATGCCATCTAGGTTGGTGATAGCTTTTCTTCCAAGGATCAAGAGTTTTTTAATTTTAAGGCTGCAGTCACCATCTGCAGTGATTTTGGAACACCCCCCTCCCCAATAGAAAGTTTCTTACTGTTTCCATTGTTTCCCCATCTAGCTGCCATGAAGTGATAAACTTCATTAGTTCCTCTTCACTTTCTCCCATAAAGGTGGGGTCATCTGCATATCTGAGGTTATTGATATTTCTCCCAGTAGTCTTCATTCCATCTTGTGCTTCATCTGGCCTGGTATTTCTCATGATGTACTTTGCATATAAGTTAAATAAGCAGGGTGACAATATACAGCCTTGACATACTCCTTTCCTAATTTTGAACCAGTTCCTTATTCCATGTCCAGTTCTAACTGTTGCTTCCTGACCTGCATATAGGTTTCTCAAGAGGCAGGTCAGGTGGTCTGATATTCCCATCTCTTTCAGAATTGTCCACAGTTTATTGTGATCCACACAGTCAAAGGCTTTGGCCTAGTCAATAAAGCAGAAATAGATGTTTTTCTGGAACTCTCTTGCTTTTTCCATGATCCAGTGGATGTTGGCAATTTGATCTCTGGTTCCTCTGCCTTTTCTAAAACCAGCTTGAACATCAGGAAGTTCANCAATATTGCATAGGAACCTGGAATGTCAGGTCCATGAATCAAGGCAAATTGGAAGTGGTCAAACAAGAGATGGCAAGGGTGAACGTCGACATTCTAGGAATCAGTGAACTAAAATGGACTGGAATGGGTGAATTTAACTCAGATGACCATTATATCTACTACTGTGGGCAGGAATCCCTCAGAATAAATATGTATACTATCATGTAAGAAACGAATCGCCAGTCTATGTTCGATGCAGGATGCTTGGGGCTGGTGTATGGGGATGATCCGGAGGGATGATATGGGGTGGGAGTTGGGAGGGGGGTTCATGTTTGGGAGTTCATGTACACCCGTGATGGATTTATGTCAATATATGTCGAAACCAATACAGTACTATAAAGTAAAAATAAAAATTTAAAAACAACAAACAAAAATTGTATAAGTTTAAGATGTATAATGTGATGATTTGACACATATATATTGCAAAATGATTACCATAGTATGATTAATTAGCACCTCCATTACCTCATATAATTACCTTTTCTGTGTTTGTGAGGTGAGAAAATTTAATATATACTCGCTTAGCAATTGTTGAGTATATAGTATTGTTAACTATAGTTGCCATGTTGTACATTAGATCACCACACTTTATTATTAACCTTATAGCTGGAAATTTGTGCCTTTTGACCAACAACTCCTCATTACTCTGACCTCACACCCCTAACAACCACCATTCTACTCTCTATTACTATCATTTCAACTTTTTTAGATTCTCCATGTAAACATGATCATGAGATATTTGTCTTTCTCTGACTTATGTCACTTAGTATAATGCTCTCAAATTCACCTCAGTTCAGTTCAGTCACTTAGTCGTGTCTGACTCTTTATGACCCCATGAATTACAGCACGCCAGGCCTCCCTGTCCATCACTAACTCCCAGAGTTCACCCAAACTCATGTCCATTGAGTCGGTGATGCGATCCAGCCATCTCATCTGATGTTGTTCCCTTCTCCTCCTGCCCCCAATCCCTCCCAGCATCAGAGTCTTTTCCAATGAGTCAACTCTTAGCATGAGGTGGCTATAATATTGGAGTTTCAGCTTTAGCACCAGTCCTTCCAAAGAACACCCAGAACTGATCTCCTTTAGAATGGACTGGTTGGATCTCCTTGCAGTCCAAGGGACTCTCAAGAGTCTTCTCCAACACCACAGTTCAAAAGCATCAATTCTTCGGTGCTCAGCTTTCTTCACAGTCCAACTTTCACATCCATACATGGTTGTCCCATGACCACTGGAAAAATGAAAGCCTTGACTAGATGGACCTTTGTTGGCAAAGTAATATCTCTACTTTTGAATATGCTATCTAGGTTGATCATAAGTTTCTTTCCAAGGAGTAAGCGTCTTCTAATTTCATGGCTGCAGTCACCATCAGCAGTGATTTTGGAGCCCAAAAAGATAAAGTCTGACACTGTTTCCCCATCTATTTGCCATGAAGTGATGGAACCAGATGCCATGATCTTCATTTTCTGAATGTTGAGCTTTAGGCCAACTTTTTCACTCTCCACTTTCACTTTCATCAAGAGGCTTTTTAGTTCTTCTTCACTTTCTGCCATAAGAGTGGTATCACCTGCATATCTGAGGTTATTGATATTTCTCGTGGCAATCTTGATTCCAGCTTGTGTTTCTTCCAGCTCAGCGTTTCTCATGATGTATTCTGCATATAAGTTAAATAAGCAGGGTGACAATATACAGCCTTGACATACTCCTTTTCCTATTTGGAACCAGTCTGTTGTTTCATGTCCAGTTCTAACTGTTGCTTCCTGACCTGCATATAGGTTTCTCAAGAGGCAGGTCAGGTGGTCTGGTATTCCCATCTCTTTCAGAATTTTCCACAGTTTATTGTGATCCACACAGTCAAAGGCCTGTCTCTTATACACATCTAGATGTGTATAAGAGACAGNAAGATATACAGCCTTGACATACTCCTTTTCCTATTTGGAACCAGTCTGTTGTTTCATGTCCAGTTCTAACTGTTGCTTCCTGACCTGCATATAGGTTTCTCAAGAGGCAGGTTAGGTGGTCTGGTATTCCCATCTCTTTCAGAATTTTCCGCAGTTTTTTGTGATCCACACAGTCAAAGGCTTTGGAGCCTCCTTAATGGAATATAGGGAATTTCCTTCAGGTGAGAATGAGGTATGACTTTCCCTTGTTTGACTTTTGTATCAGTGGGTGGGCAAAAGTAGAAGCTGCCTCAGCTTTTGGTGATGGAGACTGGATTGCTTGGGTTCTAGGCTTGGAGGTTGGTAGTTGAGACCTTTTATAGAGTTTTTAATGGGATGAGGATTGAGATGTGTTTGAATCTGGATAAACCCAAGAACAAGAATCCTGTTATTAATCCAATCAAGGCTAGGGCATTTCCTGTCATTCTTTTGAAGGTAGTAGGTTTCCACAGGTCACAAGAGAGCTGATGTTCATCTTCATCATCTTCTCCATGCTTATCAGGAGAGACCTTAGTGTACTGTACTGGCTGAACTTAGAGGCTGGGCCAGCCCTGGTAATTGGCATGGGGACTGATTCTTCCCTATCAGTACGCCCAGTGAGGCACTGAGAAAGGGACTCCTATAGCATTGCTGTTAGTGCTCCGTCTCTTCCTATTACTGGTCTCACTGTACGAGAGGAAGGGTTTGTGGGTATTGTCTAGTCCACCACTGCTGGGGCTAACTTGCCAAAGGTTGCAGAGTGAACTAGCATAGTGAGGGCTATAGCTCAGGGCTCCTGCTGCTCTACTCTGTGCTCTTTCTTGTGTAGTACAGTGTCTCTGTTGTGCACGTTAGGATAGCAGAGGTCTCCAGATGACCCGTCTTTATTTATGTAGGTATACATTACGCGTCTTCCCAGGAGGCACAGTGCTAAAGAATCTGCCTGCCAATGCAAGAGGCACAAGAGACGCCAGTTCGATCCCTGGCTTGGTAATCTCCCCTGGAGGAGGAAATGGCAGCCCACTTGCGTATTCTTGTGTCTGGGTAATCCCATGGACAGAGGATCCTGGCCGGCTACAGTCCATGGGATCGCAAAGAGTCAGACACGATTGAGCAACTGAACACATGCAAACATACATGTGCATGACACACATGACCCACGTGACGTTTGTATGTACGTGTGTGTATAGTGCTTAGAACAGTGACTGGCAAATATCCTCATACATTTTAGCTACACTACGATCACTGATAATAATTTGTATACACAGAGCTCAAATGAAAGCCTTGAGACTCAGTAGCACACTCTTCTTAGTTCATTGGTCAAAGCTTATGAAATTCTCTCAAGTCCCTTAAGTCCTCAGAGCAGTCTCACAGAGAGCATTATTTTTGCTATTATTGTTACTGTTGTTATCTCAGCACACAGATGAAGTAATAGGCTTAGAAAAGTTGAATGGCTGGACCAAGACACACAGCAAATCGGTGATGAAGCTGAGCTGACTGAGGCCTGTCCTCAGGCTCCTACACCAGATCCCCCTTCCCAAGAGCTGCAGAAGAGATATTGCAGTAGGTACATGTCCTAAACACAGAGCAGGTTGGCACTTGACCTGCAAGACAAGTTTCAGGGAAGAAAGGAAGCTGTTGTGTGTAAGCAGAAGATGCCTGGAAGAAGATGCAGAGTGTGGGGGCACTTAGAGTATTTTTGCTTAGCAACCACTTCTGTTAAGACTAGCCATGCTCACGAGAGTACTTCTCATCTCAGCTCCCTCTCTATGTGTGCTTCAGAAATACCATCTAACTGGAATAAATCTGACCAAAAAAAAAATGAATTCAGGTCAAACTGAGAGTCCCAGCTCTGCTGTGAGAACATAATATTGCAATGTGTCCCAGAAAAAGAAGGTGGGCATAAGGAAAGAGAGAACATGAGAGAGGGTGGGAGAGAGATATGAAAGCATTTCACAAGCAAGATCTAAACACATAAAATATGGAGGTGAAAAGCAAGCAGCTGTGTGAAAACAAAAGAATGTTCTGCCTTTCCTTATTCTACTTGCTGCCCAGACTCTTCAACTGCAGCTTCTGCTAAATAATAATGTGGCCTCTCTCTTTGCTCCCAGCTCAAAGAGAATGCTAAAACAGCATAACACTCAAAGTTATACTACAGCCACATATAAAAGTTGATGACATGGAAATAACACTGTTCACCATCACACACACTTTAGCAACCCCTACTGGAGAAGTACAATGATAACAAATATAATGAACAAAGGAAAAGACTGTTGAGCTAAGATGGGGAAAGGAGCCTTTCTTTGGTTCCTGCTGGGCTGTTTTGATGACTGCTAATGTTTGCAGTGCTCAGTTTTGTAGAAGAAAGTTGGAGTGGAAGAAGAGGCTAGTTACTCTGGTGTCTCAATTCTCAAAAGACTACAGCTATCTTAGAAATGAAAGTCACACATCAGATACAATCACAGACATTAATTTCTAGGTTCTTCTGCAGACCATAAAAGTTGAAGAGGAAGTTGAGCTCTGAATTTTACCCATTTTCAGGAAGTCATGAGATGACTGAAAGAAATTCTAGTTTTTAGAAAGGACACAATGATGGATTGGTTGTATGAAATGCAGACTGGCAAACCTGATGTCAGTTTTGTTGAAGTAATATACCCAGAAGGTATGGGTACAGATCNGTCCAAGGGACTCCCAAGAGTCTTCTCCAACATCACAGTTCAAAAACATCAATTCTTTGGTACTCAGCTTTCTTTATAGTCCAACTCTCACATCCATACACGACTACTGGAAAAACCATAGCTTTGACTAGACGGACTTTTTCAGCCAAATAATGTCTCTGCTTTACAATATGCCATCTAGGTTGGTGATAGCTTTTCTTCCAAGGATCAAGAGTTTTTTAATTTTAAGGCTGCAGTCACCATCTGCAGTGATTTTGGAACACCCCCCTCCCCAATAGAAAGTTTCTTACTGTTTCCATTGTTTCCCCATCTAGCTGCCATGAAGTGATAAACTTCATTAGTTCCTCTTCACTTTCTCCCATAAAGGTGGGGTCATCTGCATATCTGAGGTTATTGATATTTCTCCCAGTAGTCTTCATTCCATCTTGTGCTTCATCTGGCCTGGTATTTCTCATGATGTACTTTGCATATAAGTTAAATAAGCAGGGTGACAATATACAGCCTTGACATACTCCTTTCCTAATTTTGAACCAGTTCCTTATTCCATGTCCAGTTCTAACTGTTGCTTCCTGACCTGCATATAGGTTTCTCAAGAGGCAGGTCAGGTGGTCTGATATTCCCATCTCTTTCAGAATTGTCCACAGTTTATTGTGATCCACACAGTCAAAGGCTTTGGCCTAGTCAATAAAGCAGAAATAGATGTTTTTCTGGAACTCTCTTGCTTTTTCCATGATCCAGTGGATGTTGGCAATTTGATCTCTGGTTCCTCTGCCTTTTCTAAAACCAGCTTGAACATCAGGAAGTTCACAGTTCACCATCCTGTTGAAGCCTAGCTTGGAGAATTTTGAGCATTACTTTGCTAGCTTGTGAGATGTGTGCAATTGTGTGGTCGTTTGAACATTCTTTGGCTTTCTTTGGGATTGGAATCAACACTGACCTTTTCCAGTCCTGTGGCCACTGCTGAATTTTCCAAATTTGCTGGCCTATTGAGTGCAGCACTTTCGCAGCATCATCATATAGGATTTTAAATAGTTCCACTGGAATTCCATCATCTCCATTAGCTTTGTTACTGCTGATGCTTCTAAGACCCACTTGACTTCACATTCCAGGATGTCTGGCTCTAGGTGAATGGCCTTACCATTTTTGTCATCTGGGTCACTAAGATCTTTTTTTGTATAATTCTTCTGTGTATTCTTGCCATGTTTAATTAATATATTATGCTTCTATTAGGTCCATACCAATTGTGTCTTTTTTTGTGCCCATCTTTGCATGAAATATTCCCTTGATATCTCTAATTTTTTTGAAGAGATCTCTAGTCTTTCCCATTCCCTTGTTTCCCTCTATTTCTTCCAGCATTATCTGAAAGATATTCTATTTTCTTTTAAGCTAAAAATCTATTACATTTTTCCCCTTGAAAAGTATCTTTTATGAGTTCAGTCTAATAATATAGAGTATTTTCCTATACATTGGTATATTCCTAATAGTAATTAGGTTACATTATACTATTAAGATATTTCAGAAGCTAAAAATCATATCTCAACAGGAGAAAACAATAGCATAAATGGATTTAGGTAGCTTTGATTCTATAGTTGTCAATGCAAGAAAGAATGTTTAATAGATGCTGTGAAGGAAAAAAAGAAAAAGATATGCAAGAATTGAACATTTCCAGTTAGTTAAGGGAATGATAATCATTTGAAAATATATCCTTTAAATTCTGCAGTGCTTCTATATGAAGTGAGTGTGGAGAGCTGAAGATAGTACCTTGTCAACAAAGCAGAGAATTTAATTGTATTTTGAGGGGAAGAGTTGCTCCTGTAAAGTTAGTCACATTTGTGCAGGGCAGTCCAGGTTTACTGTGCTAGACTTGACTCACTTTATTATGTATGCACTAATAGATCTTCCCTCATATTCTAGATAAATATAAACAGCCTGGAATATATCAGATTAATAGAAACAAGATGAAAAATATTTCATTTACCTTGAGTTGATTCTAAAGAAGTGTTCACTAAAGAATTGAAATAAAATGTTCTTTTATCTAGTTGGAACATTAATAATAATAATTGATAATAGCTACCAATTATTGAACCTTTATTATTTATCAGATATATGGTAAACCCATCAGCTAGATAATATCTTATAATTATAATAGCATTATAAATATTATATTTTATCCTTAATATATTATTATCCCTTATTACTATTATTTTTTTTAGTAATTAAAATTTATTAAAATAGTATGCCCAAGGCCTTACTGCTACTGCTGCTGCTAAGTCACTTCAGTTGTGTCTGACTCTCTGTGACCCCATAGATGGCAGCCCACCAGGCTACCCCATCCCTGGGATTCTCCAGGCAAGAACACTGGAGTGGGTTGCCATTTTCTTTCCAATGCATCAAAGTGAAAAGTGAAAGTGAGGTCGCTCAGTCATGTCCTACCCTCAGCGACCCCATGGACTGCAAGCTTCCAGGCTCCTCCGTCCATGNTCCCTGGGATTCTCCAGGCAAGAACACTGGAGTGGGTTGCCATTTTCTTTCCAATGCATCAAAGTGAAAAGTGAAAGTGAGGTCGCTCAGTCATGTCCTACCCTCAGCGACCCCATGGACTGCAAGCTTCCAGGCTCCTCCGTCCATGGGATTTTCCAGGCAAGAATACTGGAGTGGGGTGCCCATTGCCTTCTCCGCAAGGCCTTACTAACAAGTGGTTAAAACAGCAACAGTCTCATTTATATTCAAGGCCCATGTCCTTTTACTTAATATTACCCTGATTCTCTTAACTATATTTTCATCAGTATGATAATGAATTCTGCATCATATATTCCATTCCATCTGCCATTGACCCTTAGGACCTGCACTTATATTCCTTTCTGGGAAGCTAACATTTTGTTCTGTTGGATAAAAATCTATTTTATTTTCTTTTGTTCTTCTGGGAACTCAGAAATCTAAAGTAATTCATTTGAAACATTTATTGCTAAATATTCTATTTACACTTTATTCTCTAACAAATATAATTGTTTTTTTCTTCTTGTGTTTTTATTTATTTAATTATTGGACTTTGACCTAACTTAGGCAATAATAGCAATTTGATGTCTGTGAGCACATTGTAAGACCAAGTGCTTGTAAATAATAGAGGATAATATTTGGTTGAATGTATGCCAGAAACATCTTAACAAAGTCTATCTGATCAAAATATGCTGAGCTTTAAAGACATCCATCTTTTTGAAAACTGCAGTTTCTGGAAGCCAATGACGTATCTTAGGAACTTTGCAACATATATCCCAGAAGAGCCTGATGCCATGACCTTAGTATTATTGAATAGCAGTGTACACAGGGTCTTTATGTTTTGTAAACAAGATAAAGCCCCAAACATCATATGCTTCCTCAGACCTTTATCCTTTAGAGTTCAACTTAGTGCAACACAATAGGGAGCATGCAGAGAATGCCAAGTGAGCTTTACAGTTGTTACATCTTGGGTGATGGGTGAAATTTTGGAAGTACTTTAGGAACGGCACAGCTACAGACCTCATTCAATAATCCTCAGAGCAGTGCACAGGGCAGACTAGGAAATTACTTGGTAATATAGCACATGGGCTCCCCTGATAGCTCAGTTGGTAAAGAATCCGCCTGCAGTGCATGAGACACCAGTTCGATTCATGGGTTGGGAAGATCAGCTGGAGAAGGGATAGGCTACCCACTCCAGTATTCTCGGGCTTCGCTGGTGGCTCAGCTGGCAAAGAATCCGCCTTTAATGTGGGAGACCTGGGTGGGATCTCTGGGCTTGGATGATCCTCTGGAGAAAGGAAAGGCTCCCCACTCCAGTATACTGGCCTGGAAAATTCCATGGACTGTATAATCCATGGGATCACAAAGAGTCAGACATGACTGAGCAACTTTCACTTCACTTTCATAGCACATGACATGCATGCTAAGCTATTAGTCAACTCAGTTATAAAAACCACTGCCAATTTAAAGAAAAAAATAGACAAAGAGGGTAGAATTAAGAAACAAGAAGATGTAACTTGGCTAAATATTTCAGCTGTGTGTGTATAAATGTATAATGAAATTTGTAGAGTTGTATAGCCTCTAAGTCTTCTGGATGAAAGTGACAAATTTTTATTACACAAGCTATATATATATATTTTATAATGATAATGATATATATAATTATATATATAATTTAATTATACAAATAAGTTGCATAAATATAACTTAATTACATATATTTATTAATTTCATTTAATTCTCAGAATATTCAAGTGCAAATATTTGTTCAGTCACTCAGTCGTTGCAACCCCATGGACTGCAGAATGCCAAGCTTCCCTGTCCTTCCTTCATCATCTCCCAGAGCTTGCTCAAACTCATGTCCATTGAGTCGGTGATGCCATCCAACCACTTGTCCTCTGTCATCCCCTTCTCCTCCTGGCTTCAGTCTTTTCCAGCATCATGGTCTTTTCTAACGAGCTGGCTCTTCACATCAGGTGGCCAAAGTGTTGGAGCTTCAGCATCAGTCCTTCCAATGAATATTCAGGGCTGATTTCCTTTAGGATTGACTGGTTCTATCTCCTTGCAGTCCAAGGGACTCTCAAGAGTCTTCTCCAACACTACAGTTCAAAAGCATCAATTCTTTGACTCTCAGCCTTCCTTTGTCCAACTCTCACATCCATACATGACTACTGGAAAAACCATAGCTTTGACTAGATGGGCCTTTATCAGCAAGGTGATGTCTCCAGTTTTATCACACTGTTTAGGATGATCAGAGCTTTTCTTCCAAGGAGCTAGTGTCTTTAATTTTACAGATGATGATATTGAAGTTTAAGGGATTTAGTAGATTTTTTTTTTAAGATCATACATTAATTAGTGGTAGAGCTGAGATTCACATACTTTATTTAAGGAGTTGTGAAGATTCTGAAAAGTGATTAGAATGATATTTGACACACAGTAAGCCTTATAGCAATGTTATTTATTATTATTATTATGTCGGCTTATTTAAAGGGGTTCTGTTTTTGTCTTTCTTTTTATTACACACATGATAAATCACAGTCACAACCACCATTACTGAAGAATTTCTAACCCCCCACCCCTCTTTTTCTCTCATCAACTTCTATTTTGAGTAAGGTTTATGTTAAGCTTCCACTGTGCAGAAATTATTATTTGGTAATAATCAGCACCCACTCACCTTAGACTGTGGTAATACTGTATTTAACTATCACATACCCACTGCATGTAGGTGACATATGCATCACCTTTGGCCAGAAGAAGCAACAGAGGACAGCTAACTTAGAGATAGTCTAATAGTTTAATTAAATAGTTTAATAGTTTTATCAGGTAACAACTCACTTTACCATTTTTACTTTAAAAGTTTTCACACTTCTTATGTGAATGAACATTCAATTTAGTTAAGGAAATGAATTTAGTGATATAAAGGCAGAATCAGGAAAAAGAAAAGTCAAAAATAAAAAGATTAGACTACATTGCCTCTATCATTTTAAATTAAAACACTGACTTTGGAATAAATTAAAAAATAATATATAGTTTCTTGGTCCATGAATCAATGAACAGATAAGTAATTTTTTCACAAAATGTTTTTCATCTCAGGATTCAAAAGTCCCAGCTATTTCCAGTTAAAGCAGCATCTGTTGCTTTGCCAGTTTCCACAGAGATGAGCTTGTGTTGATTTTCATCACATTTGTTCAAGTCTGGAATCTGGTTAAAACATGCAAACAGTTGCATTGCAAGTTAAGAGGCGCAATCAGATAGTATCTTTTCACCTGCGTTTATTTTGATTCAAATGGCATTTGTAATTACGATTCCAAGCATGGATTATTTTTAAATAATTCGGCTAGGAGCAGGAATATCGTAAGTTAAAGCATTCAAGAAGGAAAAATACTATGATATATATATGTTCTTAGAAAACATAGTTATGTTTACAATAAATCATCTCTTGGATTCTGTGTTCTGTTTTTTTTTTTTTTTAAACACCGTTTTGGGTGTTACTTATTTGGGATAATTGTAAAAAGAAGTAGTTTATCAATTATGTCTTAGGACACTGTCTAAACTACAGACTGACCATCATAGACATTTCCCTGTTATTCAGTTTACAATCCGTACATTGATTGTGCATTAATATTCTGAGGTGAAACCAGATTTTTAAAAAATGATGTTGTTGAATTGGAAATTTCTGATATTTGTGTACCTACTTTTAAAGACAGGGTAAATGGTACAGAAGAGGAACAAGCCAAGGGTAAAGTTCTGCAAATGCCCTTCATTACCAAAGTTTATAGTGGGTTGTAGTCACTAGTACACCCCAAGTTTCCACTCTTAGTCTCCTCTGCTATTGTAGATAATTAGGTGGGAAATGTTGAGAACCCCTAAAAATTGGGAAGATGAGTAACATATCTTTTTCTGCATTTTTAAATATTTCAGATTTTAATTCACCATTTAAAAAAAAATTGCTGTGTGATACCTAGCAATTTTAAAGTAAATTTCCTATATTACTAATATGGGACAAATTACTAATATGTCAAAATTGTCCAGTTATAATAATGCTTTATCACTAATGTCTAGGAAAAACAGGAAATACAAACGATCACCCACAGAATGATTTTAAAAAAAAGTAGTTATTGATTGAGCATTGTCTCATACCAATCAAGTACTGTGTTGGACACTTCACTTATCTCAAATTCTCAATAGCTCAGAGGATACTGTTATCTTTACTATCAGTTCAGTTCAGTTCAGTTCAGTCGCTCAGTCGTGTCCGACTCTTTGCGACCCCATGAATCGTAATTAAAATGAGGTTGTAAGGGAAGTACTGTTACTTAACAATAAGTATATGTATTTGTTTTTCTAAGTAGTTTGCTCAATATTTAAGCATCTTGAAATTAAACCAAGTAGATATATCAGGAAATACATTTTTTATCATTTTAAATAAGTGATGATCTATAATTTTTTGTCATGAAATATTTAGTCAGAGGCTAGAAATGTTTGAAAATACAGAATGCTGTTTACTGTGTGCCCGTCTATAAAATGTACAAATCATTTTTAAACTATTTTGTTATTTTCACTGTGCATATTTCTGGAGGTTGGAGTGCTTCCCTGGTGGCTCAGTGGTTAAGAATTCACCCACCAGTGCAGGAGACATGGGCTCGATGCCTGGTCTGGGAGGATCCCATCTGCCATGGAGCAACTAAGCCTGTGCAACTCAACTGTTGAGCCTGTGCTCAAGAGCCTCGGAAGCACAACTGCTGAGCCCACACACCCCAGCCACTGAAGACAGCATGCCCTCCACAGCAAAATAAGCCGCCGCAACGAGAAACTCATGCACCACAGCTAGAGAGTGGCCCCCACTCATGGCAACTAGAGGAATACCTGCATATTAACTAAGGCTCAGCACAGCTTAAATAAGTAAATATTTCTGGGGGCTATTCTTGATATGATAAAGATTATGAAGACTAATATTGGATCACTATTAGATATCCACCATAATGGTGAGATTGATAAGTTGTTTAGAATCAGGTTCCTAACTAAAATAACAGAGACATCATGGCAAAGTAAAAATAGCAACAAAAAACATAAGTTAGAATAATACTGATATCTTTTCTTTCCAGCTTCCTAGATCTATGTACTAGGAGGGCAAGAGGTTTAATCTCTCTGAGAACTACATTCCTTATCTTTAAAATGGACATAAGATTTTCTTAGCAAGATAATATTGATGATTAGAGATAATATCGGGGAAGGCAATGGCGCCCCACCCCAGTACTCTTGCCTGGAAAATCCAATGGACAGAGTAGCCTGGTGGCCTGCAGTCCATGGGGTCGCTAACAGTCGGACAGACTGAGCGACTTCACTTTCACTTTTCTCTTTCATGCATTGGAGAAGGAAATGACAACCCACTCCAGTATTCTTGCCTGGAGAATCCCAGGGATGGGAGAGCCTGGTGGGCTGCCGTCTATGGGGTCACACAGAGTCATACACGACTGAAGTGACTTAGCAGAGATAATATGGAGAGAGAGCACCTCACATAGTGCCTGAGATGAGCATTTATTTTCTACATAAGTTTCTTTGAAAGCTGACTGGCGAAAACCAACATATATGTCATAACGACTGATTTCCTGGTCATATAGAACTGATAATAATTATAAGGTAAGATTTTGGAAGGATTTCAGTGAAGGATTTAATTTCTCTTCAATATGATTTTTGAATTATGCCTTTTATCTTTATTCTTAGTATTATATGTGTGATAACTAGTCAGGGGAAAAAAGGAATATCTCTTTATCCAAACTATTCCAGGCTTAAACACAATAGAAATTATTTATAAAGTGGCAAAGAGAGAATAGAAATGAAACAAGAAAGAGTGTCATTACTTGTTTAAATTATACTTAACTATTGAAGAGATGCATTTTTAAAATTCATCTTTTATTTTACAGTTTAGTAGCCTTTAATAGAAGTCTGATGGTAAAAGTAGAGGACAGTAATGATTTTTGCAAATGATACAGAAAATTGTACCTTTTGATGAATGTAAAACTGAAATATATGGCTTTAATTTATTAATATATTTTGAATATTCACAAAGGAATGTTGAAGTTGACTGATTTAACAGTAACTCAGTCTTAACATATGATTTATGAGAACAGAGCTGAGTAAATCAGAGTAGCATAAGGTAAATGATATCCAAGCAATGTAATATTAATATACAAATAGCAACATTTCACATCTTATATACAGCATCCAGTTTCCAAAGCTTTTATAGCAGGAATAGAACTTATAACATCACAGTGGCCCAGAGTACTGATTTTATAGGTTTCTAAAGCTTGAGCAAAAGTTCATTCTGGTCTTAAAGAAGATGGATGGAAGATGGTGGAAGATGTACGTAACTTTACATTATGCAACAGAAATGTTTTCAACTTTTATTCATTTAGCAAATACTTGAGATGGTTATCATGCTCTCATTTATAAATGGCAACCATTTTTAGACATTATAAGATATGTTTTACATTTCTATATGAGTATTTTGGGGGCTTACCTGGTGAAAAAATGTGAGTGAAAGCTGACTTAAATTCAACATTCAAAATATTAAGATCATGGCATCTGGTTGCATCACTTCATGACAAATGGGTGGGGAAAAGTAGAAACAGCAACAGATTTTATTTTCTCGGGTTCCAAAATCACAGTAGATGGTGACTGCAGCCATGAAATTAAAAGATGCTTGCTCCATGGAAGGAAAGCTATGATAAACCTAGACAGCATATTAAAAAGCAGAGACCTCACTTTGCCAACAAAGTTCCATATAATCAAAGCTATGTTTTTTCCAGTAGTCATGTAGAGATGTGAGATTTGGACCATAAAGAAAGCTGAGCACTGAAGAATTAATGCTTTCGAAGTGTGCTCGAGAAGACTCTTGAGAGTTCCTTGGACTGTAAGGAGATCAAACCAGTCAATCCTAGAGGAAATCAACTCTGAATATTCATTGGAAAGACTGACTGATGCTGAAGCTGAAGGTCCAATATTTTGGCCACCTGATGGGAACAGCCATATTACTGGAAAAGACACTGATGCTGGGAAAGATTGAAGGCAGGAGGAAAAGGCAGTGACAGAGGATGAAATGGTTAGATGGCATTACCAACTCAATGGACATGAGTTTGAGCAAACCTCAGGAGATAGAGAAGGACAAGGAAGCCTGGCATGTGCAGTCCGTGGGGTCACAAAGAGCTGAACACAAGTTAGCGACTAAACAACAGCATGAGTGATTTTGGGTGGGATTATCTGACAGGAGGGCATATATGACTAACTCGGTATTTCCTTTTGGAACATAGACCTGTGTGCTTGTCCTCTGATCACTATAAATGCATGTATATATTAACAGCTGAAGTAAATTCATATCATGAACTTTGTTCGATTATTTCTAACAATAGAGTACATACTGAAACAAAATTTGATTCCTATCACCATCTAAGCCCATATTTAGTGACCGTTTTTTAACATTAGGAAAGGTCTATGAAATTAAAAAATCAAAATTCTGTCTCCATTACTTATTATAATATACAGCATTGCTGATCCTCAATGCCTACCCTGAGTTGTTTATTATGAAGTTATCAGAAACCAGAGAGAGAAACTTAAATGGAAGAAAACAAATTGGGAAATAAAATCTTGTAAAGTTTCACTTTGAGGAAACAGGACTGTTAACTGAGGTGATATGACATCTA
>SJYX01003199.1:981992-1003582 GCA_006410675.1 Oreotragus oreotragus
CCCGGCGGCGCCGCCCGCTGCCCGCGCCGCTGGCGCTGCTGGCGCTGCTCGGCCGGCTGCAGGTAAGGAGGCCGCCCGCCGCCCGCGCCCCGCGCCCCGGCTCCCTGCGCGCCCTGCCGCGCGCGGTGCCTCCGCGGGGCCGGGCGCTCCGAGACCCGCACGGAGCCGAGGGGCTGAGGATTTGCGGGGGAGAGCGACGTGGGGTGCGGTCGGACGGTGGGAGGAGGGAAGTGGGAGCCTCAGGGATGCTGGGGTGCAGAACGGGGAGCTGCGGGACCCCGGCACCCGAACGCGGAGGCCTCCAAAAGCCCCACGTAGGGGCAGGCGTCGGTGATGGGGCGTCTGGAGGGAGCCCCGCACGATCGCTGCCGCGGAGACAGCGGCACAGGCACGGCCCCTTCCCCTGCGGACGGAGTCGAGAGGAAACCAGAACCGCAGGCAGTGCCCAAGTGAAGCAACCGTCCTAAGCAGGATTCTCCTTTCGGGCCGTTCTGAGCCCCGGTCCTTAACTCCGCCTGCGCCCCGCACCGTCTCCCCACCTCCGCTCGGCGGCTGTGGGAAGGTGGGCTGGCTGATGCCCGCCCCGCGGCGGTGTCCACCCAGAGCGCGCGCTGAGGCAGGGTTTGGTAGTTTAGTCCGGGGAGTGGGACACATGCCTGTGTGTCCACACCGTGAATGACTGTGACCCTGTGCGTCCTCGGTGTGTGTGTACATGTGCAGTGTATTCACGTGGGCGGTGGCCTGTCCACTCTGAGTGGTCTGTGAGCCTTGTGTGCCTGGGCCCCCTGCATTCTGGCAGCTGCCCGGCTCTGTTCCGAGGTGGCCCAGCCGCGCCGAGGTGGTCTCTCTGGGCGCTGCATGAGGAGGGCTCGGTAGGAGCCCTGCACGCTCGTGTGCACGCACTCGCTGAGCCCTGGCCGAGGCACGCGCTGGGGCAGTGGACAGCCCAGGTGGCAGCCCAGATGGACCGCAGAGTGGCTTCTGAGCAGGCGAGCGGGGTGTAGGGAGAGGAGGGTCTTGGCCAAGCTCAGCCGCGGCAGGCTCGGCCGCCGACCTGCCGGCAGCCACCCAGATGGAGCCAGGCTGAGCAGGTGGCCATGCCGTGGGGCCATGCCGGACATCCACGCCCCTCAGCCTGGCCTGGCCCACGAGGGGTGACCCTCTCAGAGACCGCAGTGCCCAGGGACACCCTGCAGAGCAGGGACGTGCTGTGTCAACAGGCTCTTAGAGCTCCTGCTGTCCCTCTCGGCTGCCCCGGGAGCAGGGGTCTCTGCGGGTGGGGTGAGACAAGGAAGGGCTGCATCCCCAGGAGTGAGTCTGCTCATACTTGGCTTCCTCCAGTCACTCACCAGTGCCCCCAAGATAGACGCAGACCCAGGCTCTGCCGGTGTGGGGCAGATGAGTGTGGATGGAGTCACCCCAGAATTGGGCCTGCCAGGGACTGGCCGACATGTACGTAGGGTCAACCAAGAAAGTACAGGACTTAAATTTCGGATAAACAACAAATAATTTTTTAGTGTCCAAATGTTGGCTCGGCCATACTTACACTAAGAAAGCATTTGCTGTTTGCCTGAGTCCCGTTTCCCCATTTTTCTGTGCTGACTGTGTCTGCTGACCCTCCAGGGAGGCCGGCAGGGAAGCCTGCTGGTCTGGGCAGCAGAGGCCGGGAAGGCAGAGGGCCGCTGTGGTGACGGGGTGGGGAGGGGTCGGCTGGCGCCGGCGCTGACGCAGGCCCCATCCGCAGGTGGCATGGGGCCGGGGCCTGCCCGCTAGCTGCCACCATGTCCCGAGAGGCCGGCTCCTGCCGCCTGGGCCCCGGGGCGCGCGCCCGGGCGCGGAAGCCCAAGAAGCCGCACTACATCCCGCGGCCCTGGGGCAAGCCCTACAACTACAAGTGCTTCCAGTGCCCCTTCACCTGCCTGGAGAAGTCCCACCTCTACAACCACATGAAGTACAGCCTCTGCAAGGACTCGCTGTCCCTCCTTCTGGACTCCCCCGACTGGGCCTGTCGCCGCACCCCGGCCACATCCCGGCCTCCCGCGGCCACCCTGGGCCGCCCCGTGGACCCCTTGGCCCCAGCTGACCCCGGCGCCCGGCCCCGAGGGGCACGACTTCCGGACGCCCCTGCCACACCCGACCTGGACCTCTCGGCCACCGATGTCCACTCCCTGCACCGCCGGGTCGGGGGCCCCCGGCTGGGGGCCGAGGGCTCCTCCCCAGGAACACCACCCCCTGAGGCTGGAGATGTGCAGAAGGGTGCGGGCCTGGAGGGCCTCCTGGCCGAGTCGTGGAAGTCAGGGTCAGGTGGGGGCCGGAGGAGTGCGGCCATGGTGGGCGCCGTGGGCCCTGAGACCAGTGTTCCCTGCTACCCCCCGCCCAGCTCTGGGGAGCTCCCCGAGGCCCAGAGCCTCCACCTGTCCCTGCTAGGGGTCAACTACCCTCTCGGCCCGGGCCTCTTTTCCTACCTGGGGCCCTCCCTGGCCGCTGCCGCCCATGTGCCCTTCCTGGCCTCGGCCAGCCCTCTGCTGCCCCCAGCCACTGCCTTCCCTGCCCCACAGCCTCCCGAACGCCCCACCCTGGTCCCCCGCCTGTTCTACCCCCTGCTGCTGGAGCACAGCCTGGGGCTGCCAGCCGGTAAGACTGCCCTTGCCAAGCCTCCCGTGCCCCCAAGAGGGCCCACTGGAGCCCTGGTCCCTGGGCTGCTGAAGGTGCCAGTGCCAGGGCTGGGTGGGCCCTGGCCCCGCAGCGCTCTCAGGGACCCTGGGCAGGAAGAGCAGCTGGGGCGAGCGGCCCAGAGCGACCCCAAGAGAAAGCTGGCCCTGGGGGCCCAGCCAGAACCCCTGAAGGCCCCCTGCAGCCGAGCGAGCGTCAGTACCCAGAGCAGGTGGGTGTTGGGGCCCAGGCATGGGGCACTCGGGGAGGCGGGAGGAGGGCTGAGGGGGCAGGGTGGCCGGGCGCCCCCCTACCAGAGCTCAGCCACTAGGAATATGGGCTTCAGACTGCAGAGGGGAGACTGAGAGCACACAGCCAGCCTTCCTCCCTTCTGGGGTTCTGAGGCCCCAGGCCAGGGTGGCAGGCTGGACAGGGGCATGAGGGGCGGGCACCGTGGGGACAATGCAACCTCCTGACCGGCTCCCGCCACCCCCAGCCTGCGGACCGGCCCCTCCGACATGCTCTGGCCCGAGGACGAGGAGCTGAGCGACCTCGAGACCGCTGGTCCCGCGGCCTCCCTGCCCCCGCTTGGCCTGGCACTGGGGGGCCCCGGGCACGTGGGCGGGGACCTGACGCGGGCCCTGGGCGACTGTGCCAGGGCGGAGCAGCGCCTGGGCCAGCTGGCACCCGCCGGGGGCCTGGCCCCGCGGCCCCTGCGGGAGCAGCTGGGAAAGATCCGTCGTGAGCTACTCACCATCCACCAGGCGCTGGCGCGGGCCGCGCAGCCGCCCGACACACCTCTCGACCTCTCTGTGAAGCGGGCACCCGCCAAGGGGCATGAGGTGCCCGCGGGGCTGTGGGTACAGCCGGAACTGGGCCCCACACTGGCCCGGGGAACCCCGGAGCCACACAGCATGCTGGTGGCCCAGCCTCTGACCGGCCACACCACCAAGTGTGAGGCCGACTCCAGCGTCCCTCCCCCGGCCCTTCCCCTGCAGGCGTCCGAGGACCCTGTCATTCCCGGCAGCTGGGGTGCCCGCGGGGGGGCTGGGGGCTCCTGGCCCCCCGAGGCCGTCCCGGGCCTGCAGAGCCCTCCGGGTGCCGAGGTCTGACCACAGCCCCCGCTGCCCCCGCGGTCCTTCCCGGATGGGTGCCCTCCTCCAGCCCTGCACCCGCCACCTGTCTCCCCTCCCGCCCCAGCATGCCCAGGGACAGACCCCCATCCACCGTGGCCATGCCTGTCTCTGGGGCCACGCAGGCACTGCCCAGGGCCCCTTAGTGAGCACGGTTATGGACATTAAAACGGAGACCACCTTCACACACCCGTCTGGGCTCCTTCTTCACTGCCCCTGCAGCGTCACCATCCACGTAAATGTGCCCGGACTTGGCGTCAGGGCACGGTGTCCTGGGCCCTACCTGGGGACCCAGAGTCTGGGGAGAGAGTGAGGTGTTATCCACGGGGGCAGAGCGAGGGCAGGGGAGGCAGGCATGCACAGTCTCGGATTCTCTGCATTTCTGCACACGGGTGGTGGGCAGGGACCTCAGAGCATGCCTCCAGCCCCGTCTGGCCGGCTAGCCCTAATGTCAGATTTGTCCAGGAGGCTGCTCGCTCTGGTTAAACGGCACCCCACGTGCTGTGGCCCAGGGCTGGTCGCGCAGCGTGGCCTCCACTGGGCCCTGGCCAGCCCCTGCAGCTGCGATAGGCATCGGGCGGCTTTCACAGCCCACTGCCTCCCTCCCAGCGCGGCCAGACTTGGCTTTCCCACAGTGGGGGGAGGGGTGCCCCAGGGACCCTTGGGCCCAGCTAATCGCTTCTCTGCCTGGGAGCTGGCCACACCTCTGTGCCCACCCAGGAGTGGCCCCAGGAGGGCCGCACCTGCCTGCTCCCGGCTCCCCAGGCTGGGCTGGCCGGGCTGGGGCCAGTCAGATCAGGACTGCAGCTGCCCATTAGCCGTGGCGACAGCAGATAGCATCGCGCCCACCCCCCACGGCCTCCAGAGCTGGGGTGTAGGTGGCTGGGTAGGGAGTGGTATGGGTCACAGACACAGGCTGAACCCCACCTTCCAGGGGTTTCCTGGAGGGCCTTAGGGGCCGAGAGCTGAGCCATGCACCAGGGGTCTGGAGAATCCCCAGGTCCCAAATCTGAGGGAGCCCCCTCCCATTTCAGCCCCCCATTAGCACCCCCACTTCTCAGCACCCACTGGACAGATGTAAGCCTCACTCTGCAGGAGGTGTGTGATCCCCGCATCACAGGTGCAGAAACGACCCAACCTGTAGCCTGTGCGGGGGCACCCCCACCCTGGGCTCCAGTGAGTGAGCTAGCCAGCAGGCCAGGGGCACAGCCCTTCCCTCAGTCCTGAACTTGTGGTCCGGCTGGAGGATGGACGTGCTGTCCCCTGAGATGGTGGCAGTAGAGGCCCTGGACCCCTGGGGAGGGTGACTGGGTGGACCTTGAGTGCAACCAGCCGGGCAGGTTGAGGAATGTCCCAGAGGCCAGTGCAAAGGCCCCAAGGCGGGAATGCGGTGGTGCTGGAGGGTGTCTGGCGGGTAGCAGCTGAGTGCCGGGCTCCTTCCTTCGGGCTTCCTTGGGCTGCGGCTCAAAGGCCACCTGGCCAGAGCTCTGCCGGCCCCTCCCTGAGGCCAGGTGGCTCCTCCTACACCCTTGAGCTCTGGTTTCCAACAACACAGGCCTGCAGCCCAGGGAGCCTGATCCCAGGTAGGAGACCCCTCCCCCCGGCCAGAGGCCTAGGAAAGGACCCCCGCTTTACCCCTCAGGGCTGGAGGTCTCCAACAAGGCCCGTTCCTCTGCCTTTAGAGAAACACTGCTCGTCCGCCACCCCTCCCCCACCTCGGACAGCAAGGTGCCCCAAGCTCCTCTTGAACCTCAGGGCGAAACAGCAGCCTTCCAGGGGTCGTGTGTCTCTCAGAACTGCGCTCAGGGACCACAGCTGGGAAAACAGGGCCCGGAGGCATGACTGGCAGTCGGGGCGTGGTGGGACAGTCAGGTCTGTAGGTCAGGAGGGCACCAGATGCCAGGAAGCCGTGCTGGGCCTGGCACACGGTGGGCTGTTACTTGTCTTGCAGCCCCACTCTTGGCTGGGCTGGAGGACCAGCTCAGAGACGCTGAGGACGTGACAGCCGCCCAGCGCCTGCTCCCAGGCCTCCTGTTTGGACTTCCTGGGCCTCCCCGACCAGCGCATTGGCCACGGCCCGGGGACGGTGCCCCGCACTGGACCTTCCCAGAGACCCTGCCTGCTGCCGGCGGCCCCGGCTGCTTGGGCAGATCCCAGCGCCTGCCGCGGCTACCGGGGGACCCCGGGGCCTGCACTGCTCCCCAGATGGCCTGCTCTTCCTGACAGCGGGTGCCTCACCCTGCGTCCACGTGCTGGACCTCGAGGGACGCTCCATCTGCCACCTGCCCTGCCATGTGCCGGGGGCTGGGGCCTTTGTGCCAGAAGATGTGGCGGTGACAGCCGCTGGGCTTGTGGTGGTCAGCGACCTGGTCCACGGGGTTGTCCGTGCCCTCCAGCACACCGCCCGAGCCCCTCAAGGCCGCTGGGTGACGGTGGGCTCCTTCTCCGCCCCCAGGGGCCTGGCTGTAGATGCCTTCAGCCGCCTCTTAGTGACAGACTATGTGCCTGGTGCTGTGCACAGCTTCACACTGGGCCCTGACTTGGCGCCACTGGCCCCTGCCTCCCTGCTGGACCTGGAGGGCCCCTGCTGGGTGGGCCCGGCACCTGACGGGGGCCTGGCTGTGAGCGAGGAGTTTGGGGACGTACGGCTGTTTGGCAGTGCCCGTCAGCCCCTGGGCTCCCTGGGGGACCTGACTGGGCACCCCTTTGGCAGCCCAGCAGGTGTGTGCACCGACGCATCGGGCGGTGTCATTGTGGCAGACCAGCGGCGGCGCCAGGTGACTCTGTTCCCCCAGGCCAGGGTGCCCATCTGCCTGGTTTCCGAGGGGCTGAGGCGGCCCCTGGGTGTGGCCTGTGGGCCCCAGGGCCAGCTGCTGGTGGCAGACGCAGAGGACGGCAACATCAAAGTGTACCAGTCCCACCTGGAGTTGGACTGAACCGCAGCGCCCTTCTCTGTGTGTGGCATAGCCCCCTGGGCCCGGACCATGATGGGAGGAATGTTCAGGTTTCCCAGGGTTTTCCTGGCCATGGGCCTCGCCCTCCTGACCCTGGGCATTTGCTGACAGTCCTGAGCCCTGGCCTGGCCTCCTCTCCTTCTCCTGGGGAGGATTCAGATTCAGGGGGCAGCCAGAATCAGCTGCCTCCAGCCCCAGGGTCTAGGAGGCCTGCACTTTGGGGCCAGCAGCTGCAGCCTGGATGTCTCCGGCGTGTTGGGCCAGCCGCCAGCGCTTCCCCGGGCCGGCTCTCCATTCAGTGCTGTAGCCCCAGCCTCCTAATCAGAGGGAGGCAGGCAGGGAGGGTGTGGCTGGCCTGGGCTGGGCTGGGCAGGGGTGCGGCTCCTCACTGTCCCTGTTTTCAGAGGTGCCCTGGGTACCGAGACTCCTGCAGCTTCTCTGGGCCCAGCTGAGGTAAGGGGGGCAGCAGAGGACGGGCCATCTGGAGGCGCCCTGGGGTGACACACGGCTGGGTTACCAGCCTCCATCCTCCGGGCCCATGTGAGACTGTCTGACCTCCTGGAGCTGGACCAAACAGCTCAGGCTCACGGGCAGGGGGAGAGTCCCAGGCAGTGGTCAAGAGCAGGAGAGCCTTCCTGTGAGCACAGACAGAAAAATCAGGCTGGGGGTGCCGGGGAGTGGGGTTCCTTGGAGTCTGGGCCCAGCCAGGCTCCCAGCTCCATCAGGAGTTCTTGGGGGCAGGGGGCACGCCTAGTCTGGCCCTGGGCGTGGTGAGGGGGTGGTCTCAGGGTCCCTCAGTGTGTCCTGGCTCCTGAGAGCATAGGCCTGGATTAAATGGGTCAGAGTAAGGAAGTGCAGGGAACAGGTGCTGTGTCAATGCTGACGGCTGCTGCTGAGTTAGGGGTCTTGTTCCCTGGAGAAGAGGGGGCTGGAAGCGCCCCCCAACCCCCACCCCATGTCTTCACCCTCTGGACTGGCCCTGCAACTTCAGGGGTCGCTTGGCCTTTGTAGGGAGCGAAGTGCAAGGGGGCCAACCAGGGGCTGAAGAGGCAGTTTCTTCTGGGACCCCTGGCGCCCCACCCTCTCCGGGGCCTGGGGGTCCTTTAACTCCGCGGTGATGAGGCAAGGTGGGGTCTGGAGCCCTCAGACGAGGAAACCAGGGACAGGGGAGGTCTGGCCTCCGTGGTGGGGGACTGGAAGGCAATGGTTTGGGGGACACTGTAGATAGACTGGGGGGGCGGGCAGAAGCGCTGGCCTTGTCGCCGGCCAGATAGACGGGGACAAGGCCGTTGTGCACAGCGCGTGAGGAGACAAGGCCGCCGGAGGGACCAGGGCACTGCGCGGGCGGGCCGCCGGCTCTGGGACCGGAACGTTGCGTGCGCGGAACGCTCCGGCGGGGGCCAGCGGGCAGCCCGGGCTCCTGTGCGGCGGACCGTCGCGCGGCAACGCCGGGAGCGGGCGGATACGGGGCTCGTGTCCCGCGGCGCGGCCGCGGCGGGGCTGGGGTGATGTCACCTGGAGCTGAAGTCATTTAAAGACTTGACTGAACTCTGGTTCTGTAAGGAAATTCCCAGAAGTGTCCTAAAGGTAAAGGAACATCATGTCCTCAGCTTAATTCAGAAAGATTTTGCATATTCAGGAAGAAACGGGGCAGAAGGGGAATAGAAAAGGAAGAACAGAGAGAGAGAGAGATTAAAGAAAATGTTGATACTAACATTGAGAAATCCAAGTAAAGGTCATCAGGGAACTTTTATGTTATTTTCTAAACATTTTTATAAGTCTCAATTGCATCAAAATTAAAACAAATTAAAAGATGAAAACAAGCCAACGAGAATTCATTGCCAGGACATTTTCACAAAAATACTCATAACATCAAAAATAAAATACCTAGGGAAAACCTAGTAGACGATGGGCAAAATCTCTGAGAGAAATTCAAGATTTAACTGAATGGAGGGATGTATTATGTCAGTGATTTGGGGAGCTCAACATTGTCAATGTCAATCATCCTCAAATTTCTAAGTCTCCTCTCAAATTTCTAAACCTAATCTCAATGTAAATACCCTTAAGCTTTTCTTTGGTGAAAAATGACAAACTGATTTCTAAATTCATACAAAATGCAAGCAACCAAGAGCGACCAACACAGTTGGTAAGAAAAGCAACGATGTTAGAAGAGTTAATATAAAGTAACTCTTGTAAATTAAAATTATTCAGACTTACTACAAAGTCTGAAACTCAGGGAGATAGTGAAGGACACGTAAGCCTGGTGTGCTGTCGTCCATGGGGTCACAAAGAGTCAGACATGACTTAGCAATTGAACAACAACTATGAAGTTATCATAATTAAGAAAATGCAGTATTAGTGGGAGGATAGACAAATGATAACATGGAACAGAATAGAGAGTCTCAAATAAGACAGACATAATTGCCCTTCTGCTTATGATGAAGGCAGCACTGCAGTGGGGAAGAGTCTTTTCAGAAAAAGATTCTGAGTCAGTTGGATGTCCATATGAACCCTGACCCTTATCTTACACAGATATCAATCCCAGAAGGAATGCACAATAATTAGATAGGTATTGCTTTTTATGCTTTACTCTTCAGAAGAGAAAGCTGTACTCAGCTAAATATCCTTAAGTTTCCACAGATGTAAAGTTTGGATTCAAAGTCAAGTTTGTTTGTTTCATGTATCATATTGCTTCTTCAATAATGGAAAATGACTATGTGTTTTTTTTTTCACTTTATCTCCTTATAGAAGAGACATACGTTATGATGCTGTTCTGTGCCATTTTTACTTCTGGTTTATGATAATAAACAATTAGTAATGCTTTGACATACTATCCTTCAAATATAAACACTGAATGTACCCTTCATTTTTTATGGGAAGAAAGTATATGTATCAAAGTTATTAACACCACAACTTTGAACATATTCTATATTCAGTCTACCCAGATAAATAGTCCAGAGCTTAAATAAAAAAGCAAAATGAATTCCTTTGTGAAAAATGTCTGAACATGTGCTTCTGCTATGCCTAATTTATCCAATACTTTCTTTTTGCTTTCAGGGATGACTTGTCAAGCTCGAACATCGTACACCGAAGATGAAGTTCTCTGGGGTCATCGTTTTTTCCCTGTGATTTCCTTAGAAGAAGGGTTCTTTAAAGTTGATTATTCCCAGTTCCATGCAACATTTGAAGTCCCCACCCCACCTTACAGTGTGAAAGAACAGGAGGAAATGCTGCTCATGTCGTCTCCTTTAATAGCACCAGCCATAACTAACAGCAAAGAAAGACATAACTCTGTGGAATGCTTAGATGGACTTGATGACATTAGTACCAAACTTCCATCTAAGCTGCAGAAAATTACTGGAAGAGAAGACTTTCCCAAAAAACTCTTGAGAATGAGTTCTACAACTTCTGAAAAAGCCTACAGCTTGGGCGATTTGCCCATGAAACTTCAACGAATAAGTTCAGTACCTGGCAACTCAGAAGAAAAACTGGTATCTAAAACCACCAAAATGTTGTCTGATCCCATGAGCCAGTCAGTGGCTGATTTGCCACCAAAGCTTCAAAAGATGGCAGGAGGAGCAACCAGGATGGAAGGCAATCTTCCAGCAAAATTAAGAAAAATGAACTCTGATAGATTCACATAACAAAACACCCCTTCAGGCATTATTTATTGTTTGGTTTAGTAATAGTCCAATATTTGGCTGATGAGGTAATCCTCTCTAAGGAATTTGAAAGGAACATTTTTTTCTCCCAGTCATATATGCATATTTGAGAACCCTACCTTTTCAAGTATTGCTACTGTGCAGAAAGAAAATGTTGTAAAGGGAGGACATCAGAAGGAAGTTCTTAATAATGGGCATGTATTATCACATCAAGCATGCAATAATGTGCAAATTTTGCATTTAGTTTTATGGCATGATTTATATATGGTATATTTATATTGTATATTATGGAAAATGTATATATATATATTTAAAGGGGTGGTACTATCCACAATATTTCTAACATATGTATTAAGCCAAACATGAGTTGATAGCTTTCAGGGTGATAAAACTATATATGTGTGTGTGTGTACACATAGTTTTATATATACACACACACACATATACATATATATATATACACACACATACAGACATATATCTGATAAAATTGTGATGTTTTGTTCAAAGTTGTAGTTCTTGTGCATGTTTACTTTATTAGGCTAGGAAAGCTTCTGGCATTAATTATTAATACCAAATATTTTAGCCTTAAATTATTTGTCATTTTAAAATCTGATTTAATGTTTTCTGCTGTTTAAGGACCTGGAAGGTTTTCAGTTGTACTTTATATGAGGGAGTGACACAAGTATGTGCTACTTATGGCCCTGCAAAAATGCAACCATTATATATTTGACATGTAAAATTTGAAGCATACTAATATACTGACAATTTCTAATGATTTTTAAAAGTTGCTAGTACTACGGAAAAAATAAACATTGCTTATTTTGAGAGTTGGTCCTTTCCTGGACTAAAGTCTGGAAATCTCTTTTGTATATGATCTAATTTAAATATGAGCTCTGAACAAATGCTGAGTCATTGTAATAGTCAGTAGCCAAGTAATATTGAATATATTGGAATCTGTGTGAAATTGCATAATGAATGGTCCCTGTTTTGAGCTGAGTGAATTGGTAATATTTTTCACTCTTTTTCTCAAACTTTTGTCATTTTAAAAATCAATAATTAATCCTTGAGTAGACAAAACAACACAATGAAATAGATGATAGATCTTTATGCATAAAATATGTATGTCTAATTGTGTCTCTCACTTTATGCCATTTTCTTGTTTGTGGCATTTGTTATAACAGGACAGATTTTTTCCTCACCTGGGCAACCTATTTTATCCCATACCTGTCACTCAATTCAGACAGAATGTTTTGTACATACCTGAGAGAATTTAAAATCAGATAACTTGAGGATATTTTACCCGTGTGAGTTTTTTGCTTTGTTTTGTTTCAGGAAACAATCAATTTATTGGTGTCTTGGATCTCTGGCCTACCAAAATAAGTGTAGCAGTACTATTTTTTTATCCCAAAGGTCTGATATTTATGAATCATTAATGGGAATTAAAACTATTCCTCCAAAGAACACAGTCAAAATAAAGATTTGGAATGTAGAGATTTTAATGAAAATTTATAAGTGCTCCTTATCAGAATATCATGGACTTTCCTATAAAACTTCTTTGGGTGTTGTACTTAAAGTCTGTCCAGAATTAATCTATTTCTTCTTATAAATATGTAAATCCTTAATAGCTGGTTTGGGCTCCCACCATTTTCTCCCTTTTTAGCAATCCTGTGATGATTTTCATATTGGAAAATTATTACATCAACAATTCTATCATTGACTACAATAATATTAATACCTCCTGGCTACCTCTGTATCAATCAAATTCTGCAGGTGCAAACATATACCAGGGAATTGTTACTGGCAAAATGATCAACTTGGGGCATCCATGCACTGTGAATAGACCTGGTTGACCTAACCCTTTACCCCCAAACTTTCTTATTTGCTGGATACAGGAAATGAAATAGTAGCAGAGCGAGAAGGGGCCCGAGGGGCACAGTATATTTGTTATCAGTGGAAAAAACTGCGCAGATCTTTTAGTCCAACCACTTAAAACTAAGAAGCCATAATTTAATTTGGAGAGTCATTTGAGTTTGGTTTTGGTGCCAAGGGGAAAATGGGACCAAAAATAAACTCTCCAAATACATTCAATCATTCATTCAATGAAACTCTGCATTTCTTTTAAGTTCTAGGCATTTTTAGCTCCTGTAGATTTGGATATGACTAAGTCAGAGGTGGTCATTGCTCATTCAAACACCACATATCAGTTGGAGAGGGGGGAGGGGAGATAAAAATAACACAATTTCAGAGTCAAAATATCAGTTAATGGAAGGAAAGCAGAGTAACACAATGGAAAATGATTGGGTGAAATAATTGATTATTTTGGAAGGGGGAGAGGGTGATATTTAAACAGAGACCTGAATGATGAGAAAGAACCACTGTTGCCAAATTATTTTTTCTTAGTGAATGCTATTCCTTTATCTTTCCCACATGTATTTGGGAAAGGTATAATTTCTGCATGTAATTGCAGTTTAACTCCTGTTACTAAGTTGATCATCGGTCCCGGTTTACCCAGGAGAGTTCCAGTTTTTACCTGTTGTACCTGTGTAATTATTAATAGTACTCCCTTTCATTCTTATAATGTCTTGGTTTGGATGATATATGGTGACTCTACATTTTTGTTGAGACTATATTATGAAGTCTGATATATTTGGATAAAAATAAAGAATTGCTTTTTCTTCTCATTTCGCTGATTTTTTTGACACTGGCATTTCAAGCAAAGTCATCTCACTTTCATATATTTCTTCCTGGAGGACTTCTTAACAAAGTTATTTCCTGTAACATTGGTTTAATCTGTACATGACATGTCTTCCTAGCAGTGAAAAGTTACGCATTTTATTGACTGGATAAAAGGTAAACCTCTGATATTTCCATTTCAGGAATTTGTAAGAGCTCAAATCAAAGGGAGTAAAAATCAACTTAAGATAATTTTCAGCCCACCAATAAGGCAACTATTATAAAGCAAAATATAGTATTCATTGAACTGAATAATCCAACTTTATTAGAAACTAGTCCCTTTTAATGGTATTTTCATAGATAGTTCTGTCATGGTAAAATATTTCACTCTATTAAAATGTAAATGAAAATACAATTATTTTGATAATGCCTGTCTTCAATTTAAATATCCTTCTCAGCAATATGTGGATACATTTTTGTAAATATATATTCAATTAAAAATTAGGATATTTTATCATTAATTATTTATGAAACAATTCTTATGCTGTTTTAAATTCATCCATATATGGGATTAAATACTTTGGAAAAGTATTTAGTTGGTGGCTCAGATGGTAAAGCGTCTGTCTACAATGCAGGAGACCCGGGTTCGATCCCTGGGTTGGGAAGATCCCCTGGAGAAGGAAATGGCAATCCACTCCAGGACTATTGCCTGGAAAATCCCATGGACAGAAGAGCCTAGTAGACTACAGTCCATGGGGTCGCAAAGAGTCGGACACGACTGAGCTACTTCACTTCATTTCACCTCACTTCAGTACGCAAGAGACACTTTGTAGAAATAGGATGCAACCATAAAATGTGATTTCTTTTGGAGGAAAAAGTGAGATTATGGGGAAGGTGGTTTACATTCCATTTGAATGAAGGTTTCTACTCTTTCATACCTTGAAGAGAGTTCAGCTTGACAACACAGCACATCCATGAGCCTTACTTCAGAATTTGTGCTTGAGTTATGTTGTACATGTTTAAATTAGCATCAAGCTAATTGCATTGTCTGGCAAGCAGTTTATTATCATTTAAATGTGAAAGGTCATTTAGGTTACAAAAGTGGTAACTTATGTATTCAATACTGCAAGTTCAGTTTTATAAAAACTGTTTTAAACTTTCAAAATACGATTGGGTTAAATTTTTATAGCGTGCTCATCCTTTCTCTACTTCCCAAAAGTTGATTACTCACATTACATTATTTGGTCTATCATAAGACTTTTAACTACTGAAAATCAATAATTCAGTCCATTACAAGCCTTTCCTCAAAGGTTACTTTTATTTTGGCTCCTTACTGATGAGATGCTTCAGCAATATGGAACCTGAACTTATTAATACAGATCATTTGAGACCTGCATTTCTTGGAAGAAGCTTCATGATCCTCTTACCCTTGGCTGAACCTGAGTCTCAAAAGCCACAGTAAGTAAAGCAGACAAATACACAGTTTTCCTAATTTCTTTAAGTATCAAAACACCTTTTGGAAAAATGGTCATTTACTTTTTCTGATAGTGTTTCAAGGAAAAAGTGTTTTCCTAATTTCAGATCAGATGAGTTTGATGATATGTCATATATTCAAGTCTCTGGTGCCTCACAGAATTAATCCACAAAGTCATGTTCCTACAGATTCTGCCATTGTGGAGTTCAAAAAGGATGATCTGCATCATCCAGTGGAATTTTTTTCCAAATTATGGTTTTTTGTACCTGAAAATTTTCTCAAAATCATTGCTGTTTTTGAATATTCAGGCTGTGTGTGACCAATGGACAAAAGATATAGTAGGGCCCATTATCTTTTCTTATTACTTATTAAATTCAGCATTCAATTTAACTACTCTTTATCCTTTCCCAGCTTTGCTAGTCAATCCCTTGCGTACTAATTTGTACATAGTTGTGCAAATTGAATCTTTACATCAACTTTACATGGTGGAGATTATCCCTGTTTTACACTTGATAAAAATGATTCTCAGGGAGGTTGTTTGGAGGGTTTTAAATTAAAATCCACAAAGCTGAGTAGTCCCTGCCTTCTTGGGTGGCTCTATTGCTTTGCTGTTGCTTCTGGACTTTCCGTTCGGGGCGCTATCTGTTTACACTGTGGTAGATGGAGGTATATTTCTCCTTCTGCACTTGCTGTGCACTGCACCTCTACTGTTCACACGTGTGCATGTTCAGCTGCTCAGTCGTGTCCACCTCTTTGCACCCCGTGGACTCTCAAGAGACACTTTGTAGAAATAGGATGCAACCATAAAATGTGATTTCTTTTGGAGGAAAAAGTGAGATTATGGGGAAGGTGGTTTACATTCCATTTGAATGAAGGTTTCTACTCTTTCATACCTTGAAGAGAGTTCAGCTTGACAACACAGCACATCCATGAGCTCTACTTCAGAATTTGTGCTTGAGTTATGTTGTACATGTTTAAATTAGCATCAAGCTAATTGCATTGTCTGGCAAGCAGTTTATTATCATTTAAATGTGAAAGGTCATTTAGGTTACAAAAGTGGTAACTTATGTATTCAATACTGCAAGTTCAGTTTTATAAAAACTGTTTTAAACTTTCAAAATACGATTGGGTTAAATTTTTATAGCGTGCTCATCCTTTCTCTACTTCCCAAAAGTTGATTACTCACATTACATTATTTGGTCTATCATAAGACTTTTAACTACTGAAAATCAATAATTCAGTCCATTACAAGCCTTTCCTCAAAGGTTATTTTTATTTTGGCTCCTTACTGATGAGATGCTTCAGCAATATGGAACCTGAACTTATTAATACAGATCATTTGAGACCTGCATTTCTTGGAAGAAGCTTCATGATCCTCTTACCCTTGGCTGAACCTGAGTCTCAAAAGCCACAGTAAGTAAAGCAGACAAATACACAGTTTTCCTAATTTCTTTAAGTATCAAAACACCTTTTGGAAAAATGGTCATTTACTTTTTCTGATAGTGTTTCAAGGAAAAAGTGTTTTCCTAATTTCAGATCAGATGAGTTTGATGATATGTCATATATTCAAGTCTCTGGTGCCTCACAGAATTAATCCACAAAGTCATGTTCCTACAGATTCTGCCATTGTGGAGTTCAAAAAGGATGATCTGCATCATCCAGTGGAATTTTTTTCCAAATTATGGTTTTTTGTACCTGAAAATTTTCTCAAAATCATTGCTGTTTTTGAATATTCAGGCTGTGTGTGACCAATGGACAAAAGATATAGTAGGGCCCATTATCTTTTCTTATTACTTATTAAATTCAGCATTCAATTTAACTACTCTTTATCCTTTCCCAGCTTTGCTAGTCAATCCCTTGCGTACTAATTTGTACATAGTTGTGCAAATTGAATCTTTACATCAACTTTACATGGTGGAGATTATCCCTGTTTTACACTTGATAAAAATGATTCTCAGGGAGGTTGTTTGGAGGGTTTTAAATTAAAATCCACAAAGCTGAGTAGTCCCTGCCTTCTTGGGTGGCTCTATTGCTTTGCTGTTGCTTCTGGACTTTCCGTTCGGGGCGCTATCTGTTTACACTGTGGTAGATGGAGGTATATTTCTCCTTCTGCACTTGCTGTGCACTGCACCTCTACTGTTCACACGTGTGCATGTTCAGCTGCTCAGTCGTGTCCACCTCTTTGCACCCCGTGGACTCCTATGTCCATGGGCTTATCCAGGCAAGAACCCTGGAGGATGTTGCCATTTCCTCCTGCAGGGGCTCTTCCCAACGCAGGAATCGAATCCATGTGTCTCATGGCTCCTGCATTGACAGGCGGACTCTTGACCACTGAGCTACCTGGGAAGCCCCTACTGGGTACACCCTACCCTAGAGTCCCAATATTGTTATATAGTTTCATATTTTAACTAGATTAATTAGCAGTGTTTTAAGTTCTACTACATTTGAATTCATATATTTTGATCATTTTTCTCATCCTTCACAGCTTTTCCCCCCTAAAGTGGGCAGAGTGTTTTTCCTTTGCTTATTCATACATATATTTGTGGGACTAGTGGTAAAAGAATCCATCTGCCAATGAAGGAGACACAAGAGATGTGTGTTGCATGTTTGATCCCTGGTTTGAGATGATCCCCTGGAGGAGGAAATGGCAACCCCCTCCAGTATTCTTGCCTAGAAAATTCCATGGGTAGAGAAGCTTGGCAGGCTACAGGCCATAGGCCCCAAAGAGTCAGACACAACTGAACACACACAGGCATACATCACGAATTTAGCCATAGTGTCTTTCCCAATTATAAATATTTTCCTATTAATTCCTCCAACACATAAAATATTGGAACAGTGTTCTTGATGAGATCTCTATCAAAACATCCTGATCTGCTCAGTTGTATAAATCTCTCTCCATTTAGAGCACAGCTGTTGTCTTGGGATCTCCCTTTATAATCATGGGAATTCCATTCACGTCTTTCCTGGTTTAGAAACCCAGTGTCATGGAACATACATAGCTTACTTGGTTTGCTCCTTGCTTTTGTTTTTCTGGCTGTGCTACACGGCACATGGGATCTTTCTTAGTTCCCTGCTAAGGTTGGAACCATGCCTCTTCAGTGGAAGGGCAGAGCCTTAACCACTGGGCTGCCAGGGAAGTCCTTACTCTTTCCGTTTTGATGAATCACATTTCCCAGGGGTTTCTCAGGAGAAAAAGGGAAAACAAACAAACAAAAAAATAGAAGTAAACTTTTTGAAAGTTTGATATATTTAAATAAGATAACTTGTCCCTAATAACTAAGAGTTTGGTCTAGTGTAGAAATTATTTTCCTTATGAATTTCAGCAACATTGTTCCTTTTACTACTAGACTCTAATGTTGCTATTGAGATGTCTAACACCATTAAGTTTTAGGCCCTTATATAAAACTGATTTCTCTGCTTAAAAGCTAATAGGATATTCTAATCCTTCCCGGCGTTCTAAAATGTCAAAATTTCTGCCTAAGTGTACATTCATTTTAATCTATTTTGCTGTGCACTTTCAATCTGGAAATTCATGACCATCAGGAAAATTTTCTTAAGTTCTTTTTCCTCTATTTACCCTTTTCCATCTTCCTCTAGCCTTCTGTCTGGAATCTTCATTATTTGGATATCAGATCTCTTGGAATGATTCTCTAATATTCTCCTGTTTTCTCTTCTATGTAACTCTTTGTATTTTTTCTCTACTTTCTTGGAGATTTTCTTAATTTTATCATCTATAACTTTCATCTATATGCATCTATTTGATTTCATTTATCTTCCAAGATGTTCTTCTATGGTAGTCTCAATTTTCAAGAACATTTTGTTGTTGTTTTCTAAAGGTTTCCTTTCTTTTTTTTTAAGAGTCTTTCTCTTGTATCATAAGTGAAGGATTTTAGTGCTGTCAAATTCTTTACTGTGTTTTAACTATTTCTTCTGCGTACATTCTATTTCTAATATCTATTAATATATATGATTTTGAATTTAAGATTATTGAGACTCCGCGCAATTGTATGCAGTAAGTCTGTCAACTTCCATATTCAGTGATGTGGTTCGACTCTTCACCAGAAGTTAGTATCTTGACTTCTTTAAAGTCAATGACATTGTCCAGGTGAGACACAATCACCTTCCTACAGAGAGGTGCCTTGCTGTCATTATTCTGAAAACAAGTTGAGTTGATTAAAACAAAGGTAAGTGTGCTTTTTAAACAGGGTTTCAAGGAGTTCTTTTTACACTCTCCTTTCCTAATCTTTTTACTCTGCTATGCTTTGAAAATCCCTCTACTATTGTCTCAATAGTTTCAGAAAGTAGCAGTAATAAATACGTTCAGTTAATCTTCCATTTGGAGAAGAAAGGCCAGCTTTCCTGTGTTAGTTTTCTATCACTGTTATAATTCCCAGGTGGTGCTGGTGGTAAAGAACTCACCTGACAATGAGGGAGATGTAAGAGACTCAGGTTCGATCCCTGTGTTGGGAAGATCCCCTGGAGTAGATGATGGCAGCCCACTCCAGTATTCCTGCCTGGAGAATCCTGTGAACAAAGGAGCTTGGTGGGCTGCTGTCCACTGTGTCACAGAGTCTGACACAGCTGAAGTGACTTGGCACACATACACATACACTGCAACTTGAAGCCTCAGTAGCGCAAATGTATAATGCTACAGTCTATAGGGAGAAGTTTGACATAGGCCTCCTTGGGCTAAAATCAATATGTTACCAGGGCTTAAGTTCTGTCTGGAAGCTCTAAAAGATAATTAATTTCCTTGATGATTTCAGTTTCTAGCTGCTGCTGCTGCTAAGTCGCTTCAGTCGTGTCCGACTCTGTGCGACCCCAAAAACGGCAGCCCACCAGGCTCCCCCGTCCCTGGGATTCTCCAGGCAAGAACACTGGAGTGGGTTGCCATTTCCTTCTCCAGTGCAGGAAAGTGAAAAGTGAAAGTGAAGTCGCTCAGTCATCATTCAGTCCGACTAGTAGCGATCCCATGGACTGCAGCCTACCAGGCTCCTCTGTTACGGCAGCCCACCAGGCTCCCCCGTCCCTGGGATTCTCCAGGCAAGAACACTGGAGTGGGTTGTCATTTCCTTCTCCAGTGCAGGAAAGTGAAAAGTGAAAGTGAAGTCGCTCAGTCATCATTCAGTCCGACTAGTAGCGATCCCATGGACTGCAGCCTGCCAGGCTCCTCTGTCCATGGAACTGCTCATTGCCCTCTCCTTCCATCATCAAAGCCAAAAAATTTGCATCTCTCTGTGCTTTTGTTCATAGTCACATCTTTTGACTCTTCTACCTGCTTCCTCCAATTTTAAGGACTGTTGTGATTACACTGGCCTCACCTGGATAATCTGAAATGATCTTCCCATATCTGTCCTTAGTATAGTCACATCTGCCAGTCACTTTTGCCAAAAAGGTAGCATATTCACAGGTTCCATAGATTATGATGTGGATTTCTTTGAGGATCATTGTACCTCACTAATTTTTCCTCTTTCCTCCTTTTATATCAAATGAAATATTGTCTCAACAAAATATTTTTTCCAGTGTCTCAGTATATGTAAAAATAGGAGCAATATTTATTTTCATTAATAACATCTTTCTTTGTAAAGAAACATATTTAACAAGACATTATTTAATTATTCTGTTAAGAATTTATTTTTGTCATAGTCTATAAGCAAGCCTCACAGTTTATGAGGTTTTATTTTCCACTTTTTTAGAGAGGAGAAAAACAAAACAAAGCAGTGTTTCATTGAATAGATTGAAAATAACATCCAAAACTTCAGGTCCTGAATCTGAGCTTGTATATCAAGTTCACTTTTCTTGGTAAGAACCCTATCCTTTGGTCTTTAAAAAAATATCAAAGATGGATTTACATTTCAGTACATAACCTAAAAGCTTGTGTCAGTATTTGTTGGCAGAAAAATATCTGCCATATAGACACTTAAAATGTATGAAAGCTTGTGACCTAGAAGTTAATTTTAGAAATAAATCCCGTCATATTTTAACCAGATGATCAATGAACAGTATGCAGAGACAGTGGATGGGCCCATGAGACTTGTATTAAGATCAAGGTTATACTTCAGTGGCTGACTAAATGAGAAGGGAAAAATCAGAAAATATCACTTGCATTAAGGTTTATTTTTGTAAATGAACGGTAACAGCATGTCCTTTACCAATAGTCTGTTATTATAATGATATGGACTTACAGTAATATAAATTTTTGAAGTGTGAGATATATGCCTTCCTTTTTCATTAAAGCTTCCTAAATAAATGACTGCTTTTTATTATCAACTTTTATCTCTTCCCCCTATTCACTGATGATATAGCTTCTTGGTTTCATAAGCTATTTGTGTTAAAAGGAAAGTTGTGCACAGAATAAGACAATTAATGATATCATAGACTAGTTTCTTGTAACCCTGTAAAGGTATGACTTCCCTGGCTCTCACTTCCCCGTATGTACAATTTATAGTGTGAAACTGTATTACACTATATTCTGAGATTTGTATTCCACATTATTCAGAACTTCACTTATTAATAAAATATTTAAATTTGCACATGTGAATGAACCCTCTCATCCAACTGTGGTGTTTTGACTAAGATGACTCATGTTTAACACTAGACACTTTCCATTCTGGGTGACTTACTGAGTTGATATTTAACAGTAAAGAAAACACTGTGGCAGATATTTGGTAAACTGAGATCTATGCTGTGATAGGATATATAATTTCCTAAAGAAAGTAAGGATTAATCACAAATTTTAGGCTTATTAGAGGATAAAATAATGATTGATGATCAAGTTGGAGGGCAAAAAATTTGCTTGGGAAAGTGTGTACTTGTGTGCAGATGATTAGTCCCTGTCTCTTATACACATCTCAAAACACCTTTTGGAAAAATGGTCATTTACTTTTTCTGATAGTGTTTCAAGGAAAAAGTGTTTTCCTAATTTCAGATCAGATGAGTTTGATGATATGTCATATATTCAAGTCTCTGGTGCCTCACAGAATTAATCCACAAAGTCATGTTCCTACAGATTCTGCCATTGTGGAGTTCAAAAAGG
>SJYX01003199.1:1004925-1018360 GCA_006410675.1 Oreotragus oreotragus
AATCTCATGGACGGAGGAGCCTGGAAGGCTGCAGTCCATGGGGTCACTGAGGGTTGGACACAACTGAGCGACTTCACTTTCACTTTCGTGCATTGGAGAAGGAAATGGCAACCCCCTCCAGTGTTCTTGCCTGGAGAATCCCAGGGACATGGGAGCCTGGTGGGCTGCCGTCTCTGGGGTCGCACAGAGTCGGACACGACTGAAGTGACTTAGCAGCAGCAGTAGCAGCAGCAGCAGAGTTATATAAAAGCACCTCAAACATTCAGTGTTCTGAGTGTTTTGAAATATAACTATGGGCACAATGAGGAAAAAAGTGATCCAACTCATATCAGGTTTGGGATTGGGATGGGTTTAAACAATGTCGGAGGATCTTGAAAAGCATTTTGTAGCAAGGGATACTGGGACTGTATTTTCAGAGATTTGGAGAAATTACACAGATAATGAAAAGAAGTAAAAGAAACACTGTTATAGATTAATACAGTTTGGAAAACATGTGTTGCAAATATAAGTAGTTCAGAAAGACTAGATGTTGGGTCATAAGAAGTACATTAATATAGGTGATAATTAGAGAGGTGAATAGGGACCCATTCATGAATATTATAATCCTCAAAAAAAGTTGGGTTTTTATGTTGAAAACCAACTTTTAAAGATTTTAAAAGGATGGTGGAATCAGATACATATTTTAGGAAGTTTACTCTTCCAATATATACATGGGATAAAAGGACTTCACAATTTTTATTTCAATGGAACCAATATGTTGCTCATTAAACTTTATTTACAGCTTTACATCCATCAGAATTTATGGGGCTTACAAAATTATATAAAATACAAATAAGATTGCATAAGAAGTGAGAAAAACAAAAAACATATTCTTATTGCAATGGTTAATATAGATTCTGTAATTGATGTAACGTTTCACTCCTGAAAAGTAGGGAGGAAAAAGAGAACCACTTTATGTGAGAACCCTTTATGAGAACCCTTGCCTGAAAAGTATAACACTAACATTTCCCCAAATAACAGCCAGCAATTTCAGATCTTTTTAACTCTCATTATATTTTCACAACATTGTCTCCCTCAAACATTGCAATCAAGCACTCCAAATTACCTGAACTGTTCCCCAAAGGAAAATGTTATTTGAAAGTTTATGTCCTCTCTTTACTTTTCTTTCTGCATTTAAGAGCATTAACTTGATTTAAAGAAAGATGGTAAAATGCAAACTATGAAGAAGCAAATATTGAAACAATAAAACAATTTTGATATTGGCCATTTGCTAATCAAGAGGTGATTTTGGTTCAGGTATGTGTTTCAGAGGAATAATTCCTGATTTCTAATACAAGATGGAATTTAAGAAAAAACGATGTTGAATATTAACACATAAGTTAGAATCATCTGGAATAATATTTTAGATTTTCCACTACTTGAAATTTAATAATGAATGATTCACTGGTTAAATCACTTGAATTTAAAGTTTATGCAACAAAATGTATTTTTAAAATAATTATTTGTAGGAAAATAAAAACTTGATTGTTATTCAACATCACTCAAGGAAATAAATGTTCATATATAGACCCTTTCGTTCATCCTTGGGATTCAACATAGTGATGCGCCAAGGTAGACCACATATAGACTGATATGCATACACAAACCACATACAGTTAAATTCCTGCAACTGTGTAAGCTTTGATGAGGTATTAATCAGAATTTCTGCTTTACAATTTTAATTTATAGCTAACTTGTAGGGCCTTACCTTTGGCTTCCCTGATGGCTCAGATGGTAAAGAGTCTTCCTACAGTGCAGGAGACCCGGGTTCAATCCCTGGATTGGGAAGATCCCTGGAGAAGGAAACGGCAACCACTCCAGTACTCTTGCCTGGAAAATCCCATGGACAAAGGATCCTGATAGGCTACAGTCTCAGTTCAGTTCAGTCGTTCAGTCGTGTCCGACTCTTTGCAACCCCATGAAATGCAGCATGCCAGGCCTTCCTGTCCATCACCAACTCCCGGAGTTCACTCAAACTCACTTCCATCGAGTCGGTGATGCCATCCAGCCATCTCATTCTCTGTCATCCCCTTCTCCTCCTGCCCCCAATCCCTCCCAGCATCAGAGTCTTTTCCAATGAGTCAATTCTTCTCATAAGGTGGCCAAAGTACTGGAGTTTCAGCTTTAACATTATTCCTTAAAAAGAACACCCAGGACTGATCTTTAGAATGTTACAGGTTGGATCTCCTTGCGGTCCAAGGGACTCTCAAGAGTCTTCTCTAACACCACAGTTTAAAAACATCAATTCTTCGGCACTCAGATTTGTTCACAGTCCAACTCGCACATCCATACATGACCACTGGAAAAACCATAGCCTTGACTAGACAGAGCTTTGTTGGCAAAGTAATGTCTCTGCTTTTGAATATGCTGTCTAGGTTGGTCATAACTTTCCTTCCAAGAAGTAAGCGTCTTTTAATTTCATGGCTGCAGTCACCATCTGCAGTGATTTTGGAGCCCCCCAAAATAGAGTCTGACACTGTTTCCACTGTTTCCCCATCTATTTCCCCATGAAGTGATGGGACTAGATGCCATGATCTTCGTTTTCTGAATGTTGAGCTTTAAGCCAACTTTTTCACTCTCCTTCACCATCTGCAGTGATTTTGGAGCCCCCCAAAATAGAGTCTGACACTGTTTCCACTGTTTCCCCATCTATTTCCCCATGAAGTGATGGGACTAGATGCCATGATCTTCGTTTTCTGAATGTTGAGCTTTAAGCCAACTTTTTCACTCTCCTCCTTCACTTTCATCAAGAGGCGTTTTAGCTCCTCTTCACTTTCTGCCATAAGGGTGGTGTCATCTGCATATCTGAGGTTATTGATATTTAGCCCAGCAATCTTGATTCCAGCTTGTGCTTCTTCCAGCCCAGCGTTTCTCATGATGTACTGTGCTATAAGTTAAATAAGCAGTGTGTGTATGTACCACAGCTTTCTTATCCATTCGTCTGCTGATGGACATCTAGGTTGCTTCCGTGTCCTGGCTATTATAAACAGTGCTTCACTGAACATCGGGATACACGTGTCTCTTTCAATTCTGGTTTCCTCAGTGTGTATGCACAGCAGTGGGATTGCTGGGTCATATGGCAGTTCTGTTTCCAGTTTTATAGGGAATCTCCACACTGTTCTCCATAGTGGCTGTACTAGTTTGCCTTCCCACCAACAGTGTAAGAGGATTCCTTTTTCTCCACACCTGCTCCAGCATTTATTGCTTGTAGACTTTTGGATAGCAGCCATTCTGACTGGCATGAAATGGTACCTCATTGTGGTTTTGATTTGCATTTATCTGATAGTGAGTGACATTGAGCATCTTTCCATGTGTTTGTTAGCCATCTGTATGTCTTCTTTGGAGAAATGTCTATTTAATTCTTTGGCCCATTTTTTGATTGGGTCATTTATTTTTCTGGAATTGAGCTGCAGGAGTTGCTTGTATATTTTTGAGATTAGTTCTTTGTCCATTGCTTCATTTGCTATTATTTCCTCCCATTTCGAAGGCTGTCTTTTCACCTTGCTTATAGTTTCCTTAGTTGTGCAGAAGCTTTTAATTTTAATTAGGTCCCATTTGTTTATTTTTGCTTTTATTTCCAATATTCTGGGAAGTGGGTCATAGAGGATCCTGCTGCGATTTATGTTGGAGAGTGTTTTGCCTGTTTTCCTCTAGGAGTTTTATAGTTTCTGGTCTTATGTTTAGATCTTTAATCCATTTTGAGTTTAGTTTTGTGTATGGTGTTAGAAAGTGTTCTAGTTTCATTCTTTTACAAGTGATTGACCAGTTTTCCCAGTACCGTTTGTTAAAGGATTGTCTTTACTCCATTGTATATTCTTGCCTCCTTTGTCAAAGATAAGGTGTCCACAGGGACGTGGATTTATCTCTGGGCTTTCTATTTTGTTCCTTTGATCTATATTTCTGTCTTTGTGCCAGTACCATACCAACTTGATGACTGTGACTTTGTAGTAGAACCTAAAGTCAGGCAGGTTGATTCCTCCAGTTCCATTCTTCTTTCTCAAGATTGCTTTGGCTATTTGAGGTTTTTTGTATTTCCATACAAATTGTGAAATTATTTGTTCTAGCTCTGTGAAAAACAACCGTTGGTAGCTTGATAGGGATTGCATTGAATCTATAGATTGCTTTGTGTAGTATACTCATTTTCACTATATTGATTCTTCTGATCCATGAACATGGTATATTTCTCCATCTATTAGTGTCCTCTTTGATTTCTTTCACCAGTGTTTTATAGTTTTCTATATGTAGTAGTCCACCTTATATATGACTCATCTAACTCAAAGAGGTAAGTTTGTTTCATTATCCTCCTTAGAGATAAGAAAGTTGAGGCACAAAATAATTTTAAAACTCTTTCAGAACTAACCAGATAGAAGCAGAGCCTGGATTTGAACCCAGGGAGCCTAGTTACAGAAATCACACTTTTAATGAATATACCCTGTGTCCTGTAAAAAGTGTAAATACTGCAGTTCAACAATAAGTAACTCCTTCAAGTTATGAAAAGAAACCCCACAATTTTCCTCAACATCTCGCAACTCTAATAGGGGTTGGAAGTTTGGGGGTTAAATTCAAGCAAGGTTCATGGCACCACATCCTCTGAAGCCACATGGGAAGCCTGGCCTGTCCGAGGCTGCAGTCTGGTCAGGAGACTTAGTCTGTCTCCTGCAATAACCCCCGCTGTGTTTTCTCTCCTAGTTGAGCCTACGGTGACTGGTATCCTGTAAAGAGTTGGCCCCTATGGCACCACAACCTCCTGGTTTGCTCTGTGAATGGTTTCTACCCTGGCCACATTGAAGTCAGGTAGTTCCAGAATGGCCAGGAAGAGGAGGCCGAGGTGGTCTCCACAGGCCTGATCCCTAATGGAGACTGGACCTTCCAGATCATGGTGATGCTTGAAATAGTTCCTCAGGGTGGAGAGGTCTATGCCTGCCATGTGAAGCACCCCAGCCGGACGAGCCCTGTCACAGCAGAATGGAGTGAGGAGCTCTCTGATCTCATAAGTTTCTCAGCCACCAAGGAGGGGACCCGCTTACCCCCGAGTGTCAGGTTTCTCCTCTCCCCACACAAGTGTCCATGGGTTTCATGTTCTCTTCTCCTTCAGCTGAGGTTGTTGGGGTTGCCCTGTGACGTCCTGTGATGGAGATCCTCCAATAGTTTGCAGATATCCCGTGATGATTTCTGTAAATGCCTGGGTGCCCTCTGCCCTGGGGAGCCAGTTCTGCCCAGAAAGCAGACCCTCCTGTGACCTCCTGGGCACCAGTCCCCTGTGTCAAGTTGGGCTTGTGCTTCGGACACTCTTGCCCTGAGTTGTTCACTGTGATCTGAGAAGGGGCACACCCCCTCCAAGGACCTTCCTGACCTGAGGGAAGTTCAGTCCCAGCTTTGCCTTTTATTAGCTCTGTCAGCCAAGACAGACTTCCTCACCTCATCCAGTCCCAGGCTCCTCATCCATCAGATGTTGAAGATGTGCGGCCTCCTATCAGGGCTGGGATATTTAAATGATTCACTGCCTGAACCTTGTAGTAACTCAGCTTGAATTCTCATCTCTTTTCTAGGAATGGCCAGTTATTTCAGTTTTTTCAGAGCAGGCTTCTTCCCCCCGGTTTCAATTAGAGAAGTTGGATTTGGGATAAAAATAACTCAGAAACTGGCTTCTTTTCTCAGGGGCACAGGACGAATCTTCACAAGAAAAGATGCTGAGTGGAATTGGGGCCTGTGTTCTGGGTCTGCTCTTCCTTGGGATGGGGCTGCTCTTCTACATCAGGAGGTAAGGGACCTGTTGGCAGCTGAGACGCCCCACAGATTGTTTGGAGGAAGAACTATGGCTTTACTCAATGAAGTTCTCTGAATACAACCTTTGTCTAGTTGATCTCAACTTTCCTAGAAATCCAGAAAGTACCTATGGGTGAAATATAAGAGGTGATGGCCTGTAGAGATGAGAGAAGGGTTAGCATGTATGGAGATCTCAGATGGAAATCCTTGGGCAAATGCAAGAAGAGATACTAAGGCTGATGAAATGGTGCTGGATATGTGTGATGGAAGCTTCCTAGGTCATATGCATTCCAGGGTCTGCTCCCCTGTCCACCCTGGTATTCAGTGATGTGAGCTGTGGTGTCGAGAAATCTCAGGGGGTGGTCAGGGGCTGAGACACTGTATCCTGGGAATGTGCCTCCTCCCTCTCCTTTCCTAGAAGACACTGGGATTCAGCCAAGGTAATGCCCTTTCTTCCCCTTTTAGAGAGAGATTTGGTCTCCTAGGAACAGTGGTGGAGATGACAAGTGAGGCAACAGACAAAATGAGAAAGACTGAATTCTGATTAGGCAGTTTGCAATAAAGCTTTGCACAGTTAATAAGAGAACAGACTTGTGTTTGCCAAGGTGGAGGGGGTGGAGAAGAGAGAGATTGGGAGTCTGGGATTGGCAAATGGGTATTATATACAGGATGGATAAACACTAAGGTCCTACTGTACAGCATAGGAAACTCTATATCCTGAGATAAACCATAATGGAAAAGATCTTTTTAAAAATGTATGTATGTGGGGTTTTCCCTGGTGCTCCAGTGGTTAAGAAGCCACCTCGTGATGCAGGGGACACAGGTTCAATCCAGGGCTGGGGAACTAAGATCCCACATGCCACAGGGATAATAAGCCTGCATGCCACAGCTACTGTGTCCATGCACCCTAGAGCTTGCACTCTGCAACAGGAGAAGCCACTGCAGTGAGAAGCCACCAGCCACAACTAGAGAAAGCCCGTGCCCCACAACAAAGATCCAGTGCAACCGTAAATAAATGAAAAGTAGAAGTTAAATGTATATATGTGTATAACTGAGTCACTGTGCTATACAGCAGAAATGGAAACAGCACTGTAAATCAACTATATTTCAATAAAATTAACAAATAAAGACTGCCAGGCCAGCAGCCACCAAAAGGGCATCCCTTCAATTAAAACTCTAAAAATAATAAAATAAGAGGCCCATGTCCTGAGGTCGCTGTGGTTCAAGGAGGCTTAAGACTGATTTCCGCCTTCTTACTGCAGAGCTCTCAGGGGAGGCCCCCAGGAAGGGGGAAAGAAGCAGCGTGAAGCAGTGGTATGGAAACAGCCCTCTCCTCTGTCCCCTGCAGGTCTCCTGAGCTGGAGCAGAGACCGTGACACTCAGATGAGAGAGAATCTTCGGTCCCAGCTCTTTTGCAGCTTGAAAAGGTTTCCTACTTCAGACCGTGGGCCTCTTTTGTTGGATTACTTTTAGGGTTTTTAATCGAAGGGATGCCCCTCTGGTGGCTGCTGGCCTGGTCGTCTTTATTTGTTAATTTCATTGAAATATGGTTGATTTGCAGTGTTGTTTTCATTTCTGCTGTACAGCGTTCACTCCTCACGACGAGAGTACTTTCTCGGGATCTAATTTGCTCTGGGTTGAATGACCCTGCAGAAAAAGTCCTGGGGGGCTTCTTCGGCCCCTACCCTGCACCCAGAAGTCCCCAAGATTGATCCCCGTACCTTATCTTCATTCTGTCCTGGTCCTCTTTGTTCTCTACCCCTGCTGCCTCCCTCCATACACATTTCTTTATATGTATTTTTTGAAATACAAAAGAGTGGAATCTTTGTACTGGTTAGACAAGGCATGGTGTGTATTCATGAGAGCATAAGTCAGAAGTCAGTTTCAACTGCTCAGTGATCTCATTCCTCTAAGTTCCTTTAAGGTTAGAGAGGAACAGAAATGGGCAAACAGGGAAGGAGCCAAAGAGCTACTTTCCAAAAGCAACAAATTTGAGTAAGGTGATACACAGAAGCAGAAAATTGCAACTCTGTAATCAGAACAGAGTTTTTAACATTTTCCTATAGCATAAAGATTAAAGAGGGGAAAGGCAGAAAAGTAACTATAGCTACTTCAACTTGGGAACAAACAACACAAAAAAGACTCTTTTGAGACAACAAAAAATACAAAAAGGGAAGGGAAAAAGTACAGAAGCCAAATAGGTAAATGAAGATAAAATGCTATCAGCAGGAAAAAAGACTATTTTATCTATAATTTGTTTTCTTTTAATATAAATTTATTTATTTTCATTGGAGGCTAATTACTTTACAATATTGTATTGGTTTTGCCATACATCAACATGAATCCGCCACAGGTATACACATGTTCCCATCCTGAACCCCCCCCTCCTCCCCATACCATCCCTCTGGGTCGTCTCAGTGCACCAGCCCCAAGCATCCAGTATCATGCATCGAACCTGGACTATGATATGTTTTATACGAACTTCATGGTGGCCACAAAACATAAATCTAGAGCAGAGATATGAAACATTAAAAAAAAGGGAACTGAAGAAGACATACTACAAAGCCACCAAGTTAAAATGGCAGATAGAACACAAGGAAAAAGGAAGCAATAGAGATCAGAAAACAACCAGAAACCAAAAGAGAAAATAATAGTACTGTGTCCTCATCTATCAATAATCACCCTAAATGTAAATAAGTTGAATCAGCCAATCAAAACACACCACTGGCAACCACTTCTCTGTTCATTGTATCTAAGCATTTATTTTTGTTTGATATGTTTTATTTATTCATTTTTGCTTGTTTTTGCATTCCACATATATCAGTAAAGTCATACAATATATATCTTTCTCTATCTGACTTATTTTACTTGGCATCATACCCTCGAAGTCCATCCATGTGGTTGCAACTGGCAAGACTTCACCTTTTTTTATGGCTGATAGCACTCTATTGTATAAATATATATATATACCACATACCACATCTTGTTTTAATCCATTCATCTGTTGGTGGGCACTTAGGTTGTTTCCCTAGTTTGGCTATTGCAAATATTACTGTGATAAACATGTGGATGCATATATCTTTTGAGTTAGTGTTTGCATAGTCTTTGGATAAGTACCCAAAAGTGGGAGGAGGGTGAAATGGGTAGAGGGGATCAACTGTATGAAGGTGAATGGAAACTAAATTTGTGGCATGCTCTAGTGTACACAAAAGTAGAAATAAAATGTTTTAATGCAAAACTTATATAGTGTTATAAATTAATGTTCATTTCAGTTCAGTTGCTCATGTCCGACTCTTTGTGACCCCATGGACTGCAGCACGCCAGGCTTCCCTGTCCATCACCAACTCCCGGAGCTTACTCAAACTCATGTCCATAGAGTCGGTGATGTCATCTAACCATCCCATCCTCTGTTGTCCCCTTCTCCTCCTAAATTAATGTTACCTCAATAAAAAATAAATTTAAAGCAAGAAAAAAATCTATAATTTACTAAAACATTAAATTTTACATGTAGAAAGAGTGAAATTGTGGTAAGCTAATTACACCTCAGGAGATTTGTTAAAATAATCTTTTTTTTTTTTTTTTTAAGAAAAAGTACCTAAGCAAGACAGAAAACCTAGAAGACATAAGTAAAAATATGTATTTGAATAAAAATTAAAAATATATTTGCATGGATAAAATAAGTTTTAAAGAAATATGTAAAGCTCAGGAAAACTTTGTAACACATAAGGCTGACAATTGGATTAGCTTTCTTATCATCTAAAATTGTCAACAAATCTATAAATAAATAAACAAAAATAAACAACAGAAAGCTGGTCAAAGATCTAGACTATTTACAGATGATAATATACCAAAGGCCATTAAGCATGAAATATTTACTGAAACACACCAATAATGAAAAACATACAAATTCAGATGGCAATATGATGAAATATTTCTCCCCCAAATTGGCAAATGTAGTAGTCTGGTTTTGTAAATAAAGGATTTAGAAGATTCTGTGAGAATGGATTCTCTCATATATTATTAGTAACATTATGAACTTGGTTGTATCTATGGTTCAGATGGTAAAGAATATGCCTGCAATGCAGGAGTCCTGGGTTCAATCTCAGGGTCAGGAAGATACCCTGGAGAAGGGAATGGCAACCCACTCCAGAAATCTTGCCTGGAAAATTCCATGGACAGAGGGATTTGGCAGCCTACAGTCCATGGGGTCGCAAAAAGTCAGACACAGCTGAGCCGTTAACACAGTCATTAAAATTAAGAGTGCAGATGTTGCATGATTGACAGCAACAATGAAATCCGCGTCTATGTATCTGCTATGTTCTGAATGCTTGTGCCTCTACAAATGTGTCTGTTGAAACCTGATCCTTAATGTGATGGTATTAGGAAGCAGAGCCTTTGGGGGTGATTAGGTCTTGAAAGTTGAGCCCCTATCAGTTCAGTTCAATTCAGTCGCCCATGAATTGCATCACTCCAGGCCTCCCTGTCCATCACCAACTCCCGGAGTTCACTCAGACTCACATCCATCGAGTCAGTGATGCCATCCAGCCCTCTCATCCTCGGTCGTCCCCTTCTCCTCCTGCCCCCAATCCCTCCCAGCATCAGAGTCTTTTCCAATGAGTCAACTCTTCGCATGAGGTGTCCAAAGAACTGGAGTTTCAGCTTCAGCATCAGTCCTTCCAATGAACACCCAGGACTGGTTTCCTTTAGAATGGACTGGTTGGATCTCCTTGTAGTCCAAGGGACTCTCAAAAGTCTTCTCCAACACCACACTTCAAAAGCATCAATTCTTTGGCGCTCAGCTTTCTTCACAGTCCAACTCTCACATCTATACATGACTACTGGAAAAACCATAGCCTTGACTAGATGGACCTTTGTTGGCAAGGTAATGTCTCTGCTTTTGAGTATGCTATCTAGGTTGGTCATAACTTTCCTTCCACGGAGTAAGCATCTTTTAATTTCATGGCTACGGTCACCATCTGCAGTGATTTTGGAGCCCAAATAAATAAAGTGTGACATTGTTTCCACTGTTTCCCCATCTATCTGCCATGAAGTGATGGAACCAGATACCAGGATCTTAGTTTTCTGATGTTGAGCTTTAAGCCAACTTTTTCACTCTCCTCTTTCACTTTCATCAAGAGGCTTTTGAGTTCCTCTTCACTTTCTGCCATAAGGGTGGTGTCATCTGCGTATCTGAGGTTATTGATATTTCTCCCAGCAATCTTGATTCCAGCTTGTCCTTCTTCCAGCCCAGTGTTTCTCATGATGTACTCTGCATATAAGTTAAATAAGCAGGGTGACAATATACAGCCTTGACATACTCCTTTTCCTATTTGGAACCAGTCTGTTGTTCCATGTCCAGTTCTAACTGTTGCTTCCTGACCTGTATATAGGTTTCTCAAGAGGCAGGTCAGGTGGTGTGGTATTCCCATCTCTTTCAGAATTTTCCACAGTTTATTGTGATCCACACAGTCAAAGGCTTTGGCATAGTCAATAGGGCAGAAATAGATGTTTTTCTGGAACTCTTTTGTTTTTTCCATGACCCAGTGGATGTTGGCAATTTGATCTCTGGTTCCTCTGCCTATGACGTTAATGCCCTTATAAAGGACCAAAGAGATCAGTGTCTTCCCTTCCCACCATATGAGGCTACAAGTGAGATGTTGGCAGTTTGCAAACCCAGAAGAGGTTTCTCACCAGCACTTGACCTTGCTGGCACCCTGAACTCAGATTTCCCAGCCTCCAGAACTGTGAGATATAAAATTCTGTTATTTATAAGCTACCCCGCTTATAGTACTTTCTGGGGGCCTGAAGGAACTAAGACAATATCTGTCTCAAGGGAACAATCCTACATGAGCCTAAAGAAACCCCTACTCAAATGTTTGTTGCACCAGGGTTTGGAGCAATAAAATTATTTCAAAATTCTAACAGAGAAACTTATAAACTTGTCTTGATTATAAATATTCTGTATGTTAAAAAATTATATGTTAAATACTGGTGTATACCTCTTTGAGTAGTCAGATAATCCCAGACTTCCATCTTAGTTAAAAACATTCTGATTAAATTCTCACATATGTGCCCAAGATGACATATTAAAAATGTCATTGAAGAGAAAAGAAACAGTCTAATTTTCAGAGAAAGAACAGATGAATTATGGTATAGCTGGGCAAAGGGATAATATGCCAAGTGTTACGTGAATGAATGTAGGACTAGCCAGCCTGGATAGCAAAAAAAAAAGAAAAAATCATTAAGTACAAAAGCCCCAGAATATCCAAAGCAACCCTGAGAAAGAACAAAGCCAGCGGTATCACACTTCCTGGTTTGAAACTATAGTAAAAAGTTATAGTAATAAAAACAGTATAGCCTGACATTAAAATGGACACACAGACCATTGAAAAAGAATAAAGAGCCCAGAATTAAACCCTTGGATGTAGAGTCAACTAATATTTCACAAGGGAGTCAAAAATATCCAATGGGGAAAGAATAGTGTCTTTAAGAAAATATGCTGTGTAAACTAAAGTAACACACACCGAGAAAAGTAGAAGCAAGGATAAGATGACAGTAAGAGAGGGAATAAATAGAATGGAAAATAGATGTATAGAGACTTTCCTGGTGGTCCAGTGGCTAAGACTCCAAGCTTCCAGTGCAGGGGCACAGGTTCAGTCCCAGGTTATGGAACTAAGATTCTACATGCCATCTGGTGCAGCAAAAAAAAAAAAGATTCTTAGTTGATAGCAATAAAGGATTTGCAGTTAATTTTAAAAGAAAATAGATGTATAATAAAGAAAATCACAAAGCTAGAGTTTTCTTTCTTTCTTTCTTTTTTGATGATCCACCTGCAAGACTGACAAGGAAGAAAAATCCAACTTGCGAATTATTAACATCTATAATGAACGGATGCCATTCCTACAGATTCTACAAACATTAAAAAGATGCTAACAGAATATAAAGAATTTTGTGCCAGTAGATTGGACGTTTTAGATGAAATTCTTTGAAAACCACAATATTTCATGACCTGCTGCTGCTGCTGCTAAGTCGCTTCAGTCGTGTCCAACTCTGTGCGACCTCATAGAAGGCAGCCCACCAGGCTCTCCCGTCCCTGGGATTCTCCAGGCAAGAACACTGGAGTGGGTTGCCATTTCCTTCTCCAGTGCATGAAAGTGAAAAGTGAAAGTGAAGTCACTCAGTCACGTCCGACTCTTAGAGATCCCACGGACTGCAGCCTACCAGGCTCCTCTGTCCATAGGCTTTTCCAGGCAAGAGTACTGGAGTGGGGTGCCATTGCCTTCTCCCATGTCATGACCTACTTCTGTGTAAAAGTCATTACACTGCTCCTTCCATTTTCAGTTATGTTTGAAAATTTCCATAATAAAAAAAATGTTAATAAATAAAAATAAAATTTCCACAGCCACTTCCAAAAAAATTACTCCAGAACTTCTACAGCCATTTGGACTTCCCTGATGGTACAGTGAATAAGAATCTGCCTGCCAATGGCAGGGGCCATGGCTTCAATCCATGCTTCAGAAAGACTTCACGTGCCTCAGAGCAACCAAGCCCTACTGCCACAAGTACTGAGCCAGTGCTCTAGAGACCGAGCTTCATCAAAAGAGAAGCCTGGACAATGAGAAGCCTGCGC
>SJYX01003199.1:1024795-1045437 GCA_006410675.1 Oreotragus oreotragus
TTAAAAACTACTGTATTTCCTTTTTTATATTCCAAATACATTGATTAATATATTCCCAGGTGCCTAAGGATATGGAGGCCTGGCGGCAATCATTGACTCAACAATGAGAAAAGCCCTATGCTAATACTCCAAACTCTCTGTGCTGTTTATGGTTGAGAGGTTGTCACACAAGCTAGTCTGTCAGCAGAGAGGTTTGACCTGAGACACCCTTGTCCCACCCAGGGCAGGGAATTAGCAGCAATTATTGACACAACAAATGAAAAAACCCTTCACCAATATAATTCCCAACCAACCCACTATACTAATAATTTCTAACTTCCCACAAGAATTTGCCTTTAGTAAGTCTAAAACATCTCGTGCCTGTCATGGTTGGGGGGCTGTAAACCATCACACGCGGCCGGACGGACCTATACAGGCAGGCTAGATAACCTTCAGCGTTCGTAAGCTGAAACACTCTTGTCACGCCCAGGAATTTTTATTGACTTGGAGCTGCACGTTTACTCCTTCTCCGAGAGAAATGGTTAGGGGGGAGAGCTCCCCGGAAGGTCAAAGGTGTAGGTGAGAGCAAAAAACAGACTCTGGTTTTGGGGTAGATGCTCGGGAACAGGGGGTCTCCTGAGGCTTGATCACGCCTTTGCGTATGCCCAAGCCTCCTTCCTCATGACCTTTGCCATGGGCGGAGTTCCTCACGCTGGCCCCCCGCAAGTTTGAGCAAACTCCAGGACATGGTGAAGGACGTGCTGCAGTCCTGGGGCCCCAAAGAGTCAGACACAACTGAGCGCCTGAACGCCTGAACAACAACAGCACATAAACATACCTTCACCCACACAGAGACCATAGAAAAAGCAGGAGAAACAAGCAAGCAAACAAAAATCCTTGCCTTGATTTTCGATGAGAATTTAATTGAATGTAGATTGATTTAGAGGTAACTAGCATTTAAAATACTTACCCTTACCATCTCTGACCTTTGCTGTCATCAATTACATGGGTTTACTGACTTCTACCAGTGATGTTTTGTAGTTTTCAGTATAGAAGTCTTACTCACATCTAGTTAGGTTTATTCCTAGATATCTGATATTTGGGATTGCTACTCTGAATGATATCATTTTCTCAGTTTTGATATTTCTTCATTTCTGGTAGAGCATAATAGAGTTGGTTTTCTATATATTGGCCTTTTATCCAACAATGCTATTAAATCTGTTAGTCTGTCTACTATTTTATTTTCAAACTGTAGGATTAAATTAAGAGTAAATAATGACAATTTTACCTCTCTTGCAACCCTTATACCTTTATTTTTCTCTCCATTTTTCATTGTCTACCATCTCCAGTATTCCAGATATCAAGAAGATTTTAAATATTTCACCACTGAGTCTGATGTGTGCAGCAGAATTATCTTCTTAGACTGAGAAAATTTCTCCTGAATGCTCATTCTTTAATAAGAGGTTTAAATTTTTTAAAAATGAAGAACAGAGATTGAATTCGGTTTTAAAATTCTGTCTCTAAAAACTATTTTATAATTCCATCCGCATGGTCATATGCCTTTCTCCTTCTTTAGTTAACACATTAATGGACGTCTGGTCAGCGTAATAAAACAAGAAAAAGAAATCAGTGGTGTGCTATATTGTCAGATCTGAAATTTGAATTGCAGCCAAGACCTCATCGAGCCTCAAAGGGTCCCAGATTGTGAGTTCCTTCTCTACTTTCACTGTTTCTGTCTCTACCCAGCTACTTCCCGTCAACCTGAACAGCTGAACTGCACTTGATTCTCAAAGGTTTCACATCCCGATGAGCTAATGAAACTATTCTGACAAGCCAAAAACACCCTTTCATAAAATCCAGGGGGACCCCATTATCTTGTTACTACAAAGGTTGTCTTCCGTAGCCCCTACTTATTCACTCTGTTCCTGAGTGCAGCCTCCATGTGCCCCTATGGAGGGAGTTGTATCCTCAGGCTGTGAGTCTACATAATAAACTGCTCTCAATTCATCCGTCCATTTGGATGTTGTTTGTTCAGCCATTTCATACTATTAAAGGTAGGAGACCCTCCTTCATCTACAGAATGAAGAGGAAGTGGTCAGAACACATGCATATCAGAAATACAATTGTGTGTGTGTGTGTGTCTGTGCATGTTAGTTGCTCAATGGTGTCCAACTCTTTGCAACCCTGCAGATGGTAGCTTTCCAGGCTTCTCAGTCCATGAAAAATCTACAGGCAGGAATACTGGAGTGGATTGCCATGCCCTTCTCCAGGGGATCTTCCCAACCCAGAGATCGAACCCATGTCTCCTGCACTCCAGGCAGATTCTTTACTGTCTGAGCCACCAGGAAAACCCCTAAATAAAATTATACCTATCCTCATTTGATATAATGGTCCACACAAAAATTTCCAAGGAATGCCCTCCCCTTCATAAAAAATTCTATAACCAACAGTATTTTTCACAGACCTAGAACAAATAATTTCACAATTTGTATGGAAATACAAAAAACCTCAAATAGTCAGGGACGGGGGAGCCTGTTGGGCTGCTGTCTATGGGGTCGCACAGAGTCGGACATGACTGAAGTGACTTTGCAGCAGCAGCAGCAACCAAACTTAAAGCTATTTTATAGTTAGAGTGATCACAACTAATGGCTATTTTAGAAGGATGGGTACTTAGATCAATGAAACAATATAAAAAATCCAAGAACAGATCTATAGCAGCCCACTTTTGACAAAGGAGGTGAAAAATCTCTGAAAACTATAAGAGGTTCAGTAAATAAATGAAAAGATATACCAAATGCAAAACCAATACAATATTGTAAAGTAATTAACCTCCAATTAAAATAAATAAATTTATATTAAAAAATTCTAGATAACTAATAATGGATTTTATCAAAAGTACAGATTTCAAAATCAATTTTAAAATCAACATGTATGTCTATATATGGCAATGAAGACATAAAACAAAAGTTAAAAATATAATATCTACAATAAGACCAGAAAGAGAGACTTAAGTATAACTAACAGAATATGTAAAGAACTTGTACACTAAAAGGCTGATGAAAGAAGTCAAAGATATAAATAAATAATGGAAAGTGTAACCATATCTATCAGCTGAAAACCTGAACATAGGAAAGATGTCAGTTCTTTCTCAAGTTGACATCCTGGTTTAATGTAATTTTAGTCCACGTCCCAGCAAAATCTTTAATAGTTGTAGAAAACTTATTCTGAAACATTTATGAAAAAGCATATGAATTAGGATAGATAAAACAAATTGAATGAAGAAAAATAAATATGTGGGATGTTTATTTCCAAATATAAATGATGTTTAACCAAACTTAAAACTATTTTATAGCTAGAGTGATCAAAACTAATAGCTATTTTGGAAGGATGGGTACTTAGATCAATAAAACAATATAAAAAAATCCAAGAATAGATCTATAGCAGCTCACTTTTGACAAAGGAGGTGAAAAATCTCTGAAAACTATGAGGTTCAGTAAATAAATGAAAAGATATACCAAACTGATGAAATTAGAAGAATTAATAGTGTTCAAATGTCCATAGCACTAAAGGAATCAACAGATTTAATGCAATCCCTATCAAAACTCCAATGGCATTTTTCACAGAACTAGAACAAATATTCCTAAAAGCTGTAAGGAAGTACAGAAGGTGCTGATTAACTAAAGCAGACTTGAGAAACAACAAAAAAGCTAGAGGTATCATGCACCCTAATTTTAAACCATATTGCAAAGCTATAGTAATCCAAACAGTATGCTTTTGGCATAAAAATAGACATATGGAACAATGAAACAGAAATTAAACCCACACATATATAATCAATGAATTTATTTTTTTTAAGTCAAGAATATACAATGGGGAAAGGACAGACTCTAATAAATTTTTGGGATATTGGGGAAATTAGAAAGTTGCATGCAAAGCAATAAAAGTTGATCACTAACTTAGACCATACACAAAAATTAACTCAAAATGGGTTAAATACTTGATTAAAGATCTGAAGTCATAAAACTCCTAGTTGTTGTTCAGTCGCTAAGTCTTATCCAGCTCTTTGTGACCCCGTGGACTGCAGCACACCAGGATCCTCTGTCCTTCACTATCTCCTGGAATTTGCTCAAATTCATGTCTATTGAGTTGGTGATGCTATTTAACCATCTCATTCTCTGCTGCCCTCTTCTCCTTTTGCCTTCAATCTTTCCCAGAATCAGGGTATTTTTTTTCTCCAATGAGTCAGCTCTTCTCAGGTGGCCAAAGTCTTGGAGCTTCAGCTTCAGTGTCAGCCCTTCCAGTGAATAGTCAGAGTTGATTATCTTTATGAGTGACTGGATTGATCTCCTTGCAGTCCAAGGGAATCTCAAGAGTCTTCTCCAGTACCACAGTTTGAAAACATCAACTCTTAGGCTCTCAGCCTTCTTTGCGGTCCAACTCTCACATCCATACGTGACTACTGGGAAAACCACAGCTTTAACTAGATGGACCTTTGTTGGCACAATGATGTCTCTGCTTTTTAAAACACTGTCTATGTTTGTCATAGCTTTTCTTTCAAGGAGCAAGTATGTTTTCATGACTGCTGTCATTTTGGAGAGACTTTGAAGCCACAGTGATTTTGGAGTCCAAGAAAAAAAAATTTGTCTCTTTTTCTCCTTCTATTTGCCATGAAGTGATGGGACCAGGTGCCATGATCTTAGTTGTTTTGAAAGTTGAGTTTCAAGTCAGCTTTCCCCTCTCCTCTTTCGCCCTCATCAAGAGGCTCTTTAGTTCTTCTTCACTTTCTGCCATTAAAGTTGTATCATCTGAATATCTGAGGCTGTTGATATTTCTCCCAGCAATCTTGATTCCAGTTTGTGATTCATCCAGTACAGCATTTCACATTATGTACTCTGCACAGAAGTTAAGTGAGTGGATTGACAATATACAACATTGTTTTCCTTTCCCAGTTTTGAACCAGTGGCATTGTTCCATGTCTGTTTCTAACTGTTGTTTCTTGACCTGCTCTCAGGTTTCTCAGGAGACATGTAAGATGGTCTGGTATTCCCATCTCTTTAAGGATTTTCCACAGTTTGTTGTGATCCACACAGTCAACGGCTTTAGCATAGTCAATGAAGCAGAAGTAGATGTTTGTCTGGAATTCCCTTGCTTTTTTCCATGATCCAATGAACTGGCAATTTGATCTCTGGTTCCTCTGCCTTTCCTAAATCCTGCTTATACATCTGGAAGTTCTTGATTCATGTAGTGCTGAAGCCTAGCTTGAAGGATTTTGAGCATAACCTTGTGAAATGAGTGCAATTATATGATAGTTTGAACATTCTGTCATTGCTCTTATTTGGGTTTGTAGTGAAAACTGACCTTTTCCAGTCCTGTGGCCACTGCTGAGTCTTCCAAATTTTGAATGCAACACTTTAACAGCATCACCATTTAGGATTTTAAAGAGCTCGACTGGAATTCTATCACCTCCACTAGCTTTGTTCATAGTAGTGCTTCCAAAGCCCCACTTGACTTCATACTGCAAGATGTCTGGTTCAAGGTGAATGACCACACCATCGTGGTTATCCAGGTCATTAAACCTTTTTGCGTATAGTTCTTCCATGTACACTTGCTGGTTCTTCATCTTTTCTGCTTCTTTTAGGTCCTTACCATTTCTGTCCTCATACTCATCCTTGCATGAAATATTCCCTTGATATCTCTAATTTTCTTGAAAAGATCCCTAGTCTTTCCCATTCTATTGTTTTCCTCTATTTCTTTGCTTTGTTCACTTAAGAAGACCTTCTTAACAATTTGATGTATGGCAGAAACCAACACAATGTTGTAAAGCAATTATCCTTCAATTAAGTATAAATTTTAAAAAAGTTTAAAGGCCTATCTCTCCTTGCTATTCTCTGGAACTCTGAATTCAGTTGGATGTATCTTTACCTTTCTCCCTTGCCTTTCACTTCTCTTCTTTCCCCAGCTGTTTATAAAGCCTCCTCAGACAACCTCTTTGCCTTCTTGCATTTCTTTTTCTTTGGGATGATTTTGGTCACTGCCTCCTGTACAATGCTATGAACTTCCATCCATAGTTCTTCAGGCACTGTCTACTAGATCTAATCCCTTGAATCTAATTATCACCTCTACTGTACAATCACAAGGGATTTGATTTAGGTCATACACAAATGGCCTAGTGGTTTTCCCTACTTTCTTCAATTTAAGCCTGAATTTTGCAATAAGGAGCTCATGATCTGAGCCACAGTCAGCTCCTGGTCTTATTTTTGCTGACTGTATAGAGCTTCTCCATCTTCAGCTGCAAAAAAAACAAAATCAATCTGATTTCAGTATAAAATTTCTGGAAGATAACTAAAGGGAATGCAATTGATATCAGTCTTAGGGATGATTTTTAAGATTTGAACCAAAAGCAAAGGCAAAAAGCTAAAAATAAATAAGTGGAACTATTTCAAACTAAAAATTCTCTGCACAGCTAAGGAAATCATCAACAAAAGGAAACACAACCTCCTGAATAGAGGAAAATATTTGCAAATGATATGTCTGATGAGAAGTTAATATCCAAAATATATAAAGAGCCTTTAGAGCTTAATTTTTAAAATTTCATTAAAAATGGGTCAGAGGATCTGAATAAATATTTTTACAGAGAAGACGTACAGATACCCAACAGGTACATGAAAAGGTACTCAACATCACTAATTATCAAAGGAATTGAAATCAAGCCACAATATGATATCATATCACCTCAGGCAATGGCAACCCACTTCAGTACTCTTGCCTGGAAAGTCCCATGGGTGGAGGAGCCTGGTGGGCTGCAGTCCATGGGGTCATGAAGAGTCGGACAAGACTGAGTGACTTCACTTTCACTTTTCACTTTCATGCATTGGCGAAGGAAATGGCAACCCACTCCGTGTTCTTGCCTGGAGAATCCCAAGGACAGGGGAGCCTCGTGGAGTGCCGTCTACATGGTCACACAGAGTTGGACACGACTGAAGGGACTTAGCAGCAGCAGCAGCACACCTATTAGAATGGCTTTTATCAAAAAGACAAGAAGTAACAATGGTTGGCAAGAATGTGGAGAAAAGGGAACACTTGTGCACTGTTGGTAGGAGTGTAAATTTGTGCAACCACTATGAAAAACCTTATGGAATGTGCTGAAAAAATTAAAAAGAAAACTACATTATGACCCCACAATTCCACTTCTTGATATTTGTCTAAAGAAAATGAAAAAACTAAATTAAAAAGATATATGCACCCCATGTTCATTGCAGTACTATTTATAACAGCCAAGATATGGAAGCAACCTAAGTGCCTATCAATGGATGAATGGATAAAGAAAATGTAATATAGAAACACCTACTTCTGCTTTATCGACTACAGCAAAGCCTTTGACTGTGTGGATCACAACAAACGGTGGAAAATTCTTAAAGAGATGGGATTACCAGACCACCTGACCTGCCTCCTGAGAAATCTGTCTGCAGGTCAAGAAGCAACAGTTAGAACTGGACATAGAACAACAGACTGGTTCCAAATAGGAAAAGGAGTACATCAAGGCTGTATATTGTCACCCTGCTTATTTAACTTATATGCAGAGTACATCATGCAAAATGCTGGGCTGGATGAATCACAAGCTGGAATCAAGATTGCCAGGAGAAATATCAATAACTTCATATATGCAGATGACACTACCCTTATGGCAGAAAGTGAAGATCTAAAGAGTCTCTTGATGAAAGTGAAAGAGGAGAGTGAAAAGTTGGCTTAACTCAACATTCAGAAAATAAAGATCATGGCATCCAATCCCATCACTTCATGGCAAATAGATGGGGAAACAATGGAAACAGTGGCAGACTTTATTTTGGAGGGGCTCCAAAATCACTGCAGATGTGACTGCAGCCATGAAATTAAACACACTTACTCCTTGGAAGAAGAGCTATGAGCAACCTAGACAGCATATTAAAAAGCAGAGACGTTATTTTGCCAAAAAAGGTCCATATCATCAAAGCTAAGGTTTTTCTGGTAGTCATGTATGGATGTGAGAGTTGGACCATAAAGAAAGCTGAGCACTGAAAAATTGATGCTCTTGAACTATGGTGTTGGAGAAGACTCTTGAGAGTCCCTTGGAGTGCAAGGAGATACAACCAGTCCATCCTAAAGGAAATCAGTCCTGAATATTCATTGGAAGGACAGACGTTGAAGCTGAAACTCCAATAATTTGGCCACTTGATGCAAAGAACTGACTTCTTGGAAAAGACCTTAATGATGGGAAAGATTGAAGGTGGGAAGAGAAGGGGACGACGGAGGATGAGATGATTGGATGGCATCACCAACTCGATGGACATGAGTTTGAGTAAGCTCCAGGAGTTGGTGATGGACAGGGAAGCCTGGCATGCTGCAGTCCTTGGGGTCACAAAGAGCTGGACATGACTGAGTGACTAATATGAACCGAACATAGAAAGATAAGACAGAGATAGATATACATACAAGAAAATATTACTCAGTCAGCAAAAAAAAAAAAGAAAAGAAAAGAAATCTTGCCGTTTGAGACAAGAATGGTCCTTGAAAATATTATGCTAAGTAAAACAGGTCAAATAAAGAAAAACGAATGTTGTGTGATTTCACTTATACGTGGAATCTAGAAAAACAAACAAAAATGAGTTTATAGATACAAAGAACACATTTCTTGTTGCCAAAGACAACAAGATGCGGTGGGCAGAACAGGAGCAGAGGGTCAAAAGATACAAACCTTCAGCTATAAAGTTAAAAAGCCATGGAGATGTAATGTACAGCACGGTGACTCTAGTTAATAATGCTGTATTGTATATCAGAAAGTTGCTGAGAGAGTAGGTCTTCACAGTTCTGATCACAAGTAAAACAGTGTTGTGATCATGTATGGTGAGGGGATTGTTTCCCTCGAAGTCCGAATCCCCAAAACTGAGAGAATAAGACGTCCACAGCAATGCAAAAGCAAAAAGGGGCTTATTACTAGCCCGAGCTAGGGCTCAAGTCACACCCAGCGCAGTGGAGTTGAACAAGAGCCCTGAGCCCAGAATTACAGCAGTATTTAACAAAGACAAGGAGTTGGCAAGGGCGGATTGGCTGCAGGGGTTTCCTGGTATTTACTAATTGGCTTCCTTGGGGGATGTCTTTTACGTCCTGATAGGCTCAAACCAGGCTATGGGGAGTGTGCTGATTGGACAAGTCCTGGCATCCGCGGGGCTGACCTCACTGGGCAATGACTCAGCTTTTCCCGTGAGGCCTACCTTAGTCCTTGAAGCCTGTCATGGCATTTGTTAGGTCCCAACAGGAATTGAACTGCTCATTTTGGTGATCATTTTACAATATATACAGATATTGAATCCTTACTTTGTACACTTGAAATTAACAAATTTTAAAAACTAGAGAGCATCCTTTGAGAAAAAAAATTTCATTTTAGTCAGTGTCCAAATGAAAAACTGTCATCCCAGGCACAAAAACATCTAGGAAGCGGTTAAATGTGTGATGGATGGATGAGACAGAGGGGCAGGCAGAAAGACATAGTAACAGATCTTCCTACAACCTTCCCTGACCACTGCATACACAGACACATGCACTCACATGCACGCACATGCACGCACATGCACACACGCACACCTATTGTCTATTACGTTGTAGCAGGACTTTGTCTGGGTTTCCCAGGCTGTTTCTGTGGTCTCTTACTGTTTGATGGTGTTCTGATCTTCTGTATAAAAAATTCAGCCTCTTAAGTGAATGAAAAAAATTAAAAATGAAAATAACAACAGGTGAAATCTAGTATTACTGAAAACAACAGTATTCTGTCTGCTGCTAGCATCTCAAGAGATTTCTGCAAAATAGAAAGTAGGTAAGAATGATATGATAAAAAGCCAGTTTTCTTACACAGAAAGTGGGAGGCTTCCTGGTTAATGGAGTAGATTCTGAGTGGACCCAGAAATATCTCCTAGTCCATAAAGGCACATGTTAAAGGAAACAGTGGAGTGTGAGACCACTGGTAGCTTCAGATATACACACCACCCATTCTAGAGTTGACTCTGCACAGATGTGGAACCCCACGTTGGACCTCATAGCCTATAACTAACGGGAACAATTCTCTGTGACGTGTACCTTGTTCACAAATTTCAGTTTAAAACAGATCATAAAATGCACACCAAGCAGAAAAATATGAGGGTAGAAAAAAAAAAAAGGACGTTTATTGACTCCTACTAGTAGAGATCTTTTTGAGGACAAGTTTAATCCAAAATGTAGGAGGTAAGCTCCATGAAACTGGAATTTTCTGTCAGAGTGTTTCTCCTTTCATTTATACAATGGAAATTCCTTCTGCTCCCTTTTGAATCTATGCCCTGTGTGAAAGTTGCTCAGTCGTGTTCAACTCTTTGCAACCCCATGGACTGTACGTCCATGGAATTCTCCAGGCCAGAAGACTGGAGTGGGTAGCCTTTCCCTTCTCCAGTGGATCTTCCCAATCCAGGGACTGAACCCAGGTTTCCTGCCTTGCAGGCGGGTTCTTTACCAGCTGAGCCCCAAGGGAAGCCACAAGCTTCTTTCTTTAGGATCTCTCGAAAGCGTTCAAATTTTCTTGCTACAAGCTTTACTTTTTGATGATTCCTCCTATGTATGATATCCTTCTGCTCCCTTTTGAATCTATGCCCTTAGATAATTCAAAACAAGGGAGTTTTCCAGGCTTCTTACAGGTCTCTTCCTAAAAATGCTTCAGCTGGCAACTGAGGTGTCAGCTCAGGGAATTTCTCTGATGGGCTGAAACACGAGAGAACAGGGTGAGGCGTGGGCTGCTCCAGCAGTTCTCTTTAGACCACCTTCATGGTGAGGCACCTCTTGGAAGAGCCACTCCTGAGGATACCCTAGGAGGAGGAGGAGGATGAAGAAAGCTCTGATTCTGAGGGCTCTCACTCTGGCCACCATGATGGGCCTCTGTGGAGGTGAAGACATCGTGGGTGAGTGTACAGTTGAGAGGTGTGGGTTTACAACTGTGAAGAATTTTTTAATTTTTTATTTTATATTGGAGTATGGTGGCTCAGGTGGTAAACAATCTGCCTGCAATGCAGGAGACCCAGATTTGATCCCTGGATTGGGACGATCCCCTGGAGAAGGGAATGGCTACCCACTTCAGTATTCTTGCCTAAAGAATTCCATGGGCAGAGGAGCCTGGCAGGCTGCAATCCATGAGGTCACAAAAAGTCTGACATGACTTGGCAACTTAACAACAACTATATATATATACACACACACACACACACACACACACACACATCTTCTTTATCCATTCATCTGTCAGTAGACATTTAGGTTGTTTCCATGTCTTGGCTCTTATAAATAGTGCTGCTGTGAAATAAAGGTGCATTTATCTTTTTGCATTATAGTTCTTTCTGGATATATGCCCAGGAGTGGGATTGCTGGACCATATGACAACTCTATTTTCAGATGTGCATTCTAAATAACAAAGAGTTGTGTGTATGTGTATGTGTGTGAAAGTCGCTCAGTTGTGTCCAACTCTTTGAGACCCCATGGACTAAAAAGCAATATAATGTCAAAGTATAGCATGATTTATTATAACTTCACATTTGATTGTTTGTTTCAGAAATTTGGGTAAGGTTGGTAGAAAACCTGGGAACTTAAAATAGGTTAGTCTCAGCTTGTCAACCCAAACTACCAGTCCTGTCACCTCCAGCCAGCAAAGCTCTAAAAAGAGGATAAAAGCAGATTAATTTTGGTTAATCAGCCCCCTCGGCTCCTCCATTCTGTACTCACAACACCTTCTTGAAGGTGGCTGATTCCACTAAATTTCAGTCTCCTGTCCAAACCTTTGTCCTACTGTGTCATGGGCATTGACGACAGTTATTGAAACCCCAAGGTGGGGTCGGGGGAAGTCAAGGAAAGGAGAAGAGGAATGGAATGGAAGCTTCAAAACATTTCCTAATTGTGATTCATTAAGTCAACAAATATTTAGTGAGGTGTCAAGCACTCCTCTGGGCATAAAGCAAGATTTCTGGGAATGCCCTGGTGGTCCAAGGGTCAGGACTCCATGCTTCTACTGCTGGGGGACACAGGTTCAATTCCTGGTCAGGGCACTAAGATCCTTCATGCTATGTGGCACAAACAACAGCAACTACAAGTCAAGATTCCTATCCACGGGAAACTCATGTTCTTACAATCAGACGGATGACTTTTTTAAAAAACACATTTCATAAGTAAATAGATTCCATAGTGTGGTAAGAATGAGATAGGTGCTATGAAAAGTAAGAGATTAGGTGATTAGAAATAAAGTTAAGAGTTAAAATTATGTAATCATTACCCAGGGCTTCCCCAGTGGCTCAAGGGTAAAGAATCCACCTGCAATGCAGGAAAAGGAGAACATGGCAACCCACTCTGGTATTCTTGCCAGGAGAATCCCAGGGACAGAGGAGCCTGGTGGGCTACAGTCCAGAGGGTTGCAAACAGTAGGACAAGACTGGCCACCTCATGAGAAGAGTTGATTCATTGGAAAAGACTCTGATGCTGGGAGGGATTGGGGGCAGGAGAAGGGGACAACAGAGGATGAGATGGCTGGATGGCATCACTGACTCGATGGACGTGAGTCTGCGTGAACTCCGGGAGTTGCCAATGGACAGGGAGGCCTGGCGTGCTGCGATTCACGGGGTCACAAAGAGTCGGACACGACTGAGCGACTGAACTGAACTGAAGAGACTAGCACACACACAAGCATTCATCATTAACTCATTTAACTGAAATCTTGCTATGTGCCATGAGCCCTTCACATTACTGGGGGTACAGAGTGAATAAGACAGCATCTCAGCGCCTCTTGGTGTGCACATAACCCTCGCTAACCCTAGGATAGAAAAGACGGAAACAGGAAGTGGTATTGGACCAGGCCAAATATGAACCTACACTCCTACACAGACCACTTCTCATGTGTCTTTATTTAATCCAATTCTTTCCCCTCCCCTGTATCCTGCCTCCCCGTTCTTACCTTCCTGCTTTGGCGCGGCCACGCACCAGCGGACCACGTGGGCACTTATGGCACAAATGTCTACCAGACGTACAGTGCCTCTGGCCAGTTCACATTTGAATTTGATGGAGACGAGCTCTTCTACGTGGACCTGAGGAAAAAGGAGACTGTCTGGCGGCTGCCCGAGTTTAACAATATCACCATGTTTGAAACTCAGAGTGCTCTGAGAAACATTGTTATGTCAAAAAGAAATTTGGACATCTTGATGAAAAATTCCAACTTTACACCTGCCACCAACGGTAAGTGTGCCTCTCTTCACGGTATCTACCTCATGTTCCTGGTTTCTTTTTCCTCCCCCGAGTAGCTAGTCTCCCCTACTCCACACACTCTAAATTGTTCCCCCTTTCTGTTTCATTTCCTGGCAAATACCCAGTCCTCAGCTACAGATTTAATCTTGAAATATCCCTCCCCTAAGTTCCAAGAACCACTCCTTGAAGTTCTAAAAGAGGATATTCCCAAGCTCTTGGCCTAAGTAGCCAAGTAGTATCTCAGCCTTTGTCTCCTTTGGAGAAAGAATTCAGCAAAGAGACCAAGATTGTGAAATCCAGACAGTGTTTATTAAAAACAGTACGTGTGGAAGAGCTCATAAAAGAACTCAGAGTTTGGATTTTTTTTTAACGTTTTTTAATGGGTCTCAAAATCCTGTGACAGATTTTTTATCAAGCTATTTCCATTAGAAAGTACTGATTTTAAAAACTAATAACTGAAAACTGCCACACACGAAACAAATGGTCCATAAAAGATTCTCCTTTCCTTCTGAAGTTTTTACAATGCATTGTTATTATTAACCAGTCTTTTACTATTAAACGTAAATGGCGACTCACTCCAAATGGACTGAGTTGCACGCAATAGGGATGATTTAGCTTGCTTATATGGGGGCAGTTTTCTGGGCTGCCTCTGGCCAGTCTTCTCGCTTGTGCCCGTTTTTCACCTGACTCAGGATTCTTCCTGATGGGGATGCATCTCTGAGCCAAGGTGGATTCCGGCGCAAAGGTTTCTGGGGGGTTGGCAGGACATCTCCTGGGCTGGCGTCTCCTTCTTCCTTTGTCCTCCCTAGACTGAAGACCTCTTCTGCACGTGCATCAGGCTGGGAAATCCCCTTGACCATGAGAATGAAGAAGCTGTGGTCGCTTTGTCTTTCACCTCATCAGGGCCCCAGGCTCCTGCCGGTATCATGTCTTGAAGTGTCAGCAGGAGACGAGTTGCAGCTGCTCAGCCCAGGGCCCATCTATCTCCTAGCTCTCACACACTGACCCACTCTGCCCTGTGGATTCCCAGTGAGAAGAACATGTTCTAAGCTTCATAGTGACCCTAAAGAAGAGGATAGTTCAGAACAGAATTCACAGCACAGTTCAGAGGACAGTTCAGCATCTGTAGATAAAGATGTCAGCACCAGTTCTGAAGTCACCATAGATAGATAGCACTGATCTTCCTCATTCACAAGATGGAAGAGCCAAGGTCGAAGTTTTGGACGGTCCTGCCAGTAAAATAATAATAATGATGATCAATATATAATCTAAGAAACAGGTGAAAATAAAGGGAGGTTACGGCTAACTGTAAAGTGAGTGTGAAAGGACATAGGAAATAATACACTAACAGCTGGGGAGATTGTGCGTGGGGTGGGGGAGCCTCCCCTAAACTGATTAAGGAGCATAAGGCATGGTTGTCAGAAATTCCAATCCATCTTTGGTCTTCATTGTAGACATCCCTGAAGTGGCTGTGTTTCCCAAATCCTCCGTGGTCCTGGGGATTCCCAATACCCTCATCTGTCAAGTGGACAACATCTTTCCTCCTGTGATCAACATCACTTGGTTTTACAACGGACGCTTTGTTGCAGAAGGTATCTCTGAGACCACCTTCTACCCCAAGAGCGACCACTCCTTCCTCAAGTTCAGTTACCTCACCTTTCTTCCCACCAGTGAAGATTTCTATGACTGCAGAGTGGAGCACTGGGGCCTGGAAGAGCCCCTCGTCAAGCACTGGGGTACGTGGATTCCAAAACACACGCCCTTCTCCACGTCCAATCCACCCGCATTCCTTCTGAATCCAGCCTCTGGACTCTGAGACTGAATCAAATCTTGGAGACAGGGTTTTGGGTGAAGTAGAAAGAACAGCTTTATTTCTTTGCCAGGCAAAGGGGGCCCCAGTGGACTACTACTCTCAAAACTGTGTGTCCCCACCTGGAGGGGGTAGTTTTATAATAATAGCATGATCAAAGAGAGTGTGATCAGCTTCTGAACATTCTTCTAATTGGCTGATGGTGAGCCAAGAGGGAGTCAGCATCATTAACCTTCTGTTGACAGCCAGTCTGGGGTCAGTGGGTCGTAGGCAGCATATAGTTAATTTCGCCACTGGTTGGAGATTTCAACAACTGCCAAACAGCTCAAAGACAGTGTTGTGTGTATCCCTTGACGGGGAGCCAGGATCCTGCCCCAAGGCTGCACTGCTCTTTCTTAACTGCTCCTCCCTTGTCTCCACATCCTATCCCTTCCCTGAATAACATCTGTTTGAGCCTGCCTCTTGAACTCAGAGAGGTCATGGAGGCTGAACGAAGCCCGTTTCCTGCAAACAAGAAACAGGGAGACACAGAAAGGCTTTTGTGCACAGGAGCATCACAGGACCCTGCTCGGTATCACTTTGACCCTGTAAGTCTTTTTGTTCTCAGAGCCCAAGATTCCAACCCCTACATCAGAGCTGACAGAGACTGTGGTCTGTGCCCTGGGGCTGGCCATGGGCCTCATGGGCATCGTGGTGGGCACTGTCCTCATCCTCCGAGTCCGGTGCTTGGGTGCTGGCTCCAGACGTCGAAGGGCCATGTGAGTCATGGCCTGAAAGATGGGAAGGAGAGGATCAGATCTAGAAAGATGGCACTTAAGGCAGGGAAGGCAAGGGTGCAAAATAATGGCATCCAGGATACATACATGTGTTTGAACAACTGTGGGCAAACTGGAGATGGGTTGACGTTGGGACGGAGTTACCGCCAAAATCTTGGTTTTTGTTTTTCTGCCCACCGATACTGAATAAAAAATACAGAGACAGAGTCTGGAGGAATAGAGAGATGGCTTTGGTCAGCTACAAGAAGAACACAGCAGAACATAGCAGGCTAGTGTCCCGTGCGAGGGGGAATTAGAGGCGACCATATAGCTGGGGCTCACAGGCCAAGGTCTGTGATCAGGAACAAAGTAGTGAGAGTCTTGCATTCTTCTTTACTGTTTCAAAACAGAACTGGCTTCGGGAAGCCCAATAATTGGGTCAGTTTGTCTCTGATTTATAATATTACAGCCCTCTTTCTGCAATGCAAAATGCTACGAGGGGGTGGTCTTGTAGCAGAGGGAGCGCTGGGAAGGTAAGCACCAGGTGCAGGATGTAATTTGCATAGGGTTAAGAGTCAGTGGGTACCGGATATAATGTACATAGTGTCAGGTTCACTCTGTGAGATACAGGCTGCGGTAGTAACGGTGGAAGGAAAACCAGGAGTGATTAACTCCTTCAGGTCCGCTTATGCTTCTTCCCTCATCTGTTCACTGCTCCTTTCACTAGTTCTCAGGAGGGGAAAGCCTTCATTTCTGCTTTCGCTGCAGCATCGGGAGCACAGGACCATCGGCCTCATGCTGCTTGGTGTTCCAGGGACCAGTCTTTACAAGAAAAAAGGCATGGTGCAGACTCCAGTTCCCCGTCTTGACCTCAGCTGAGACATGCTCCTGGTTCTGCTTCATCACAGAGCTCCTTCCACGCCCTCCTGCCCTCCCTGCTGGGGCGGACTTTATGGAGGAATACTCCTTCGAAGATCACCGACCCTTACGAATTCTCCCAACTTCATCTTTGATTCATTGCCTACCTGTCACAGAGAGACCTGGATTGTTCCACCCAGCCACCTAGTTCTTGGTTACCCTAATCCAACATCTGTTCCGAACAAATAAATAAACCTTGCATCAAGAGATTGTCTTGCTAAGTGAAGTAAGTCAGAAAGAGAAAGACAAATACCGTAGGATATGACTTATGTGTGGAATCTAGAATATGACACAGATGAGCCTTCCCATGAAACAGAAGCGGGATCAGGAGCATAGCGGATGGACTGGCAGCTGACAAGGGAGGAGGGGACGGAGAAAGTGGGACTGGGAGTCTGGGATTAGCAGATGCAGACTGGTACACGTAGAAGGGATAAACGACAGGGTCCTACTGTGTAGCACAGGGAGCTATCTTCAGTATCCTGTGATAAACCATAATGGAAAATGACCACAAGAATATATACAGATGGATGTATGTATAACCGAGTCATTTTGCTGTACAGCAGTAATTAACACAACATTGTAATTCAACTATACTTCAATAAAAAGAAATTTTTTAAAAAGACAAATCTCTTTCTAGGTTATTTCTGTTCAAGGTGTCCATTTTCTCTATTCCTAGGGCTGACTCCTGTATAAGCATGGAAGTCCCTGTGTTGGAAGGCTCATGGAAATCTCAGCTCCATGGAACCTGTTTCTCAGATCATGTTAATACCACGGAGCCAAAGTGTGAAAATGATATACTTAAATGGGGACCTTTTTTCCTCCCTAAATGTCCTCTTTGCTCTCTCTCTCTTCTTACATTTAAGTATCAATGAATATAAAGAAAAATTTCTCCCCTCAGTGCAACGTGTTTATATCTAACATGCAAAAAAGTGTGCGTGTTGTTGGGGGGGGGTGCGGTGCCAATGTTCAAGTGTTTAATTTTAAAAGAGAAGTCCTTAAGTCTGTGCAAGAGACCAGACACTGAAATAAAATCTTTTAAACATCAAAATTGGATTTTGAGAGTGCAAAGTCAGAAACACGGGAGGCAGAATGATGTAAAGCTCTCCTCCCCATTTTCATCCTGATGAGATAGAAAGTCTCCAGGCGGGATGAGACAGAGCATAGAGGTGAAAATGATAGAATAAGATAATGCTGTCTGTATCTCAGAAAACGCCCCGCCCTTTCTCTTATCTGGGTTAATATCAAGGAGAAAGGAGAGGCTGGCTGGCAGGCCCAGAGCAGGGGCAAACTCACTGCCCTGTAGGTACCCCCATTTAGCAATACTATAAGTACAATGTAAACGCACTCCACCCTCAAGTTCACAAATTATGTGTGTTTTTATGTTTTTTTATTTTTATTTTATTTTCAGTTGTGCTGCACGGCATGGGAGATCTAAGTTCTCTGACCAAGGATTGAACCCATGACCCTTACAGTTGAAGTTAGAGTTTTAACCATTGAATGCCCAGGGAAGTCCCCAAATTAGGTTTATTAGCATACTATCTTTAATTGGTGTTGTTCTATTGTATGAGACCTTGTAAATAGACTGAGATTTCAGTAGTGTATTAAGACCACCTTATTCAAATTTTTATACAATATAATCCTTTAGTAACCACAAAATGGGCTGTTGAGAGGATCCACAAGATAATACATATAAAACACTTAGCCTAATGGGTGTCACATGGAAAGCACCCATTATGTTACCTCTGACTGTAATTCACGTTATCTGGAATCAAAACTCCAATCTCAATGTCCAAACTCCAGGGGTCACATTTAGTCCTTGCTGAGCATTCTTTTTGCTTAAACTACTTAATTTTATATACATCTTTACACCAATGCCAGGCATGAGGTTATGCTTAACTTTCTTGTTTCTTGCCTTTTCCCTTTCTCTCCTTTTCTGTTTCATTATGGTTCAGTTCAGTTCAGTCACTCAGGCGTGTCCGACTGCGGTAGAAGAGGCATAACTAAAATTTACCATTTTAACCATTTTGAGGGTGTGGTTCAGGAGCCTTAAATACATTTACATTGCTTTGTGCAACCATTACCATCAACCATTACTTTTTCATCTTCCTAAACTGAAACTCTGTAACTACCAAATGATGCCTCTATTTCCACCCTCCCTTCAGCCCCTGATAACCACTCTCATATGTCAGTGTCTACTTTTTTAACTAGTGTGTGTGTGTGTGTGTGTGTGTNCTACCAAATGATGCCTCTATTTCCACCCTCCCTTCAGCCCCTGATAACCACTCTCATATGTCAGTGTCTACTTTTTTAATTAGTGTGTGTGTGTGTGTGTGTGTGGCTGTGCTGGGTCTCCATTGCTGTGCGAGGGCTTTCCCTAGCTGCAGAGAGTGGGGTCTACTCTCTAGCTGTGCACCGGCTCCTCATTGCGGCAGCTTCTCCTGATGCTGAGCCCGGGCTCTAGGTGACCAGGCTCAGTGGTTGTGGCGCATTGGCTTAGTTGCCCCGTGATGCATGGGATCTTCCCCGACCAGAGATCAAACCCATCCCTTACGTTGGCAGGCAGATTCTTAGTCCCTGGACCACCAGGGATATCCCCATTCTACTTTTTATCTCTGTAAATTTGACTATTCAAGACACTTCACATAAATGTTATCATACAGTATTTGTCCTCTTGTGACTGGCTCATTTTAATTTAGCATAATATCTTCAAGGCTCAGCCATGTTGTAGCCTTTGTCCACTTTTCNGGACCACCAGGGATATCCCCATTCTACTTTTTATCTCTGTAAATTTGACTATTCAAGATACTTCACATAAATGTTATCATACAGTATTTGTCCTCTTGTGACTGGCTCATTTTAATTTAGCATAATATCTTCAAGGCTCAGCCATGTTGTAGCCTTTGTCCACTTTTCCTCCCTTTTTAAGGTTAAATAATATTCCACTGGGTGTCCCAGGTGGCTCAGTGGTAAAGAATCCACTTGCAAACGCAGGAGACACAAGAGACACAGATTTGATCCCTGGGTTGGGAAGATCCCCTGGAAAAGGAAATGGTAACCCGCTCCAGTATTCTTGCCTGGAAAATTCCATGGACAGAGGGGTCTGGAGGGCTTCAGTCCATGGGCTTGCAAAGAGTTGGACATGACTGAGCAACTGAGCCCATACAGTATTTCGTTATGTCCGTATACTCCATTCTGTTTATCCAGTCATCCGTCAACGAACGTTTGAGTTGTTTCCATCTTCGGCTACTGTGAATAATGCTTTTGTGGACATTGCTTTTTTTAGTCCTTGTTTTCCATTCTTNTCTATCTCCTAGCTCTCACACACTGACCCACTCTGCCCTGTGGATTCCCAGTGAGAAGAACATGTTCTAAGCTTCATAGTGACCCTAAAGAAGAGGATAGTTCAGAACAGAATTCACAGCACAGTTCAGAGGACAGTTCAGCATCTGTAGATAAAGATGTCAGCACCAGTTCTGAAGTCACCATAGATAGATAGCACTGATCTTCCTCATTCACAAGATGGAAGAGCCAAGGTCGAAGTTTTGGACGGTCCTGCCAGTAAAATAATAATAATGATGATCAATATATAATCTAAGAAACAGGTGAAAATAAAGGGAGGTTACGGCTAACTGTAAAGTGAGTGTGAAAGGACATAGGAAATAATACACTAACAGCTGGGGAGATTGTGCGTGGGGTGGGGGAGCCTCCCCTAAACTGATTAAGGAGCATAAGGCATGGTTGTCAGAAATTCCAATCCATCTTTGGTCTTCATTGTAGACATCCCTGAAGTGGCTGTGTTTCCCAAATCCTCCGTGGTCCTGGGGATTCCCAATACCCTCATCTGTCAAGTGGACAACATCTTTCCTCCTGTGATCAACATCACTTGGTTTTACAACGGACGCTTT
>SJYX01003202.1:10416-28285 GCA_006410675.1 Oreotragus oreotragus
CACTGGAGTGGGTTGCCATTTCCTTCTCCAATGCATGAAAGTGAAAAGTGAAAGTGAAGTTGCTCAGTCGTGTCCGACTCTTAGCAACCCTATGGACTGCAGCCCACCAGGCTCCTCCATCCATGGGATTTTCCAGCCAAGAGTACTGGGGTGGGGTGCCATCGCCTTATAAGTTTAAATATTCATCTTATAGTGAAGATTCCAATTATCTATATATTCTATAGCTTTTTTTGAAAGGGACTTTATTTGCAAAAAGGTTTTTTGATAGCAGTATTTGAAACTTTAAAAGTCCTGTCAAATAAAAATAGATTTCTGTTTCAAAGACTTTTTACTTTTTTTTCCAATTATACTGAGATCTCACTGACGTGCAGTACTGTTTAAGGTATACAGCACAGTGATTTGACGCCCATTCACTATGAAATGATTATCACAGTAAGTTCAGTGAACATCTCATACAGATGCCAGATTAAAGAAACAGAAAAAAAAAGTACGTGTGTGATGAGAACTCTTAGGTTTTCCGCTCTTAACAACTTTCACATATAACATCCAGTATTGTTTTTATATTTTATCATGTTGTATATTACATCCCTAGTACTGATTTATCCTGTAACTGGAAATTTAAAATACCTTACTCCAAGGCAGTTCGCCTTTACAAAGGCTTACTTTTCAAAGCAATTTTGTGGATTCAGAGACTAAGTGAAGCCTTACAATTCTTTTAAGCATTCAGACAACAGTTTCTCAGTTCACGTTTTGAAGATGATTTAAGCTTTTATATAACCATGTAAAAACTTACTTCAAAATTAAGGTCTCGAATCAAGATATCTCCATTTGGCGTTGCTAAAGGAACATGATCAAATCTATAGAGGAAATTAATAGAAAGAGAATAGTTTGACATTAAACACTAAGCAGATGCAGCTGAAAGAGAAAGGCTACTGTGTAGTTTAACAAATGTTTATGGTGCTAAAGAACCCTTTTCCGTACATACTTTATAATGTTATCTGTATTGATGATTTCTCCAATTCCAGGTATCAAGGGAATGTCTTGTGCTCCTTCAACACATTAAATGGAAAAATAAGTATTAAAGCATCAAGTCATGTCAGCAAAAGCGTATGTGACCGAGTGCCTTCATATTTACCCTTTTCCTGTTGTGAGACCATAGTGCGTTCATATTTGCCCTGATTTAAATCCTTTAGTACTTGCATTAATTCTGTAATCCGAGCAGTAAACCTGGAATTAAAAAAAGAAAAAGAAACGAAGAAAGCCATAAGCAAAACTCCAAAGGCTATGCTATCTTTTATTTTTTATTATTTATTTGAATATAATTGACATGTAACATCAAGTTCTTTTATTTTATTTTATACAAACCTGACTTAAGTTTCTAAACTTATTATGTAGTTTCAATGAAATCACTTAAAAGAATTCTCACCAACATTAATGATATTATACAAGTATTAGTGATACTATACACATTTTACTATTATGGTTTAGTAGGAGAGCAGGAAGATGGGGCTAAGAAAAGAGGTCTCATAGGATCCCACCATAACAGACACCAACTTAATTAATAGGCAAGTCAAGAAGGTTGTCTGCCACTAGAACTTTAAGGAATTTTCCAGTAAATACTAAAAAAGGACACACGCTAGTGGCATTTCTTAGGCCGATGAAGCACAAACCCTGAGTCCCTGCTGGGATGAGCTACACAGCCTTGGATAAAGCTGGCCTTTCTCTCTGAGGACATCATTTATTCTAAGTAAGCCACATGCACCCTACTTTCCTGCAAACAGGGAGGAATTGGGGAGGGCCTTCTCCTTCTTCCTCTGAAGAGGGGGAAAGATGAAGTGTGCTTAATATTAGAGAGCAATAGAAATCACTGTGGTGATAAGAGAGAAATCAAAACTACTGACAAGAAGTTGAAAAGTATGAATGGCATGATGGTCGAGGAGAAAGCATTCTAACCAGAGAAGCAAACAACTGTTCTGTGAATAACGAGCAGAAACTTCCTAAAGGCATGGAAGCATCCTCTATGCCAGGAAATGTAAAGGCACGAGGAAGCTGTTAACAAGCTGGAAGAAAGTCAACATTCTCAAGAAAGACTCCTCACAGTAGTTACAGCTTCTTCTATCTTGTCATGAAGACCTTAACTGCTAAAGGAGTAGAGGAAATATGCAAATTAATCACAGGCCTGGAAAAGATCCAGTCATTCAACTTCTTCAGATAACCTGAAACCTAAGGCTTTCTTACATTATGTGTTGTCTTAAATACCATACCAAGCCCTTTATACTAGACTTTGAAATTTTGAAATATTTAATTCCATTTGATGGTCTAAGAATAATTTTACCAGACACCCTGACCGGTTTACAACCGGACTTAGAGCTACCACAAGACAACTTTTCTTTTTTTTCCATTAAAATAAACTTCATCCTTGCTTACGCATTACCAGCACCAGAGAGCTAAGGGGAAGAAAAGTCTGGGAGAGGACAAAATAGTCCAAATGAAAAACCTTTATTCACTAACTTAATTTTCTGTAAATTAAGGAAAGACTGCCATGATTCAACGTTTCCCATCTTACAGAATACCAGTATTCACAGAGCAGACAGCTTGAGAACAACTAAACCTAGTTTAAGGCTCAAAACAGCTATCCTAAGGAAAAATGAAAAGTACACTATCAGAAAAAAAATCTTCCTAATTTTCTATCAAAACCAGCTTCCAAGAGTAGGAAATATGGGGATTCAGGTGCTCCTTATCTCAGCCTCAACTGGTCACAATCATTAAGGATAACATCTTAAAAAAAAAAAAAAGATTCTCTGCAGTTGCTCAGTATTACAAATCTTAACTTACCCAGCCAGTCGAGTCATTTCCCGGCCAGCCAAAACTATTCGACCCAGAGCCTGAGACATTCGCAAAAGCATTCTTCCACTCTGGTAGTAATCCTGAAATAGAAAGAAATATTAGTTTCAGTTGTATTTTGAAGATTAAGACTAGCTTTTTTTTTTAATTTTTATTTTTAAGATTTCAGTTGAGTCTGACTACCATTACCACTTTACCTCCAGAAGTTCCGAATGTGAGCTCTTAAGATGTCGAGGATGAGACAAGTCTAAGAAAGGACGACTGACAACTAGGTAACCAACCACAGTGGCAAGATCTGAAACCAAACAGTTAAGATTGAAAAACATTAACAACACCTCACCTTCCCCACAAATTCCACTCTACTACCTCTTTTAAAGCATACTTACATTTGGCAATTATGCTGTCAATGAAGCCCATAGAAAACCGAAACAAAATGAAATTATGTAGGTGCTCCACCTGACAGAAAGCAAAAACAAAATATATATATATACTTCCAATGTATTAAGAAAAATTAACCTACCTTGAAGACAAAAGAAACTGTATAATTCATGTATTCAGCAAGCATTTACTGCACACCTATAATTTCTGATCACATTATACATCACATTTCATTGAGCACAGTGCTGATCACCGAACAGGTGCCAAACAAGGCCTTCGTGAATCCGTTTTTATGTGAACAGAGTGGAAAACATAAATAATATGTGTGTGGGTCCCTTGCATGGAATAGGACAATGATACTGTATTCATACTACTGTCGGACACATATATGCAAAAATTGATAATCAAAACAAACAAAAAACAGAAAGAGAAAGATAATTTAGGTGAAACTAGCGGTCTGGAAATTGCATTCAATGCTTTGCTTTAGTTGGAAACACCTGGTCTTTCTCTAAGACTTGTACTACATTCAGTTTGAGACAAGAGCTAATGTACCGCCACACAGCTTGAGTCTGTAGTTTTAATCTCAGCATGCAGTATCCCAAATTTGCAAATCTAAAAATGTATTTTATTCTGCATTTTTCATGTTCTTGACTTTTTCATCTATCAGATTACTCAGGTCCTGCATGATCTGCCACTGGGCTCTATCTTCAACCTCATCTGCTTCTACTTTGCTCTTCCTCACTGAGCTCCAGAAATACTGGTTCCTCAAACATGCTTCTGCCTCAGACCTTTGCTCGCCTTGTTTCCTCTGTCAGGATTACTGATTTCCTAGATATAAATGCCACCTTCAAGAGAGACTTTCTTGTCGTCCTAAATTGCTTGGCAGTAGCCTCCATCACACTCTACCACTTTATCCCATTTTATTTTTGGTCACAGAATTTACTATGACCTGAAAGCATATAAAATATTTGTTTACTTGTTTATATCTCCCCCACTAAAATGTGGGTTTCCTGAGTACAAGGTAGCTTGCTCTTAGTATCTTCTACAAAAGAACAATGGCTGGAACCTTTATTCAGTGAATGCCAGACGTTATATATTGGGCTCAGTGATGAAGATGCAACAGTGAATAAAAAGACAAGGTTCCTGAGCTCATGGAATTTACATTCTAATGAAGAAGACAACCAGTAAAAAAATCAAGATAATTAGAAACTGTAATGAATGCTTTTAAGAAAAACAGATCATTAAAATGGGAAGTAACTGGTGAAGGTCATTTTAGACGGATTAATCAAAGAAGACATGGCCTCAAAAGGTGTTAACTTTGGGGCTGAACTCTAATGCAAAAGCCTGGGCAAGCCATGTGAAGAGTGAACTAGTTAACAGCAGTCCCTTAGACAATTACCGTAAATGCATTTTATCAGTGAATGCTATCAAATTTCAGTCATGTTAAACATAAAAAAGACAAAAATGTCTTTAACCTTAAGTAATTTAAAATAACAACTTCTTTAACCTTTAAAAATCACCTCAAGTATGTATCTGATTTCAAAACTTTCCACTAAAATATAAGCTCCTTAAAGGCAGGAATTGGTCCATTACACACCACTGTCCTAGATGGTGCTCCATATCTTCTGAATGAATAATCAACAAAATTAACTAAATTCAAATCTTCCACATGGCAAGTAGATGAAAACCAAAGCATAGTTTGCATACAGTTTACATAAGAAACAATGTTTATATTCTAAGTAAAGGGTCAGCAAACTATGATCCACAGTTTATATGCAGCCTGCCACTTACTTTAGTAAATAAAGTTTTATTAGAACATATCACATCCATTCATTTACATATGGCTACTTTGAAGGAGAGAGTTGAACAGTTGCAAGAGAGACCATAGGGCCTGAAAAGCCTAGGTCATACTTATCTTGCCCACTACAGAAAATGTTTGCTGAAATGTGCTCACAGTATTCCCAGAAATACTACAGGAACAAATTCTTTCTGTAAATATCATTAAATTTATCATTAAATAAGACTCCAAAGTAACCACTTCAAAAATACACTGATAATTATTTTAATAAATCTACTCATTTTTATAACTGGGCAGCTTAACATATTGGTTTGATAGTTTTTAGGAAAACACAGCATAAAAATTCTTTATAGGTATTTAAAAATAAATGTTTGAAAGATTAAAGGTATATACGTATCCTGGCACAGGTCAAAATTTTTTTTTCCATACATACATGAGCCTCCAACATGTTATCTTACCAGTTTTTGGAAGACTGAGTGGATTGTCTGCTTTTCTCTTTTATTTCCATTGTAAAAGGCAACTTCTTCACTGTTAAGGAAAATAATTTAGCAATTAGTTTTAATGCTACTTAAGCCTAGAAAATAATTTAAAATACCATATTTATTGACTAAGTATTTGTATATAAACAAACACTCTGTGACTAACAGTTTATTGGGTACTTCTCAAGTCATGATCTGTACATAGCTCAACTGATCAGAGCACAGGAATATACACCTGAGTGCATCACAGGCGGCACTAGTGACACGAGTTGCATATCCCACATGGAGCCTGGCTGGAAAAGATGTGCTGAGTAGTTCTCAGGAAAGTGAATAAAGAAACAAGAAGGAAGATGCCACAACATACAGGAAGGCAGGACTGGGACAGCCATCTTAGGCTACAAATTGAGTAAAGATCCAGCCAGAAGGGAAAGGAGACAACAAGAGTTAGGAAAAAACAGGTAGCGATGCATGACATACAGCCTTTAAAGGACAGAAAAACTAATTCCTGCCCGCCTGACAGTTGCCAGCTCCCAGGAGGCCTAGCTGCACAGTTGCCCTTACTCTTGGAACCCCACCATATCCTCACAACAATTCCTGTTTCCTTGAGCTGATCTGAATGGGTACACAGGGGCCACAACGATCTTAACTAAGTAAAAAAGAGCATTTTATGAGTGAAGAAAGGTTCAGTGTAGTTAATTTTCAGAGGTCATGCAGCTGACAAGTGAAACAGCTGAGATTATAACTTGTATCTGACCCTAACATCTAGTTTTCTGCTCTACCCAGACTGATGCAAACTGTCCCAGCAAAGCACCTCTTACAGCAGAGGAAAGGAAAGATTTACATACAAGTCTAGAAGGCAGAGTTAAAACACAATATTTCTTAAAAGTCTCTTCCCCCACCTCAAAAATTTATGTGAACATTATATTCTAGTCTAAAATTTATCTGTATTTTTTTTGCATCATAAAAACAAGGCAGCCCTTACCTCAATACCTTTAAGTAAATTAACTTTCCATATAGTTGCATCATGATTGACCAGCCTTTCCCAGTTTCCTTTACACAATAATAGCCCCAGGGAGAAGGCAATGGCACCCCATTCCAGTTCTCTTGCCTGGAAAATCCCATGGATGGAGGAGCCTGGTAGGCTGCAGTCCATGGGGTTGCTAAGAGTTGGACACGACAGAGTGACTTCACTTTCACTTTTCACTTTTATGCATTGGAGAAGGAAACGGCAACCCACTCCAGTGTTCTTGCCTGGAGAATCCCAGGGACAAGGGAGCCTGGTGGGCAGACACGACTGACACAACTTAGCAGCAGCAGCAGCAGAGAGCCTCAGGGTATCAGAATCCTAGTTTAACACAATTCTGTACCTAAAATTTCTTAATTCCTTCTGCCTCCTCCGCACACTAAGTCCATTGAGAAAGACAAGGTGAGAACTCTACTTCTCCTGAACATTTTACCCTAAACTTAAAACCTGAAAGCTCAGAACTTCCAAAATACTAACAACTGCCTATTCAGCATCTTTCCTCTTCCATATCCTTCCTCCTAAGAGAACCTCAATTTTCTTAAAGTTTTGTATCCTTTTCTAGGCACCCATATGGTTGAGGAAAAGCCTCAAGCCCCAATCCAAAGGGGAAAAGAGTTCCAACTGATCTAAGCCAGTGACTTTGCTGTAACTGCTTTAGTGATAATTCTGGCCAATGAGATGTGAAAAGAAAGTTGTTGTGGGGCTTCCCACTCTCTTAAAGAGACAGCAAAAGTGGCTGCTTTTGTTTCTGGACTTTTTGCAGGGGACGAGGGCTGGTGGATCTAGATCTGGAACTGCTCTGGCCATCCTGTCATCAGAAAAAGAATTAGCCAGAGGAAAAGGGGAACATATAGAGGAGGACAGACTCAGGAGAAGAGTCAGACACCCTGATCATGCTGTGCCTGGAGCTGGTCCATCTCAAGAGTTTTTACGAGAAGCAGTAAATGTCCTTATTGTTGGAGCCACGCGAGTCAGGGTTCCCGTGTCTTGCGTTGGAAAACATCCTAGCTGATACCTCTTTCATTCACTTGGCACATCACCTCTGCACACAACCTTTTATTCTTCTGCCTCCCTACAGCACAAAGAGCCTATTTAAAACCAGTATGTCCTGTTTCATCAATCCAAGGAAATAAGGGAAGAGGGAACTTTTAAAAGGCCATTTCCTAAATAATTTTGTAATGCCAACAGGGTAGTAAATAAATATTAGGACCCTCAAAATGACTTAAGGTTGACAGATCAGCAATACATGAGAAAATTTATTGAGTGCCTGCTACACATTAAAAAGAGTGCTGGAAATTTTATATATATCATATTAATCCTCATGACAACCCTGAATTAGCTACCTAGTATAAATAAGAAAAGTGAAACTATAAATAACTTTCCAAAAGTCATATATTATCTAATTGATAGGTGGAGAAGGTAGATTTGGAAACTAGGCAGGCTGGCTCTAAAGCCCAATACTTCTTCTCCCTACTTTGGATTTTTAAACTATCTGGAAAATAGACAGAGACACATGCAAAGAGACTGCATTAACTTTGAGTGCTACAAATAAAGACTCAAACAAGAAATACTTGTGGATAAACTGAGATGAATTTTCTTTGAAGAAATATGTAAATTTGAATTTAAATTTCTGACTTTGCTTTATGTGAAATTAACAGAAAACTAGCCAACAGAAGACACGAAGAGGTCAACCAGGGATACTAAATAGTTAATAGGAAAAAGGGTTAGAAATGTAGTTATTAAGATAACTACTTAATAAAACCAATATCCTTCATAATGTATATTTTTCAAAAGAAGTAAATACACAGGGACATAATTTCAGTAACAGTGTTACTAGATCTTTTGGAGTTGGCTTACATGACTTCAATATCCACACAAAGGGATTTTTTAGTACAGTTAAATACATTTAATACATTTGTCTTTACCTGTTTGTGATGAGCCGAGAATTAACGTATCTATACTCTCCTTCAAGTTTTTGCTCAGTTATTGTCATCTTACCAATGGGTCTTCTAATTCGAGTTAGGAATAGCCCAGAAACAAGCAAGTAGGCCATCATGCTTGCTGGGCCCTGATATTATTAGGAGAGAAAGATATACAAAGATCAAGGATATAATAAATTCACTGAATGCAACATGCACAATTTATATTTAACTCCAGTTACTTTGAAAGAGATTACTCTTTTGACTTTTTCCCTTGTTTCTTTTCTAAGAAGATACCCACTGGGCCTCCTTGTTTTTACTACTCATTTACTTCTCCCACCATACATCTCTCCCCCAGCACTCCCAAATTTGCTCATTTAAAAACTCCTAATTGCAGTCCTCACTCTTTCTACAGCATCTAAAAACTCTTCTGACGGAGCTCTTCTTTATATTCTCGATTCCACAGAATCTGCAGAACTCTTTTTCACCTTCTCACTGACCGTTAGTATTGCCTGAGGTTTCCTTTTCTTGCTTCCTTTGCCTCCGAAATTTATATCTCTAATCCCATCACTCCTAGATACTGTTTCCAAATATTTACTGTACATCTTCAGTTTACTTCTCTGTAGAACCTCAAGCTCAGTTCCCTCAAATGAGCTCAACTTGTCTTTCCCTTCTCCGGCATCTTGCTTCTAGCTGCCATCCTTTCTAATGTGGTAAAGTACCTCCATGTGCATCGACCCTTCCAAGAGAGAAGCTTCAAGCTTGCCTTTTCAAACTCTTCATTCCTATACATATCCTTATGTTCTGCCATATTGAAATAATTGTTTCCTGAACATGCTACTCAATGAAGCTGTTCTGTCTAGCAAGCCTGACATGTCTAAAAAAGGCCGACTCATCCTCAGAGCAGCTCCAATATCACCTCCAATTCTTCTGGACACTAAAGCCATTACTCACACTTCCACTACTGGGCTTATCACTGTCCATTACAACTGTCTGACTATCGATCCTTTCACCAGATCGTAACTCCTCTTCGGTAGGAACTGTGTCTTACTCATCTTTTTATTCAGACAGTGTATATGGAATATAGTGTGTATTATATTGGAATATGGTGTGTATTATTTTTAAATTCAATGTGACTGATTCAATGCATTTCAAGAATTACCAGAAGTATGGACAAAAGAGATAACTAAAGCATACTTTCTAACTCTAAGAAATACAAAATCAGAAAATAAGAATATATGGAGACAGTTTAAAATATAAATATAATACTTAAGTGTTACAAACATGTAATAAGTATCATAAAAAATTATACCAATAAGAGGCATTAAGACTATTTATTTATAGTAAAAACAAGTTATAAAAATGATTTAACTCAGCTTATGAGGCATCAAAAGGTTAGGAAGATAGACAAGAAAATTAAAATAAAACACTACTTTCCCCAATGTTTTGAAATGGAACAAAGATCACTATATAAATTATTAATAACCACAAAAATATATAAAAATATATACATATGTACATATATACATAAAACAACCACATTATTATGATTGTGTTATAAATATATAACAATAATCTTACACATTAAATGACTAAAGTTAGACTTCAATAAGACTACTCAGAACATTTAAAGATCTTACCAACACAAATGTCAGAGAGACCTAATAAGATGACCTCATGGGACAGTCAACAATTTATATTATTATAAAATACTATTGAAACTGTTATAGTCATTCTAAATGTAATACACATATTTCATATTAAAATAGCTGTCTCCAAATCTCTTTTTAGGCAATGAAATAAAAAAGAAAGTGAAAGTCACTCAGCCATGTCTGACTCTTTGCAACCCCATTGACTATACAGTCCATGCAATTCTCCAGGCCAGGATACTGGAGAGGGGAGCCTTCCCCTTCTCCAGGGGATCGTCCCAACCCAGCAGTCAAACCCAGGTCTCCCACCTTGCAGGCAGATTCTTTATCAGCTGAGCCACCAGGTAAGCCCAGGAATACTGGAGTGGGTAGCCTATCCCTTCTCCAGGGGATCTTCCCAACCCAGGAATCAAACCGGGATCTACTGCATTACAGATGGATTCTTTACCAGCTGAGCTACCAGTGAAGCCCCTTTTAGGCATTATCTTGCAACAATAAATACAGGTGTGTTCAATGGTTAAGCATTTCTGGTTATTAAAACCACAAAAATTTTCCAAGTGTCTGGCTTAAGAAAAACTGAAAAGCTGAATCAGAAAACTTTAAAAATAGTAGAGTATTATTTTATAACCAGACTTTATTAGCTACACTTGTAAAATTACACTCTTTGAGATACATAAAAATTCCAACAAACCATCCAGCTATTCACAGCACAGTATTATAGAAATTTAAAAGACAGAAAAAGTAAACTCACCTGAGCTCCTATTGCACTGGTTAACCTGAAGATATACAAAACTATGTCTAAAAATGGCTGTAAAATAAACATCAGAAGGCACAGAATTAAAAAGAACAAAACTGCCTACACTGATAGCTAATAAACATGTTAAATACACAATGCTAGTCAACATTTAACACATAATTGTCAACATGTGGAGTTCTCACTATGTATAAGGTACTGTACAGTAGTAGCTCGATGAATACATAAAAGACACAGTTCTTATTCTCAAGAAGCTCAAAATGGAGACAGCCTGACCAATGTCTGCTGCTGCTGCCGCCAAGTCACTTCAGTCGTGTCCGACTCTGTGTGACCCCATAGACGGCAGCCCACCAGGCTTCCCCGTCCCTGGGATTCTCCAGGCAAGAACACTGGAGTGAGTTGCCATTTCCTTCTCCAATGCATGAAAGTGAAAAGTGAAAGTGAAGTTGCTCAGTCATGTCCTACTCTTAGCGACCCCATGGACTGCAGCCCACCAGGCTCCTCCATCCATGGGATTTGCCAGGCAAGAGTGCTGGAGTGGGTTGCCATACTGACCATCAATTAGGGAAAATATTTACCACTTTCCATCAACTAAGATAGCTCTACTGTGACAACTAATCATTACTTACTTAGCAATTTCTCAGTGTAGTATAAAGATGCAAGAAAATGACCTGAGTTATAACCCCAAATTGACTACTTGTTTTTCTGGTTTCTATATATCTTCATCTGAAAAATGAGAGACTCTTTCTGCTCTTGATGTTGGACTTTATCACATCTATATGTTGAAATATGTTGAGTAAGTTTATAAATCTAATTTTATGATCTAAAACTCAAGCTCCTAAAACTAAAATAACATTAACTTACTGCTCTTCACATAGAGACGATTTAACTGATGTACCAAAAGTTGCACATATTTTGAAGTGTTTTTCAAGAAACCCGAATTGTGTTCATTTAAGTCCATAGCCACCTTTTCTAATATCGACATCATTACTAGGATAGGTGGGTTGGTTCATAACTGGCTTGTACTAAGATGAACCTTTTCTTTCCTATCTTATGAAGTATCAAGAAGTTAGGCATACTTACCTATACATATAAAGTTCAAGTACACTTAAATTACTGATAAAAATAATGATTCAATTTAAGTCAGAGTTCAAACAATTACATATTTTATAAAGTAAAAGAATAATATATACCGCTCCTCTCCTTCCCGACCCCAACCACCATACACACACACGGAGAACAAACTTTAAAATGTGGTAAAAGGCAGAGGAAAAAGGCAGCTGGATTACTGAGCAATTTGTTGCTACCTCAGTTTCTAGAGTTTGGATCAGTAAAGACTTAAAGAGAGCTAAGTAAAGGACAAAGTTTGGCATGAAGTGAAAAGGCATCTTAGTAGTAGGCCTGTCAAGAGGGGTAAAGTTCTTGTGAAGACACATTACTTTTCTAAGACCTGCCTATCCTTCTTCATCCACATGCTTGAAGAGGAAGTATTCCTAGTCTTCCATTGTGACCCAGCCCCTTGTATGCAGTTTTCTGTCTCAAGACTGGATACTTGGACCAACTGTGGCCCAAGGCAAGATACTATAAGTGGTCCACTTTGAGACAAGCTCCGACCACAGACCAAGAGCAGTTATGTGGATCAGATGGGAAACGGGGCATCTGAGAGGAAGGGGGGTGGGGAATGCTAGGCAGACAATCTTCGAGATGACCACTGTATCTCCCAGCTAATGCAGGAAGTAAAGGCAAAGAAAATGGCTTAACGAGAAAATCACAGCAAAAACTGTAAGGATGGTGAGATAAGAAGAGTAAGTAAGAGCTGACACAACCAGCATGAAGAAAACTGGTTAAGGTCAGCGTCAAAAGCTCTGGCAATATTCTGGAAAGGGGGGAAAAGAGTAATTAGAAAAATTGAAATATACTAATATCTTGTGAAATTTTTTTGACTATTACTTAAATGAGCTATTAGAAATACTGAAGCAGAGAAATGGGTAGGGAGACGTCCACGCCTAGGGTTATGGTTGTGCATTAAAAATGAATTGACCATTAAACTTTAACAACTGCCAGAAGTACACAGGTCAAAAGTCAAAAAATCCAGGTTTCTGCTATTTTACTGAAATCAGGCCGCAAAATTCTCATAAAATCTTTATGAGACACTAAATTCTCAGTTCTTGGCCAAGGCACCTCACAACAATAACTTAAAAAATTAAGTAACTGTAGTTAAAATCATTATTAAGAACTTTATAATAATTTTATAAAACCATTAAATACGTATAGGCTGCTGTCATGTTCATCACATACATTTGCTTAGATTCAATATTTAGCGAATTAACATCAAAAACAGACAAACTTACCTTACTAAGATTTGAATACAGATCAACTACACTATTACAAAACTTTTCTACATCTTGGGTAAGTAGCTGGTCTGGATTAGCTATTCTGTTGTCCAGATTTCCCATTTTATAATATGTGAAAGCTCTAAAATAACAAGAAGAAGATGACTTTAAAACAAATGATTCTCAACAACAACAGTAACAAAAGCACGTTATACTATGTAGTGCAAATTTGTGGAAATGAAAAAGTTTGGAGCTAGAAGAGGACTTAAAGATTGTCCTAATTTCTTTTAGAGATGAAGATGCCAGTCTAGAGAAGGATGATTTGCCAATTAATGGAAGCGTAAGGATTAGATTCCAAATAGTTGAGATCTTTCCATATATGCTTCTGGTTCAAGAGCAATTCACTTGAAAAACATATCTAATAAAAAAGAAACACTTCCATATCTCATTATCATAAGTGTTATTTTTAAAGTATTTTTAATATAAAATTAGGTTATCACTTACTGGAGATACTCCTCATAGAGGTACTTGGTTAATCTTACTCGGAAGCACAGTTTGAGCTCATTTAACCCAAACTTCAAGAAGTTATTAACCAGAGAAATCTAAAACAAACAAACACAAATTATTTCGTTTTGCTTCATTTCTACTTATAAAATCATAATTTATTTCCCTATCATTGGCTTTGTCCCCAAATCCTATAATTTTTTAATAATTGATAGTTTGAATTGATATATTTCAGTTCTGTTTTACTTAACATTCCCAAACACACAAAGAGATTATGCTACATCAAATACAATTAGCTATTATCCTTTACTTGAAAACTAATTTTAAAATATATTAGTATTAATTATGAAAAAAATCTTGCAACTTTTTGCAGTGGGGAAGCTGTGTATAAACAAACAAAAGGCCAAATTTGTCACCTTTTTATTCAATGTAAAGAACTTGCTTCAGGAGTACTGACATTTATGCTTAGTATATCTTTTCTTTGCTACTACCAGCACTACAATCCTAGCTAATGGAATTCTATACACACCACATTTGCATCTGTTAAAAAAATACTACAAGTTTTACACCAATTAATGCCATTTTCTAGATTATTTCTGGAGTCACCTTTACTCTTTTCTACCACTGTATTAAAGTTAATTCTTTCATAGTTCTAAAGTCACATTTGCATAAAAATTTTGTCAAGAAAACACTGGTCTGCTGAATCTTAGTCTCTGACACCAATGCTGCTTAATTTTATCTTTTAGGTTTTCCATGTATGACTATCCTCAAGCTTTATTAAATCTGACATATTTTTTAGTAACTAGATTTTACAATCAAGTAAATTTTACAATCAAGCTCCTTCCTATTACTCTTACACAAACAATACTAAAATTCTTATTGTGCCAATAAAATAAACACTCAAGCTAAGAAAATTACTTATGATTTGGACCACTTATCTTTATTTTTAGTAAATCCAGGCAATAAATTCCAATTCAACTTAAATCACGTTAGTGGTTCAAGTAACAGTTTATAGCCCACATCAATAGCTCTCAACCAGAATTTCTGCCCTCAGCTCACTGCCTCCACAACCTAACCTTAGCCCTCACAGGACATCTGGCAATGTTTGGAGACAATGAAGACATTTTTTTGTTGTCACAGCTTGGGGAGAGATACTACTTCCATCTAATGAGATGTTACTATGAGAAACCCTGGCCTAAGGTTCAGAAAACATCTCCAGTTGTACATACCCACAAATGATGCAAAAAAACTGATCCAAGCATAATTCCTTTAAGTTTTTCCATCTAGTATAAAGGTTTGCATTGATACATTTCCTATAAGTTACAAAACTAAATTTGAAAAAATTTAGCATATAAATCTTTAAAGAACTTAATAAGTAAAAATCCTTAAAAGATTTTAGTAAGATGCAGTTTTTTTCTATGTAAAAATTTTAAAGAAATAAACACTTACGAGAGGCATAGCAGCGATGAAGTTGAATAAGTATTTCTTGAAATCTTTTCTGCTACGACCAATGATACCACTGCAAACCACCACATGCAATGCATTAGTTGCAAAAAAAGCAATATTTGTCACCAAAAAAAATCCCTCTGTAAATCTCTAAAATTATTTTTGGAAAATTTTATTGAATCAAATCAATCAATAAAAAAATGCTAAAATCATTTTCTAACAAAAGCTTGAACTTTTGAAATTTTACCATTTTAAACAGCTTGCCTGAAAATCACTCTATAAAGGGCAAAATAAGAATGACAGCTAGTTCTTTCCCTCATAAAAATGATAATTAAACAGCAGGCTTAATTAAGCAGTCACAAAAGGGGTTTTATATGGTGAAACAATAAACTTTACAGACCCAGGAGTGGATTACTGTGCATAAAACAAACTAGTATTTGTTTGTTTTAAATATTTTAACATACTGATTGCCATTTGTATGAACTAATGGCAGGGAGACAGACTAATGAGAGATCAGCAAACCCTTCTTATTATAAAGGGCCAAGAGCAACCGTCTTAAGCTTTGCAGGCCATAAGGTCTCTGCTTCAACTACTCAATCCTGCTATTGGAGAGCAAAAACAACTGAGAAAGCAATTAACTGTGGTCCTAAGAAAATTTTATCAAAACAGATGATAGTGAGACTTTAATGAAACAAGATCTTTTATCTGTTTTTAATCTATTTAAAATATTTACTGTTTTTAAAATATCCACTAAGAATTTATTTAAAGGATTCTGCTACTTTTAACCTAGAAAGCCATGATATCATTATAAGGATCTTTGACTATCAAAAAATATAATTTATTTGATCATGTACTCTTTTTCCAAATAATACTAATATTCCCCAAAGCAAATTAAATATATTTTTAAAAACACTTGTGCTAAATGATTCAAACCTAGCTATACACACACACACACACACACACACACACACACACACACATGACTGGGATACACACTGACAGAGAAATAATTTGCTTTTTATGAGGGAGTAGGTGAATAATGCCAAGTAACATGAACTGATCTTTTTAGGGCAAAAAAATTCCATGGTCAAAGACACCTGGGAAAACCTGAGTTAAAGCTAACAAATTCCTTTACCAAAGAGCCTCTGAAAGCTCTCAAATATATGATACATTGTGAAACTCTCTGAGATAGTTTTGTAGCACTGTAGCATTTCCTTCACCATAGCCAAGATTCCAAAGAACATATTTTGGGAAATGTTACTCTAGACCAATTAGAAAACTGGAAATTTTCTAGAAAATCTAGAAAAATTAATAATCCAATCTTGACATAGCTGCTAAAAATTTAAAAAGAAAAAAAAATTTAAGCTGAACTAGAAAAAAGTTAAAATAGAACCACACAAAAATGTTGTCCACAGCAATAAGAATATTAGAGATGAGACGCAATTAAGACAGTACAGAAGTTTAGAGGTTTAACTTAAAACTGAACCAAACTTCACATAAAATCAAAGTGCTTTAGTGCTGCCCAAGCTGTGAAACACACAAGGTTATCAAACATTGGTAAATCACATGCCATCATTCAGCAATGGTTTACCATTGGAGTAGCAGCTATAAATTTAAAAAATGGTTTCTTGAATAAAGCTTTATTTCTGCTTATTATTCCGCTGCAAAAGAAAAATAATCATCAATAAAGAGTAATTTTATAGTCGTCCCAATCATAATTACTTCTAAAACATATAGGAATTAAGATAGTTTGGTAATTTTAAAATGCTACTTACAGCCAAGCGGGTGAAAATAAAATATACATTTATGATTACACATGGCAGTATAGGGGACACAATTTGCCAAAGTGCATCTCTTTGGCCTCAGGCTAGTTTTAGGCTGATTATTTTTAAGAAACAGAAGTGTCAGGAAGCCTTTCTTTTTTGCCTTCCCCTTAGCTGCCTAAAGAATTTAGAAAAAAGGGCCTGCTCCTAGGACAGAGCTATGACCACATTTATCTGCAAAGCACATGGGCCAAATGTGCTGAGGGAATCAGATATCAGAGTCCACTCTGGGTCCACTCTAAGTCTGGGCCACAAGGCCCAGCAAACATTTGTTTACCAAACATTTATTTTTCCATCTTCATATAAATTGCCTGTCTCCCCTGTAAAGTCCCAAACCACTACCCCTAAACCCTCTTCTGTTTTCAGCTGAAGATGGTCTTAAGATGAGGGCTTTGGCCATTTTGGAGAGTTACTAAGTTCTCCAGGGTCTCTCCCATGTATATATGTCATTAAAGTTTTGTTTCATTTTCTCCTGTTAATGTCTTGCATCAATTTAATTCTTAGATCAGCCAAAAGAACCCAGGAGAGTACAGGAAAATTTATTCCTCTCTAGTAATAGCAACGAGATATTAAGGATTACCTTCCATACCACAGAACTGTCAACCTCTTCCTATGCTATTAAAATTTGCCCCATTCCAAAGATATCAGTCACTGCTAACAAGCAAGCCTAGAAGATGTAAAGGATACTAAAATTAAGCACATCAAGGATCATAACAAGTCTCTTTGAGACTCTATTTTAGCAGAAGTGTACATGACTCTTTGGAAGAGTCAAAATGGAAAAGACAAATTTACAATGTAGCTTTAGTAGCAGGTTAAAGAAACGTGTTACTTTTTCAAATCAAATTGTTTTATATTATGAATTCACAGTATCTTAGAACTTTAAGTGTGACCAAATATCAAATATCTCATGCACAGCAG
>SJYX01003207.1:6913-25605 GCA_006410675.1 Oreotragus oreotragus
TTCTGTGTATTCTTGCCACCTCTTCTTCATATCTTCTGCTTCTGTTAGGTCCATACCATTTCTGTCCTTTATCGAGCCCATCTTTGCATGAAATGTTCCCTTGGTATCTCTAATTTTCTTGCAGAGATCTCTACTCTTTCCCATTCTGTTGTTATCCTCTGTTTCTTTGCATTGATCGCTGAGGAAGGCTTTCTTATCTCTTCTTGTTATTCTTTGGAACTCTGCATTCAGATGCTTATTTCTTTCCTTTTCTCTTTTGCTTTTCTCTTCTCTTCTTTTCACAGCTATTTATAAGGCTTCCTCAGACAGCCATTTTGCCTTTTGCATTTCTTTTCCATGGGGATGGTCCTGATCCCTGTCTTCTGTACAATGGACTGGTTCAAAATTGGGAAAAGAGTATGTCAAGGCTGTATATTGTCACCCTGCTTTTTCAACTAATATGAAGACTACATCATGTAAGATTCTGAGCTGGGCCAATCACAAGGTGGAATTAAGAATGCTGGGATAAATATTAACAACCTCAGATGTGCAGATGGCAGATACCTTAATGGCAGAAAGTGAAGAGGAACTAAAGGGCCTTTTGATGAAGGTAAAAGTGGAGAGTGAAAAAGCTGGCTTAAAACTCAACAATCAAAAAGCAAAGATTATGGTATTGGATCCCATCACTTCATGGCAAAAAGACAGAGCAAAAGTGGATACAGTGGCAGATTTTATTTTCTTTATCTCCAAAATAACTGGGCAAAATGATGGCAGCCATTTAATTAAAAGATGCTTGCTCCTTGGAAGAAAAGCTATGACAAACCTAGACATCATATTAAAAAGTAGAGATGTCACTTTGCTGACAAAAGTCCCTATAGTAAAAGCTGTAGTTTCTTCAGTAGTTATGTATGGACGTGAGTGTTGGATGATAAAGAAGTGTGAGTGCAAAAGAATTGATGTTTTTAAGTTGTAGTACTGGAAAAGACTCTTAATAGTCCCTTGGATAGCAAGGAGACCAAACAAGTCAATACTGAAGAAAATCAATTCTGAATATTCATTGGAAGGGCTGATGCTGAAGCTCCAAAATTCTGGCCATGTAATGCAAAGAGCTGACTGATTAGAAAAGACCCTGATGCTGGGAAAGATTGAGGGTTGGAAGAGGAGGATACAGAGGATGAGATGGTTGGATGGCATCACTGATTCAACTGATATGCATTTGTGCAAATTCCAAGAGATAGTGAAGGACAGGGAAGCCTGGTGTACTGCAGTCCCTGTAGTTGCAGGTTCAGACATGGCTTAGCAACTAACAATGAAAAAAATATCAACTAACAACAAAATTAATACCAACAAAATAATTTTATTCATAATAACAAAATCAATATGTAAGAAAAATTATAAAAACCTTTAATATTGTATGCTGAAGACTTGATATTAAGATAGTAATTATTCCCAAATTAATCTACTGATGTAGTAGAATCACTATCTATATTCCAGCAAGAATTCTAATATACTTGGTTAATCCTAACACATATATACATATATATGTGTGTGTGTGTGTGTGTGTGTGTATATAAAGAGAGAGAGAGAGAGAAGTGCAAAGGACCTAGAATAGTCAAAACAACTTACAAAAAAAAAAGAGCAAATTTGAAGATTTAAATTACTAGATTTCAAAACTTATCACAAAGCTACAGTAATAAAAACAGCATGTGGATAGGACAAAATTAAACGCTATATATGACAAACCCACAGCAAACATTATCCTCAATGGTGAAAAATTGAAAGCATTTCCCCTAAAGTCAGGAACAAGACAAGGATGTCCACTTNTGACTCATTGGAAAAGACTCTGATGCTGGGAGGGATTAGGGGCAGGAGGAGAAGGGGACAACAGAGGATGAGATGGTTGGATGGCATCACGGACTCGATGGATGTGAGTCTGAGTGAACTCCAGAAGTTGGTGATGGGCTGGGAGGCCTGGTGTGCTGCGATTCATGGGGTCGCAAAGAGTCGGACACGACTGAGCGACTGAACAGAACTGAACTGAGTGAGGTAAAAAGATGGTAGCCATCACTCATTTTTATAACATGAATCATTCAGCCATCAGCATGATTCTTAAGAACAAGGACAACATCGTGGAATGTGTGAAGTCTGCTGTGCTGATAATGATGACAATAAGATCAAAGAAGGATGGAAAAGTGATGGAGGAGGTGAAGAGTCTTCTCAGTGTGCAGATGCAGGATTGGCGTCAGCATCAAGTCCCACTCAGCTTAATGCTGATTCAAGAGAAAGCTAAAAGCCTTTATGAAGACTTGAAGAAATATGGCGAAGAATCTGTGGGTGCATCTTTTTAATGCCAGTCATGACTGGTTTCATCAGTTCAAGGTTAGAGCCAACCTTGACAATGTAAAAGTAAGTTGTGGAGCAACAAGTATAGATACAGTAGTTTCCCAAGAATTTCCTGAAATGCTTCAAGCAATTATTAATGAAGGCATGTATTTACCCAAGCAGGATTTTAATATGGATGAGACAGGACTGTACTGGAAGAGGATGCCAGACCAAGGTTACATCAGTAAAGAGGAAAATGCTATAAAGCAGCAAAGGGTAGGCTAACTCTGTTGTTTGATGGCAATGCTTCCAGCATTATGAAGCTGAACCCTCTGTTGGTTTATCATTTAGAGAACCCAAAAGCCCTTAAAGATATAGCCAAGGGTTCTCTTCCTGTTGTGTAGAAGAATAACCCCAAAGCCTAGGTTATGCAGATCGTTTTCCAGAACTGGTTTTTCCACCAATTTATCCCAGAGGTAGAGAAATATTGCTTGGAAAAGGACGTGCCCTTCAACATTCTTTTTGCTACTCAGCAGTGCTCCGGACTACCCCCTATTTATGGCCCACTTTCATCTCAAGGTCAAAATAGTGCATCTGCCACTGAAAACTATGTCACTCATCCAAACTTTGGACCAGGGAGTTATAGAAACTTTCAAGAAATATTATTTATGTCACCCTTTTTGTCAGGCTGTAAAGGCAAGTGATGAGTCAGGAACAACCTTGGGACAATTTTGGAAGGACTATGACATCTACAAGGCCATAAAAAACATTGACATTGCTTGGCATGAGGTTACGGCTATCACCATGAATGGAGTTTGAAAAGAACTTTGTCCAGTTTGTTTATGATTTTCATGGATTTGAGAAGGTGGATGAGGAGTCCAAAGAGGCCTTCACCAACTTAGTCACCCTCAGCAAGGAGCTGGAGCTGGATCTGCAGGAGGAGGACTTCACTGACCTCCTTGCTGTGCAATACGAGGTGCTTACTAATGAAGACCTGATGGAATTGGAGGCCCAGAGAAAGAATGAAGAGAGACAAGAGGAAGAGGAAGTAACTGAAGAACCAAAGAGATTCATGATGCAGGAAATGGCAAGGGGATGTTCTTTATTTGTAGAGGGACTGTTGGTTTTTGATGCGCAAGGTGTGAACGCTATGTGAAGATGGCAGCAGCTGTTCAGAGTGCAGTCCAGTGCTATCGTGTCATCTATGATGAAAAAAAAAAAAAAAAGGCTATCACCATGAATGGAGTTTGAAAAGAACTTTGTCCAGTTTGTTTATGATTTTCATGGATTTGAGAAGGTGGATGAGGAGTCCAAAGAGGCCTTCACCAACTTAGTCACCCTCAGCAAGGAGCTGGAGCTGGATCTGCAGGAGGAGGACTTCACTGACCTCCTTGCTGTGCAATACGAGGTGCTTACTAATGAAGACCTGATGGAACTGGAGGCCCAGAGAAAGAATGAAGAGAGACAAGAGGAAGAGGAAGTAACTGAAGAACCAAAGAGATTCATGATGCAGGAAATGGCAAGGGGATGTTCTTTATTTGTAGAGGGACTGTTGGTTTTTGATGCGCAAGGTGTGAACGCTATGTGAAGATGGCAGCAGCTGTTCAGAGTGCAGTCCAGTGCTATCGTGTCATCTATGAAAAAAAAAAAAAAAAAAGAGCTACTACCCAGACATCACTGGATCAGTTTTTCAAGAGGATAGATGGAATTGAATCCAGCAAGGAACCAGAAACCGGGCCATCAACATCAGGCGTGAGTGAAGTTGCAGCTTGCCTTCCATCTCCTATTGCTGATGACCCTTTGCTTCTACCATCTCCCACCACCTTTTGCTCCTCCAGTCAATAACTCTTCTTGGCTCTTCACTTTGATGTCAGCCCCTGTATGTCAGCTGCTGTACCGTACTATTGTACTTTTCACTGTACTGTAAGATTAAAAATGTTTATTTTTGTGTTTGTTCATTGTTGTGTATAAATGCATATTATTTGTTTGAAAAGTATTATAATCCTACTACAGTACTGTACTACTTAGCTGATTCTATTAGTTGGGTACCTAGGCTAACTTTGTTGGGCTTATGAACAAATTGGATTTACAAACGTGCTCTCAGAACATAACTCATTTGTATAGAGAGACTTATCGTATCTCAATTAAATTTGTTGGTTTATTTTGTTGTTCAAATATTTCCTATTCTTGTGAATTTTGTGTCTGATAGTTTATCAGTTGCCAAGGACATATTGAAGTCCCCAGCTTTAACTGTCTATTTATTTATTTCTCTTTTCTCTTAAGCACTATCAATTTTTGTTTCGTGTATTTGAAATTTTGTTGTCCATGCCCAAATTTGGGATTATCGTGCCCTCCTGGTGAACTGATCCTTTTATCATTGCGTAATGTCCCTCTTTGTCTATAGTAATTTTCTTGGCTCTGAAGTTTGTATCACTGAATATTAATGTAGCCACTCCCACTTTTTAGAAATTACTACTATCATGGTAGATCTTTTTCTATCCTTTTATTATTTTTTTAAATATTTATGCCTTTGAATTTGAAGTGACTTACAGCATATAGTACCAACCTAGATAGTATATTCAAAAGCAGAGACATTACTTGGCCGACTAAGGTCCGTCTAGTCAAGGCTATGGTTTTTCCTGTGGTCACGTATGGATGTGAGAGTTGGACTATGAAGAAACCTGAGCACCGAAGAACTGATGCTTTTGAACTGTGGTGTTGGAGAAGACTCTTGAGATCCCTTGGACTGCAAGGAGATCCAACCAGTCCATCCTAAAGGAGATCAGTTGTGGGTGTTCATTGGAAAGCCTGATGTTGAAGCTGAAACTCCAATACTTTGGCCACCTCATGTGAAGGGTTGACTCACTGGAAAAGACTCTGATACTGGGAAGGATTGGGGGCAGGAGGAGAAGGGGATGGCAGAGGATGAGATGGCTGGATGGCATCACTGACTCGATGGACATGAGTCTGAGTGAACTCCAGGAGTTGGTGATGGACAGGGAGGCCTGGTGTGCTGCGATTCATGAGGTTGCAAAGAGTCGGACACGACTGAGCGACTGAACTGAACTGAACGGCATATAGTTGGGTTATTTTTATCCACTCTTCCAATCTCTGACTTTGTTATATATGAGTCATTTACATTTAAGTAATTATTGCTATGTTAGAGCTTAAGTGCGCCATTTTCTTTTATTTTGGTTTCTATTTGTTTCCTCTGCTTCTCAATTCTTACCTGTCTATGGATCACTTGAAGATTTTAAGAGATTTAATCTTGATTTATGTATAGTGTCTTTTTAAAAATTTAACTATAGTTGATTTACAGTGTGTGTTAGTTTCAGGTATACAGCAAAGCGATTCAGTTACACACACATGTATATCTATTTTTCAGATTCTTTCCCCTTATTTGTTATTACTAAATATTGAGTATAGTTCTTTGTGCTATACAGTAGGTTCTTATTGGTTATCTACTTACAGTGCTTTTGAATATATTTTGCATAGTTTTCTTAATTGTTACTATGGTTATCACAGGGCTTCCCAAGTGCTCAGGGGTAAAGAATCTGCCTGTCAATGCAGGAGACACAGGAGATGTGGGTTTGATCCCTGGATTGGGAAGATCCTCTGGAGAAGGAAACTGCAATCCACTCCAGTATTCTTGCCTAAGAAATCCTGTGGACAGAGGAGCTTGGCAGGCCACAGTCCATGGGGTCCCAAAGAGTCAGACTTGACTGAGCATGCATGCAGCAGCAGAGATGGTTATCACAATATCGGTATTTCTCATGGTCTACTAATATAAACATTTTACCATTTTGAGTAATGTATAGACACTTTACTTATATTTTGTTCCTCCCTTTTGAAAAATATCCTCACTTTTAAATATCACCTTGAATAGCAGATGATGTTACAGTATTTGTTTCAGTCATCACATGTGATAGAAAACTCATGAGGAGGAGGATAGTCTATTATATTTGTCCACATTTCTACTCTTTCCATTATTCTTTTTTTCTTCTAAACCTTTCAAGATATCTTCTTTTATTTTTTTCCATTTGAAGAATGTTATTTAGTCATTCTTTATGGGTTGGTCTGCTAGTGGTAAGTTTTTAGTTTCCTTTTGTTTGAGATTTTATTTGTTTGTTTCTCTCCCTTATCATAGGACAGTTTTGGTGGATGTAGAATTCTCACTTGAGAATTCTTTTCTTTCAGCTACTTCCTTCTGGACTCCATGGTTTTAGCTGAGAAATATGATCATTTGATTTGGTATTCTCCACAGGTAATGTGCTGTTTTTCTCTTACTGCTTTTAAGATTTTCCTTTGTCTTTAGTTATCAGAAATTGAATTACAGTGTGTCTTAACATGGATTTTTTTTGTGGGGAAACTTTATCCTCTTTGAGGATAGCTCAGCTGGTAGAGAATTCTCCTGCAATGCAGGAGACTCCGGTTCGATCCTCGGGTTGGAAAGATCCCCGGAGAAGGGAACAGCTACCCTCGGCAGTATTCTGGCCTGGAGAATTCCATGGGCTGTATAGTGCATGGGGTTACAAAGAGTTGGACACAACTGAGCAACTTTCGCTTTTCTTTCACTTTATCCTCTTTGATGTTTCCTCAGTTTTTGAAATCTGTGGATTTATGTCTTTTGTGAAATCAGAGAAGTTTTCAGCCATATTTCTTTGAATACCCTTTCAGGCCTACTGTCTTTATTCTCTACTTCAACTCCAGTGATACAAATCTGGCATTTTTAACTTTTTCCACAGATAGTGGAATCTCTGTTCATTTTTTTTCAATCTACTTTCTGACTGTTGTTCAGATTTGGCAAGTTCTCTTTGTCTGTCCTTGAGTTTATTGATTTTATTCTCTGTCATTTCCATTCAATATTGAGCCTGTCCAGGTAATTTTTAAATTCTTTATTATTGACTTTTTCAGTTTTAAAATTTCTACTTAGTTCTTTTTTTAATAAATTATGTTTCTTTCCTGAGATTTTTTTTCTAGTTTTTAATTGTTTCAAAAGAAGATATAATTACTTACTTAATCATTTTTATGAAAGTTGCTTTAAGATTTTTGTTAACGCCAATATCTGAGTCATCTCAGTGTTGGCTGAGAATCTATGGGTTCTCTTTTTTCATTCAAGTTGTTATTTTCCTGGTTCTTGGTATGATGAATGTCTTTGGATTCCCGTACCCTGAACATTTTGGTCATTATGTTAGGAGACTTGAGGTCCTCAAAATTTTCATTTTAGCAGGCAGTCACCTTGTTTAGGCTTGGGATGGATGCTCTGGCCAACTTTTGTGGGCTATGGTTTCAATGTCATTCTGATTTTCAGAGCCTGTATGCTGTTATTTTGCTCTGCTTGATTTATCTTCTCCCACAGGGGCTCCCACTGGTCTCTGCTGGTTCTCTTTGAAAGGGAAGACTCTTTCCTAGGCTGCATCATCTGGTAAACCTTACTGGGAGGGGATCTTCCCTAGAGACAAAGAGCGCTTCCAGGATGGGTGCCTGGGTGGCACATTGCCCCGACCCGTGGGGGATGGAAAATGTGTCCTGTGCCATGTGATTGCTGTGGCAGGGTCACTTTTGCAGAGGCCCTCTGGCTTCATGGTATCTCTGTGTGAGGTAGGGGACCCTCAGACCCTGTGCAGATTTCCCAATGCTCTTACAGTGTGGTTCCCCTTGTCAGTGCTCCTGGCTGTGTCCTGTCTCTGGGTGGAGTTAAAGGTCTCAGGCCTGACGCTTCAGTTAATTTTGCATCTTTTTCTGTAGCTTGCCTCCATGTATTGTGTATATGAGAAGAGGCTGGCCCCATGCCCTTGAGTGAAGGGTCTGGTTACCTAGGCATTTGCTTCTCTAGAGGATGTCCTCACTAACATTGCCTCTCCTGAAGGCTAGTGTCCAGAGTGCTGCTTGACATATTGGCCATGGGAAGGAAGTGGTTGGGGGGACCCACTTGGCTTCTCCGAGTGTGGTTCTCAACCAATTTTCTGCAGGTTCTCCAGGGATGCTCCACACCCCAGACCCACTCCAGCCTTAAGCTTGGCACATCCCTGGTATCCTTGCATCATTTGCTATGGTTCTTTTCTGAGTATATGTTTTCCTTATCAGGTCACATCCTCCTTTTACATTTCAGGGAATTTTCATACCTTCTGATCTACCAAGAATATCCTTTCCTATATCCACTGAAGTTTAGAAGGGGATCCCATGCGTTGAACAGCCTGACAGGCTACAGTCTATAGGGTTGCAAAGAGCTGGACATGACTGAGTGACTTCACTTTGATTTTCATATATATCTATATCTGTATCTATATACATAAAATCTTTTCCCTAAGTATTTTGAGGGTAGAAGTTTAGCTCATCTTCATCTAAATTCTTTGCAATCTATATTTTCTAAAATAGATTTGTGTTACTTTTATAATCAGTAAAACCATGATTAATACTTTTCTTCACAACTGGGTTGGACATTGTGCAGGGGTAAGTGCTCAGAGGCCTCCATTTGGGGTGATTACAGGAAAGTAAAAATGTGTGTCTCTTGGAGAAGGTCTTCTGGGCAGTGGAAAGCCTATCCACCCTTGTGGGGGTGCTCAGCAGGGGCCGCCCAGCTGCGGAGCTGGGTTTAGCTGCCATAAGTGCACTATCCACTGTGGAAGGTTGCTCCAAATTCTTGTAGGAGGGGCTGATCCCTCCCCTTCTTCAAATTGCCAGTGTGTGCAAAATGCTAACACCACACATTCAAATGACGTATGGATCAGAACAGAATCATAGCTTGATGACATAAATTAAAGTAATTATATTCATTAGCATGATAAAAAATATGCAAACAAATGTTTATTAAATGCAAGCATATATCAACTCCTAAGCCTTTGGCGTTGTTTATGTCCTTGTTCCTCCAGCATTTCGTCAAAGGTGGCCTGTCAGGCTGAACTTAATTGACACTAATAGCAGTGGAGGGAGGAGGAGCCAGCGCAGAATGTCACTTGGGCCTGTAAACACTGAAGGTTTGGGGATTTGCTACCAGGCCTGAGAAAGTCCTGGGGAAAAGGAAGTACAGGTCGTCTTGATGGATGTACCCACAGGAGTCTGGAGGCAGTTTCTTCAACTGAGACAGGCTGGGACCTGGGACCCTTTCCTGCAGTGCTGCAATGCTTGCACCAGGGAACACCTCTTCTTGGGCAACAAGATACAAAGAAACTATAAGATATGGATGGAAAATAACTGCACGTATGTTGGGACAAATTCTGGACAAGAAGATATGTAAAGACCAAAAAACCTCAACCTCCACTTTGACGAGCCAGGAACAAAAGCAATCATATGCCCATTGCATTCAACATTACTAAAGGGGGTAGACATCCTGAAATGCTAAGTCAAGTGGGCCTTAGGAAGCATCACTATGAACAAAGCTAGTGGAGGTGATGGAATACCAGTTGAGCTATTTCAAATCCTAAAAGATAATGCTGTGAAAATGCTGTACTCAACATGCCAGCAAATTTGGAAAACTCAGTAGTGGCCACAAGACTGGAAAATGTCTCATTCCAATCCCAAAGAAAGGCAATGCCAAAGAATGTTCAAACTGCGACACAATTGCACTCATCTCACACATTAACAAGTATTGCTCAAAATTCTCCAAGCCAGGCTTCAACAGTATGTGAACCATGAAATTCCAGATGTTAAAGTTGGCTTTAGAAAAGGCAGAGGAGTCAGATTTAAAATTGCCCAAATCTGCTGGATCATTGAAAAAAACACGAGAGTTTCAGAAAACGTCTACTTCTGCTTTATTGACTACACCAAAGCTTTTGACTGTGTGGATCACAACAAACTGTGGAGAATTCTGAAAGAGATAGGAATACTAGACCACCTTATCTGCCTCCTGAGAAATCTATGCACAGGTAAAGAAGCAACAGTTAGAACTGGACATGGAACAACAAGACTGGTTCCAATTGGGAAAGGAGTACTTCAAGGCTGTATATTGTCACCCTGTTTATTTAACTTAAATGCAGAGTACATCATGAGAAATGTCAGGCTGGATGAAGCACAAGCTGGAATCAAGATTGCTGGGAGAAATATCAATAACCTCAGATATGCAGATGACACCACCCTTATGGGAGCAGTGAAGAAGAAATAAAGAGTCTCTTGATGAAAGTGAAAGAGGACAGTGAAAAAGTTGGCTTAAAGCTCAACATTCGGAAAACGAAGATCATGACATCTGGTCCTATCACTTCATGGCAAATAGATGGGGAAACAATAGAAACAGTGACAGACTTTATTTTTTGGGATTCCAAAATCACTGCAGATGGTGACTGTAGCCATTAAATTAAAAGAAGTTTGCTCCTTGGAAGAAAAGCTATGATGAGCTTAGACAGCATATTAAAAAGCAGAGACCTTACTTTGCCAACAAAGGTCTGCCTAGTCAAAGCTATGGTTTTTTCAGTAGTCATGTAAGGATGTGAGAGTTGGACTATAAAGAAAGCTGAGCACTGAAGAATTGATGCTTTTGAACTGCAGTGTTGGAGAAGACTCTTGAGAGTCTCTTGGACTGCAAGGAGGTCCAATCAATCCCTACTAAAGGATATCAGTCCTGAATATTCATTGGAAGGACTGATGGTGAAGCTGAAACTCCAATACTTTGGCCACCTGATGCAAAGAACTGACTCACTGGAAAAGACCCTGATACAAGGAAAGACTGAAGGTGGGACAAGAAGGGGACAACAGAGGATGAGATGGTTGGATGGCATCACCTACTTGATGGACATGAGTTTGCGTAAGCTCCAGGAATTGGTGATGACAGGGAATCCTGGCATGCTGCAGTCCATGGGGTCGCAAGGAGCTGGACAGGACTGAGTGACTGAACTGAACTGAAACCACCTAAGCCACTCCTCCAGCCTGACAGCTGGACACACCCCTACCCTAACCCTATATAAGGAACCAACTCAAACCCCTTGGGGAGCAAGCAAGCAAGGGAACTTGTTACTTGTTCTCAGCAGGAGGGATCCTGCTGCAGCAGGGGCCCCAGTAAAGCCTTGCCTGAAATTCTTGTCTGGTTTCTAATCAATGTCTATTGGTTGGGAAAGGCCAAGAGCCCTGGTCAGTATCACAATTGGTGCCTGATACAATACCTGCCACTGAAAGGGAACCCTTTTCTGCAAGGCTGGGTGTATCTTTCCAGCTGTGGGGATGCTCTGGGAAACGTCAGCACTTGCCTGTTTTTGAGCCCCCCCCCCGAAATGAGAAACAGGATCCTAATAGGAAGGCTGCTGTACATTTGTGTTGGGTTCTTTTTGGGGAACCTGGCAGGCTGCTATGCATCTCATTTTTGCCAGAAAGCATGGGAATCATACCCACAGTCACAGAAGGAGCCAAGTTCCTTAGCTGTGATGCTTAGGCACATGGGGACACTTGTTTGGGCCTTGAGGGCTGATGTATCACAGGTGTGCTTATGGGTGAGGTGCCCTGTCGGTTGTGTAGATGGCCAGCAATTATTAACCACTGTTTACTGTACCCAGAGTGGTTGTTTAGAAGGGTCTGGGTACCACTGAATAATCTGCCCATCCATTCAGCATAAGATGAGTGTAATACCTGGTGGAGGGTGAGACATGTCAGGTGTGGTGGAGGAGAAGAAGGAGCAGGAGAGCTCGTCAGGGCTTTAGACTGGAGCCTGCAGCTGCCTGCTCTCACACTGTTTTTTGGCCTTTGTTTTGTTTGTTTTTAACCTCTGCCTTATCCTTCAAGTTCTAGGTGAACCACCCCCCTAGTCAGGAAGGTTTGGCATGGCTCTGGTTGTTGACAGGCTGGGCTGTCATTCAGCCTTATCCACTGTCTGTGATCCCAGTTTTGTGGACTAAAGGGAGCCCCATTTGTCCCTGAGTGTCAGCCAGCTGCAGGGATCAGCTTGGCAGCAGTGCTGACTTCCCAGGGGTCACTAGCACTTGTCCACCTGCCTTTTGATTGAGATGCTAAGAGAGTAGGGCTTCTTCTCTCAGGATCTACACCATCTCTCCCTTTTGTGAAGGAAGTAAAAAGCGGAGAGACTGGAGTTTATACGGTCAGTGCCAGTTCAGAGCAGTGCTCAGAGAAATGGTCTGGTGGCTGCGTGGCTGTGCACGGGTAGCGGGGAGAGCCCCGGGCACCGCAGACCAGCCCCTGTAAACCCCCATCTCTCCTCCCTGGAAAAAGGGAGCCTGTGTAATTTATTTCTGTGGGGTGGTTTATGCTGGGAGGGAGAGAACAGATGTTAAGAAAACAAAGGAAGGCACATCACTTTTGTGTCTGAGCCAATGGTGATCAATTCCGTATACTTTACTGCCTTGTCCATGTTTTGGGGATGGATATTTCAAGCCATTTCAATCAAAAGTGGTGCCACTCTAAGCTCTAAACAAAGGCCTAGATTTATTTTTTTTCTGGCAGCACAATCCTCAAAGATTACACTTGCTGCAACATTTTTAGCCACGTCAACATTCCTTAGGAAATACAAATATGGGCATTATTTCATGGAGATGGCACTGGGTAATATAATAAAATGGATTTATTTCATCTTAATTTATTTAAAATGTGCATAGACAGAACTGGGATAAAATCCATGAGATGAAATATCTCGTTTGCATGAATATATTGAAAAATTCAGCCACCTTCTAAGCCAAAAAAAGAGGCAAATTTTTTTCATCCTCAGAATAATAAGAAGAATAGGTGCTCTTTTTAAAACAAGAAAATATAACCTTGACAGAGGGAAGTGATTCATGTCCCACGGTCCCTGTGAAGGTGTGAGGGATGAGAGGTGATGGCAGAGAGAGCTCTGGTTGAGGAGCTGGAAGAGAGATGAGACTGTGGTTTTGCATGAAGGGACTGGACTGGACTGAGACCAGGAGGGCAGGGTGGGTGGCCTGGCTTTCCTGATGCGCTGCTTGTCGGGGAGGCAGTGCCAGCCCAGATGTTCCCACCTCTGGACTCCAGGTCTCCAAAGTGCCTGTTGTTGGAGAATGCTGCAGGGTCTGAGACTGGCAGGTGTCCATCCTGCCATGGCTGAATCTGAGCCTGTTCCTCACTGTGTGCCACCCCAGGGCTCCCGAGTCCCAGATACCCTGCAGGTGCTGCACTGGTCCATGAGATTAAAAGTCCAAGTGCCTGAGCTGCAGTGAGGGGCCCACACTGCAGTAGCAGCGCTGTGATCGGTAATAATCACGGACACCGTCTGGCCTTTGTTGTTGTTCTTTAATCACTAAGGTGTGTCCAACTCTTTGCAACTCTGTGGACTGCAGCACACCAGGTTTCCCTGTCCTTCTCCATCTCTCGGAGCTTGCTCAAACTCAGGTCCACTGAGTCAGTGATGCCACCCAAACCTTTCATCCTCTGTCGCCCCCTTCTCCTCTTGCCCTCAATCTGATCTTTACCTGAGGCAGTAAAATGTAGAGGCTGAGTCAGATGGCTTGAGTTCAGATATGAACCCATGAGAGGCGTGATCTTGGGCAAGTTTCTTAGCCTCTCTGGCTCCATTTGCAAAATGAACTTGACAGTAGCACCTACCACAAATGCTGCCATGAGGTTTACGTGAGATGATCATGAAGAACGCTTAGAAGATGTCTGACATAATTAGCATCCAATGAATGTTAGTTAAAAGCCTTCTTATCGATAGAATGGACATAATCTTTTAATCTCAAAGAGTAGTTATTTGATATTGATCGTGTAGGGTTCATTGTTAATAACTATTTTCAATTTATTTCTTTTGAGTCTATAAACTTGTTTTTTTTAAGATACTATTTTTTATTTAATTAAATTGGGTAATTTATTTTTTGGCTGCAGGGGACCTTTGTTGCGGTGGATGAGCTGTTTGTCGCTGCACGTGCGGCCTTATCTGCGGCGAGTGGGGGCTTCTCGTTAGGTGCAGCGCTCGGGCTTACCTTTGCAGCGGCTTCTCTCGCTGCAGAGCATGGGCTCTAGGGCTCGAGGGCTTCAGCAGGTGGGGCGCGTGGGTTCTCGAGTGCAGGCTCTGTAACTGGTGCCAGGCTTAGTTTCTCTCCGACATGTGGGATCGTAGTTATCCGACCAGGGATTGAACCTATGTCCCCTGCACTGGCAGGTGGATTCTTAACCAGGGAAGTCCCTCTCTGTGTCAGTAAACTTCTTGAGGGAAGATAGATGTTTGCTGAAGGTGTTGGTTAACAACTGGGGGTGGTGGTGGCGATTTCTTTTAGGTTTTCAGTGCCTGGGCAGCTCCAGCCGGGGTAAGGGGAGGCCTGAGGACAGCTTCTTCCATCGCCTGGGACTGGCCAGTGCTGATGGGTGCTTGTTGCTGGGAATCTTGAGCCTGAGTTTGCTGCCTTTACCCTCCACCCTAAGCACTTACTAGTCCCTGAACTGAACTGCTGAGGTGTGGGGATGGCTATTTTCTGATAAACTGGACAGTGAATCACAAGTCTCAAATCGTCTAAGATTTTTCCATTCCTCTTTTTCTCATTTTCCACTCTAGGCTGCGAAGAAATCCAAGAGCAACAGCCTCAGTTCTTGAAAATTAAGTAAAGATCATAGATGGTGGGCCCTCTTTGGACCCACATGTGAGCCAAAGCATTTGGTAAACAAAAATCACTGAAGGGATTCCAGTGGTTTTTGGTTGAGGGATGGTGGCAAGACTCAAGGAGTCCACAGTCCAGGGGCTCAGACAGCCTGGGCCCGAGGCTCTCCCTAGCACTCTCTCTGTTTGTGGGCAAAACCCATCATGCCTGGGGGCTGCCTCGCATCCTGCTTTTGAGAGTAGTGTTGGCACAGGTACCGTCCCACCAGAGCTGGTCCTGAGCACTGCAGACACAGGGACCCTCCGTCTCCAAACCATTCAGTGTTGGGGTAAAGTCAGTGGGGCTCCTGGAGATCAGCCCTTCCCCATCACCCATGGTTTAATGCTGCTCAAGGGGACACAGCAGATGATGTTGGAGACCCTCACTGGTGAGCAGGAAGTCAGGACACACAGATATGCTGGCGTCTCAGCTGGGCCCACAGTCCCCTCTCATAACATCAAAGTGTTGCAAGCCAGGGTTCTTGGCCTTCCCCAGTAGGTAGAAATTGACTAGAGGCCAGACAAGAAATTCAAGCAAGGCTGTATGGGGGCCCCTGCTGCAGCAGGGGAGAGCGAGAACAAACAACAGGTTTCCTTGCTTGCTCACCCGCTAAGGAATGGGGTGGTGAGCTTGTTCCTTATACTTGGTGAGGGTAGGGGTGTGTCCAGGGGTCAGGCTGGGGAGTGGCTTAGGTAGTTTGCTACCCCTTATGTGGTGCTGTGTTCAGCCCGCCTATGCAGTTACACCACCTTCACAGTACCCCACTTTTGCTTCTGACACCCAGTTTTGCAGCAGGCACTTCGAAAGTGGCAGTTGAGTTTTTCGGTCTCTTTGTATCTTTTGGGTCCAGAATTTGCCCCAACTGCAGCTGTGCAGTTATTTTTAGCCCCACACAGTTTCTTTGTATTTTGTTGCTCAAGGGGAGTTGTGTCCAGGAGCAAGCAGCTCAGCAAAGGGGCCCAGGTCTCAGACCTGTTTCAAAGGTCACTTCTATCCTTGAGTTCTATCCTTGAGTCCCTGGGGACTGCCTGCCAGTGAGTTGGCTCCTTCTGATCAAGGAGGGAGAGTTTGAGGACCTGGTCAAGGTTGCTAAGGAACTGCAGAGAAAGCTACCACCATCTTTTCTCTCCTCCAAGCAGCGAAGCAAATCCAGATGAGATTCAACAAGCTGTCTCCTGATGGGAACCTGGGGTCACTCTTCCCTGAGCAGCAGCCCCCATTGGGCTTGCAGTCATCCCAGAGCACATCTATGGAGAAACTCAGGCCAGCACAGGATGCAGCCTTGCCCAAGGCTCTTGGCCTTGCCTACGGCCCCACAACCGCTGGATGGCAGAGCCTGCAGGCTGCTGGGGACGAAGAAGCCACACCAAGAACAAAGACTAGGTTTTGTTTTTTCATCATGGAAAAGTTTCCTACAGTTTTAAGATCTATTATGCCATATAATATTCTATCTTAGATCATTCTGTTTTCCCTGAATTGGGACTTATGCCTTTAAGAAGGGGAGTCAACTCTTGCTAGAGTGGAGCTGGGTCCCTCTGTGCCCTCTCCAGCCCCTAAGTCAAACTCAGAAAGGGACAGAAATCCCTTTGTCTGCTCTCCCTTCCTCAACTGCCTCTGCCTCCACTGTCTCAGGAAAGAGACCATGACCAAGAAGGAGAGAAAATAAGAAAAGCTTGACTGTTGACCTTGGCCCTTCTCAGGGCCCAGGTAATTTAGGAAAGTTCTAGGGGGTATTTCTGACCGTGAGTGACGTTCGCTTTTGGCTGGAGGAAGCGCAGCCTCCAGGAGGGTGTACCTTGCTGAGGACTGCTGGTTCTGTCTGGTCCACTTGGGTGGGATTCAGGTCCTTCTGCTCACCCAGGAACACGAGGCTCCAGTTCACTTCCCAGGGGCAGCTCTTGAAGGCTGGGCTTTGTGGCAAAGGCATGGTGAGCTTAGAGGGGTTGGAGCAAATCATGGGCCTTCAGGGTCCATGTTGGCTGAGAAGGGACCTCAAGAAAGACACCTGAGCCACCTGATGATGCCACATGCTGGAGGCTCCCATCCCGGGGGCCCTGACCCTGGCTGATCTGATACATCCCTCCTCTTATCGTTTTCCAGGTAAAGTGTCAGGTGTGTGTGAGTGTGTGTGTCTGTGTGTGTCTGTGTATGCGCTCAGTCGTGTCTGACTCTATGACCCCATGGACTGTAACCTGCCAGGCTCCTCTGTCCATGAAATTTCTCAGGCAAGAATCCTGGAGTGGAGTGGGCTGCCACTTCCTGCTCCGGGGACCTTCCTGACCCAGGGGTCAAACTCGCATCTCTTCCATCTCCTGCATTGACAGGCGGATTCTTTACCACTGTGCCCCTGGGAAGCCCTGGTGTCATCACAGGTGTCAAAGTAGGCGACTGGCTCGCTGCTTCTGTCCATCAGGTGAACCTGCCTAACACAACAAGGCTCTGGTCACCTGTGTCAGTGCCCGCAGCAAACCTTCCGTTAATATCCGAGATGATGTTTTCCTATCGTGGTGAGACCTGACGGGGGCTGGAGGCCAAATCAGGCCTCATATATGGGGTGATTTATGGGACAGCAGGCCCAGACGGTCCCCAGTGTCTGCAGTTCCAGATGTAAATTCCATGCAGGGGCACCTGGTTGCTTGGGGTGAGTCGCTGCTAGTGGCAAGCCTGCTACTTTGACCTTGGGGTGGGGGGTAAGGAGAGGAGAGTACTCCCTAAATATGAGAAATTACAGAATTTTATGTTCTAATCAGAGCAGTCTTGTGTGCTCTGAGCCAGTGTATAGACTGGGTGACCACATTATTTATTGTCCAAACCAGGGCACTTTTGACAGCAAAGGAAGATGTGATAAGATTTTAAGAGTGGAAAGGGGGGCGGTATTGATTATTAAAAGGAGATTGTTCCTATCAAACTGGGACAAAAGGTTGCCTTGAAAATAGATTTTGATACAGATCAGTCTTTACTTTGGTCACTCCTGCTGCCCAGCTCTTGGGAATTTTTAGATTCTAGTGCCAACATGAGCATGGAGGGCCTTGAAGCATAGGTGGGTCTGCAGGGTATTCACATAGTCTCTGACTTGACCAGCTGATGGCTTGTTCTGGGATCCAGCTGGGGATCCTGCCATGTTGGCTGTGTCCACCTGGGTGGAAAGAGAGTCAGGGCTATGTGCTGGTCCCCAGATGTGCTTCCCTTTGACTAGCTGCCCCCAGGGTGGGGTCTCCACGTGAACCCTGCAGTGCATGGATTGTGGGGTGAGGCTCCCATGGGTTTTTATCCTAGCTCTGCCACTTGCTAACTGTGACATGGATCAAGTTCCTTAACTTATCTGAGCCTCAGTTTTCCCAGCCATTAAAGGGGGATTCTAACAGACGCTGTAGGGATGTGGGTACTGTGACACATGTGTTTGGCATATGACACATGCTCAGGTGTTATGTAGGGTACTGTCTTATGTCTAGCAGAAGTGGCTCTATTTTGGTACTCAAAGAAAACAAACTATTAGTATTTTATTTTATATTTAGTTCATAAATGTTGAGTAGTTAAAAATGTGCATGGTATATCACACATGTTCAATTCAGTTCATTTAAGTTGCTCAGTCGTGTCTGACTCTTTGTGACCCCATGAACTTCAGCATGCCAGGATTCCCTGTCCATCACCAACTCCCAGAGTTTACTCAAACTTATGTCTATCGAGTCAGTGATGCCATCCAGCCATCTCATCCTCGGTCGTCCCCTTCTCCTCCTGCCCCCAATCCCTCCCAGCATCAGAGTCTTTTCCAATGAGTCAACTCTTCGCATGAGGTGGCCAAAGTACTGGAGTTTCAGCTTTAGCATCGTTTCCTCCAAAGAAATCCCAGGGTTGATCTTCTTCAGAATGGAT
>SJYX01003207.1:37288-68258 GCA_006410675.1 Oreotragus oreotragus
TCCCTCCCAGCATCAGAGTCTTTTCCAATGAGTCAACTCTTTGCATGAGGTGGCCAAAGTACTGGAGTTTCAGCTTTAGCATCATTCCTTCCAAGGAAATCCCAGGGTTGATCTCCTTCAGAAGGGACTGGTTGGATATCCTTGCAGTCCAAGGGACTCTCAAGAGTCTTCTCCAACACCACAGTTCAAAAGCATCAATTCTTTGGCGCTCAGCCTTCTTCACAGTCCAACTCTTTTAGGGCTGAATAATATTCCTTTGGTTGTATATGTCATAATTTATTTATCCATTTGTTTGTCATTAATGGACATTTGGACTATTTTTCACCTTTTGGCTGCTGTGACTAGTGCTGCTGTGACCATATGTGTCCACATGTTAATTTGAGTACTTTTTTCAATTATTTTGGGTATATACCTAGGAGTGAAATTGCTGGGTCATAAGATAATTCTGTGTTTAAATATTTTATACAATGGCTGCACCATTTTTTATTCCTTGGAGTGAAGTACAAGCATTTCAATTTCTTCACATCCTTATCAAAACCTGTTATTATTTTTTCAATTCAGTTTAAAAAATTGTAGCCATCTTCATGAGTATTATGGTTTTGATTTGCATTTCCCTACTGGCTAGTAATGTTGAGCATCTATCCATGTATTTGTTGGTCATCTGTACATTTTCTTTTTATTTATTTTTTTAAATTAGAGTATGATGGCTTTACAGTCTGAGGTCTTCGTTGACGCATGTGGAATCTTCATTGCAAGGCATGGGCTTAGTTGCCCTCCCGCCTGTGGGATGCTAGTTCCCTGACCAGAGATGGAGCCTGAGTCCCCTGCATTGGAAGGCTGATTCTTGACCGCTGGACCACAGGGGAAGTCCTAGTCATCTGTATATTTTCTTTGGAGAAATGTCTATTTAAGTCCTTTTCCTATTTTTTAAATCTGGTTATTTGTCGTTTCATTGTTGAGTTGTAAGTGTTCTTATAGATGTATGATTTGCAAGTCATGTTACTGAAGCAATCACTGGTTGTAATTCTTAATGCCTGCACTTTCTCAGACTCACACCTGCCCAGCCTTCAGCGTCTTCCTTTAGGCTGTATCCTAATCCATCCACTTCTTTCCATCTTTACCCACATCTCACTCTACCCCATTCCCCAAGACATTTTGTTTCTCCCTGGAATAATTGTATAGTTTCTAATTCGTGTCTTCACCTCTACTCTTGTCCCTTTACAATCTATTCTCTATTCAATAGCTAGAAAAATTTCTTCTTTTTGGCTTTATTTTTTAGAGATGTTTTAGGTTTATAAAAAAATTGAGAGGGAGGTACAGAGGTTTCCCAGGTACTTTCTGTCTCCACACATGCAGAGTCTCCAATATCAACATAGGTTCAACCAAGGATGAACCTATACTAACACATCATAATCACCCAAAGTTTATAGCTTACCTTAGGGTTCACTCTTGGTGTTGCACATTCTGTGGATTTGGACAAACATACAGCTTCCCTGGTGGCTGAGTCAGTAAAGAGTCTGCCTGCAATGTGGGAGATCAGGGTTCAATCGCTGGGTAAGGAAGATCCCCTGGAGAAGGAAATGGCAACACACTGCAGTATTCTTGCCTAGAGAATTCCATGGACAGAGAAGCCTGGTGGATTCATGGGGTCACAAAGAGTTGGACACAACTGAGTGACTAACACTATCACTATAGTATCATGTATCCATCATCATAATATCACACTGAGTATTGACATTAAACATCTTCTGTGCTCTGCCTGTTCTTCCCCCAACATGTGCAACCACGGATGTTTTTACTGGCTCTACAGTTTTGTCTTCTGTTGGGATCACATGGCATATAGCCATTTCAGACTGCTTTTTTTCACTTAGTAATATGCATTACGGTTCCTTCATATCTTTTCATGGCTTGATAACTCATTTCTCTTTAGAAGTGAATAACATTCTATTGTCTGAATGTAACACCGTTTATTTACCCATTCGCCTGCTGTAGGACATCCTTATTCTCCTCTTTCAGCAATTACAAAGAAAGACGCTATAAACATTAATGGGTAGGTTTTTTTGGACATGTTTTTAACTCCTTTGGGTAAATACCAAAGGGATGATATTGTTGGTTTGTATGGTAAGAGTATTTTCATTTTTGTTAGAAACTTCCAAACTGTTTTCCAAAATGGCTGTATCATTTTGTATGCCAGCAGTCAGTGAGAGTTACTGTTGCTCCACATCCTTACCAGCATTTGGTGTTGTCAGTGTTCCGGATTTTGGCCTTTCTAATAGATGTATAGAGGTAGCTCATGCTTGTTTTGACTTGCATTTGTCTGATGACATAGGATGTGAAGCATCTTTTCATATGCTTATTTGTCATTGTATATCTTCTTTGGTGTTGATGCCTGTTAAGACCCTTCAGTTCAGTTCAGTCACTCAGTTGTGTCGGACTCTTTGAGACCCCAATGGACCACAGCACACCAGGCTTCCCTGTCCATCACCAACTCCCGGAGTTTACCCAAACTCATGTCCATTGAGTTGGTGAAAGTGAGAGTTACTGTTGCTCCACATCCTTACCAGCATTTGGTGTTGTCAGTGTTCCGGATTTTGGCCTTTCTAATAGATGTATAGAGGTAGCTCATGCTTGTTTTGACTTGCATTTGTCTGATGACATAGGATGTGAAGCATCTTTTCATATGCTTATTTGTCATTGTATATCTTCTTTGGTGTTGATGCCTGTTAAGACCCTTCAGTTCAGTTCAGTCACTCAGTTGTGTCGGACTCTTTGAGACCCCAGTGGACCACAGCACACCAGGCTTCCCTGTCCATCACCAACTCCCGGAGTTTACCCAAACTCATGTCCATTGAGTTGGTGATGCCATCCAACCATCTCATCCTCTGTCGTTCCTTTCTCCTCCTGCCCTCAATCTTTCTGAGCATCAGGGTCTTTTCAAATGAGTCAACTCTTTGCATCCGGTGGCCAAAGTACTGGAGTTTCAGCTTCAACATCATTCCTTCCAATGAACACCCAGGACTGATCTCCCTTAGTATAGACTGGTTGGATCTGCTTGCAGTCCAAGGGACTCTCAAGAGTCTTCTCCAACACCACAGTTCAAAAGCATCAATTCTTCTCAAAAGCATCAATTCTTCTGTGCTCAGCTTTCTTTATAGTCCAATTCTCATATCCATATATGACTACTGGAAAAACCACAGCCTTGACAAGACAGACCTTTGTTAACAAAGTAATGTCTTTGCTGTCTAGGCTGGTCATAACATTTCTTCCAAGGAGTAAACATCTTTTAATTTCATGGCTGCAATCACCATCTGCAGTGATTTTGTAGCTCCCCCCAAATAAAGTCAGCCACTGTTTCCACAGTTTCCCCATCTATTTGCCATGAAGTGATGGGACTGGATGCCATGATCTTTGTTTTCTGAATGTTGAGCTTTAAGCCAACTTTTTCACTCTCCTCTTTCACTTTCATCAGGAGGCTCTTGAGTTCTTCTTCACTTAAGACTTTTGGGCCATTTTAAAATCGGGTTGTCTTTTTAATGTTGAGTTTTAAAAATACTTCATATATCTTGCTTAACAGTCCTTTATCAGATGTATCTTTTGAAAATATTTTCTCCTAGTTTGTGGCTTGTCTTCTCATTATCTTGACAGCATCTCTCACAGAATAGAAAATTTTAATTTTAATGCAGCCCAGCTAAACAAGTCTGTCTTCCATGGATCATGTCTTTGGCAGTATATCTAAAAAGTCATTTCCATTCCAAGGTCACCTTGGTTTTCTATTTATAGTGATCTTTTTCAAATTTCAGTTTTTAAATAAAGTTTTTTGGGGGGCATGGGGAAGCTCTGTGGCATCTGGGACCTTAGTTGCCTGCCCAGGGTTTGAACTCGCATCCCCTGCATTGGAAGTGTGGCATCTTAACCACTGGATCCCCAGGGAAGCCACCTCTGCTTTAAATCGTTTAGAGCCTTCCTGCTGCCTCCTTCACACACGTCCGCCTTCCTCTCCAGCCATACACCCTGTTGTGTGTATATTAACCATGATGCCCTTCCTTCAGTTCCTCCAGCATAAGGCTTTCTTGTCTTAGAGACTTGGAATGTCTCCTCTTTTGCCTGGGGAGCTTGGTCCTCAAATGTGCCTGGCAAGCCCCATCGTCCTTCGGGTTTTGGCTTATCTGTCCCCATCTTAAAGGCAGCTTCCTCCCCCTGCCCCCACCAACCCCTTCAGATTAGGCCTCCCTACCTCATAGGTTATCTCAGAACCTTAAGAGTTTCTTTCATAGTTTTAAGAAATCCTCTGGATGCTGACCACATACCAGGCACTCTGTGTGCACTGGTTTTTAACAGCTTGAAAGTGTTAGTTGCTCAGTCATGTCTGACTCTTTGAGACCCCATGGACCATAGCTTGCCAGGCTCCTCTATCCATGGGATTCTCCAGGCAAGAATACTGGAGTGGGTAACCGTGCCCTTCTCCAGGGGATCTTCCTGACCCAGGGATTGAACTCCAGTCTCCTGCACTGCAGGCAGACTCTCTACCATCTGAGCTATCAGGGAAACCCCTTAGAAGCTTACAAGACTGATTCCTGTCCTCACCCTGTTGGCAATCTAGCTTGAGAGACAGCAAGTAAAAATAAGTGGACAAAACTTTAGTAAGTGATGTGAAGGAAATAAGCAGAGTAAACAGTGTCATATCATGGAAAGGAGTGAGGGAAAGAACGTAAGTTTCTACGGTGGGCCCCGGAGGAGGTGATACCTGAGCTGAATGCTGAAGTGCGAACAACCAACTGAACAGAGGATGAGAGAATGGGCCTTCCAGAAGAAGGGAGGCCCAGCAAGCAGAAAGGCCCTGGGCTGTGTTCCAAAGGCAGCTGCACCTTGTGGCTGTGGCCCAGTGAAGGTGGATGAGGATGGAGAGGCAGGCAGGGGCCAGCCTGGGGTCCAGAGTGGGTCCTGTGTTTTCCCGAGGACTTGTCTGGTGTTACATACAATGCTCACCTACTTTTTCCACTGCTGTGCACCCAGCAACTAGGGAGTGCCTGCCCCAGAGTAGGTGCCGGGTAAACGTTTATGAACACAGAGTAAATATTATTGTTATCAGTGAGATTAACTAGCGCTCCACCCCCTTTCCTTGTTTACATTTCCTGCGTCCTTTCGACTCAGCCCTGGCTGAATTACTGCAGAGTTGGATTTGGAGCAGCCTGCATTCCATCAAGGAGATGTCATACGTCTCCACTTCTCCCAGGGGATGGTTCGCTCTATAACAAAACCTTCCCCCTGTAGTGTTCATTAAGAGTCTCAGAATATTCTAGAAAGAAGCTCAATAACCAATTCCTACAAGAAGCCTGAACATTATGTCTGAATCAGAACAGCCAAGGCCCTTCTTTGTGCAGGAAGGTGGGCACTTCCCCAGTTTTGCTGGTTTCCAGAAGCTGGGATGACAGTGAACACTATTCAGCACATTTCTGTGTGTCTGAGGAGAAGGCTGTGTGGTTTCTACATGCAAGGGGATGTCTAGACAGCTCCATCTTTCCTGCATTTGATGTGGAATCTTTGTTAGGGGATCCAGGAGAAGCTCGAATCCAAAACAGTTTCAGCAGAGGAGACCCTTGCCAGGGAAGTCTGTTTTGTAATGAGATCTTTATGTCGGCGGGATCTTTATTAACTCAGGGCCAACCCGTCTTTTTATTTTTTTCTGCACATGAAATTAATTTATTGGCTGCAGTGCTCAGACGTCATTTGGCTCCTGCTCCTGCTTGTATGTGCTGGCATCTTTTGGAAAAGACTTATGATTTTTAAGAACCAGGGTCTCATGATTCTTCCACGGCATTTGACTCTATTGATTCCTTTGGTTTCCTTGGGGTGGGGGTGGTGGGCTCTTGTCTACCTTGGAGTGTGTGTCTGTGTGTACTTGCTTGCTGAGCAATGCTATGCAGGTGTAAATCTAAACTTAAGAAAGCCTAGGAGGCTGGGTGTGTGGGAGGGTGGCCCATGAGGGAAGGCAAGTGCGTGGAAAAATACATCTCCGCATACATTCTACCCAGGTAGAATCACCCAGAACAGTCACTCAGCATGTAGTTAAGGGGCTGTGCTTGGAGCCAAATGCCTGTATTGGAACCCTAGCTCTGCCGCTTACCCTGTGCCTCTGTGTACAGCTATATGTGACCCTGTGCATATTACTTCATCTCTCTGTGGCTTGATTTTCTCCCCTGCAAAACGGGCTTAGCAGAAGTGTCTCATAGAGTTGTGGGCAGATTAAATGAGTCAACACTTAACCAGCACTTGAAACAGAGCCTGGTATAGAGTGCTGTTGTTTTGTGTTCAGTCGCTCAGTTGTGTCTGACTCTTTGCGGCCCCGTGGACTGTAGCCTGTCAGGCTCCTCCATCCATGGAATTCTCCAGGCAAAGATACTGGAACAGATTGCCATCTCCTACTCCGGGGGATCTTCCTGACCTAGGGATTGAACCCGTGTCTCTTGTGTCTCCGGCATCGACAGGCAGATTCTTCACTACTGCGCTGCCTGGGAAGCCCCGGTATAGAGTAGGCTCCCCGTAAATCAGCTCATGTGGTCACTATGATCTCTCCTGCATGTTTTGCTTTCCACTGGGCTATGTACAGTGCTTTGTGAGAAAGCCTTTGGCCACCCTCTTTCACCATTTGATCTCACCAGGCTGTTTGGGTATTTATTTATGGTCCACCTGCCTCTCAAACAAGCCGCCACAGGGCCCTGTTCAGGCTCTGGCTGAGATCACCAGCTCATCTGACATCTCACCCCTACCTCCTGCTTTGGAGTTGTTCTTGTCCAAATGCACGCACTCCTGCCTGCTGCCCCTCCTCTGTGAAAGCCCCCAGGTTCCAGCTGGGTGTTCTCTCCCTCCTGCTTTGCTCCCAGACTATTCCCCGAAGGTAGAAGTGACAGAGTCTTAAGGCCTCCCAGACCCTCCAGCCATGCAGGGGCTTCTCCCAGGTGCTGGGCCTGTGTCCCTTAAACCCGATGGAAAGGATCGCTTTGTAATGGTCACTGAATGGAGAAGAAGCTTCACTCCACCAGTTTCTTTAAATGCCCTTCTAACAAATTTATTCACTTTTTAAACATTCCTATGTGCTAAATGAATTTGGTCAAAAGTGGTTATCATATAAACACCATTGCCAGGAGATATTAGACCGGGGTCCTGCCTTTCCCGAATGTCCTGTCAATGGAATTGCTCAAGGTGGGGCCTTCTGTGTCTGACTCTCATGGGGCAGGACACAGTTGGGGTCCTCCCGTGGCCGTGTGCATCTCAGGAATGTGTTCCTTTTTATTACTGAGTAGTGTTCCTCTGTTCAGTTTGTTTATCCACTCACTAGTTGAAGGTCATGGGGACTGTTTCCAAGTTTTTGGAGATTGTGAATAAATTCACTATGAACATTGGATTCAGGTTTTTGTGGGAATATCTTTCACTTCTTTAGGATTATAACTTATAAGAAACTGCCAAACTGTTTTCTAAAGTGGCTGAACCATTCTGAACCAATGCTGTATAAGAATTCCATTTATTCTGCATCTTTCTCCCTTAGCACTTCCCAGGTGGCGCTAGAGGTAAAGAACTCGCTTTCCAATGCAGGAGATGTAAGAGACGCAGGTTTGATACCTGGATGGGGAAGATCCCCTGGAGAAGGAAATGGCAACCCACTCCAGTATTTTTGCCTGGAGAATCTTATGGACAGAAGAGTCTGGCAGGCTACAGTCCATGGGGTCCATAAAGCTGGACATGACTGAAGCAACTTAGTATGCATACTAGCACGAACATGGTCACTTTTTTTTGGCGGGGGGGTTAGTATTTTAGCTAATCTACTAGGTGTTCAGAGGTACAAAATTAGTTGGTAATCAAACTTTTATTTGATGTCATCAGACTGAAATGCAATCACCTAGTAAGACATAAAGCAGGCATCTCTGGATATTATCAACCAAAAGGAAAAAAAAAAACAAAACAATTCAATGGCTATGGATCTCACTGTGGTTTTAATTTGCACTTTTCCTGATGGCTAATGGTGCTGAGGACTTCTGTGCGCTTATTTGCTATTTGTCTATGTTCGTTGGTTAAATGTTTGCTAAAAGTTTTGGCCATTTTTTATTGGGTCGCTTGTTTTCCTACTCTTGAGAGTTTTTTAATATATTCTGGATTGGAGTCCTTTGTTGGCTATGTGATTCACAAACATTTTCTCCCAATCTGTGGCTTGTCTTTTCATTCACTTAACAATGTCTTCTGCAGAGCAGAAGTTTTATTTTGATGAAGTCCAATTTATCATTCTTTTCTTTCATGGACTGTGCTTTTGGAGTCATCCCAGCAGTTTTAAATTTTCTAATTCTTCTCAGACTATGGACAGTGTCTGGGTGTGGCTTTCAGGCAGCGGCTCTGCAGGGCGTGCGATCCTGCCCCACTTCCTGCTCTGTCCCTCTGGCTTCCTCTTGGTCATTGCAGTCACCAGCTAGAACCCCTCTACCAAGAGGAACACTGACCCACCACAGATGCCAATCCCCCAGAAATCCCAGTGAGAAGTGTCATTAGAGAGAAGTCACTGAGGCTATCTCTCTGTGCTCCTGGGGTGGGCCAGGTCCCCCACCTGGCCTTGTACTTTCTACACTGCTGTATTTATTTATTGCTGGTTGCTCCGGGTCTTCACTGCTGCAGGAGGGCTTTCTCCGACTGTGGTAAGCGAGGGCTACTCTTTGCTGCGAAGCCTGGGCTCTAAGTGAGCGGGCTTCGGTAGTTTTGGCACATGGGTTTAGTTGTCCCATGGCCTGTGGGCTCTTTCTGGAACAGGAATTGAACCTGTGTTCCCTGCATTGGCAGGAAGATTCTTAGCCACTGGACCACCAGGGAAGTCCCTCTACAGTGTCTTTTTTCCAGAATATTCATGGCTTTTCATAGCCCTGGTCTGAGCTGGTGTCACTACAGCCACCCATGGGTTTCTCTAACTTTGAGAGCAGGAAACAAGTTCGAGCTGCTCCAAACAGATTTGGGGCTTTTATGCAAATGGCTCAGGGAGTGGTGCCCCAGATAGATTTGCAAAATCCCAGGATCCTGACCCTGCACTTAGCTCTGCATCGCCAGACAGAGAGGTGGGCTCCAGGTGCTTATGGTCTCTACTCCCAGAAATGGGACTTCAAGGGTACAGTTCAGAGGCTCTCTCATTGGACCTCTGCCTGACTGTGAGCTGTTGTACTGCACCCCCCTCATAAAAAAAAAAAAAAAAAAAAGCACTTGGCCATAAGTGGGTCTTCGCAGTTTTGCTGGAGTGAACCTAGAAATCACATTGGAAGTGCAAGCCTGGCATTCAGGTATCAGTGCTCAGGGAGTCTGGCCTTAGCCAGAGCATGCTGGGGCCCTGGGCTAGNAAAAAAAAAAAAAAAAAAAAGGCACTTGGCCATAAGTGGGTCTTCGCAGTTTTGCTGGAGTGAACCTAGAAATCACATCGGAAGTGCAAGCCTGGCATTCAGGTATCAGTGCTCAGGGAGTCTGGCCTTAGCCAGAGCATGCTGGGGCCCTGGGCTAGGGAGCATGTTCCTTCCTCCCAAGTGGTCTTGGCCACTGGTTTCGCTGCTACTGTAACAATCATGTTCAAACATCAGCTGGCTCTGCTTTCAAGGCTGAATGGTGAGTCAGAACCCTGCACCAACACTGATGACTTGCCTGATGTGGCAGGAGCCAGACTCTGGAATTTCACCACAGTATTGCATACACAAAGAAGTCGCTTCCTTTGTGTGGTCTGGGCCCCCCGGGACTCTCACATGATTCTTGGGGAAAGGGGTTTGCTTCATACCTCGGAGCATCCTTATCTCATGTTGAGGCATTTTTTTCCTGTCCAAGTCTCCCAAACAATACAGCGACTTGTAGTGGTTGGTGACCTTCTGCGGCAGTAATTCCCTCCTTTGGGCATTGAAATTGATTTTCTTCCTTGTGGCATGTAAAGATTTAAAGCGTGCCCCTTGCTCCCTGTCCCAGGAGGGTTCCTACCTCTGCAGCAGAGTCAGGGGCGGGGGGACTGGGCAAGCGTCTGTCACCCGTGTGGGGGAGGGGACCGTCCCCCTCCCGGCGCTGTCTCTTATACACATCTAGATGNTTGGAGGTAATTTAGAGGCGGTGGGCTCACCCCAGCCCCTGCGCTTTTCCGGAGGATCCAGAGAGGGCAGCCCAGACCTTTTCCCTTTTCTTACTCCTGACCTCTGCCACTTTGTCTTTCTGCCCTCGCTGTGATACATCCCGAGGGCAAATCACATCCTGTCACTCCCTTGCTTAAAACAGCTCCTTCCTTTCTTGAGCTTAAAGCAGACCCCTGAAAGTCCCTTGTCAATCAGGCCCTGACCATCCCAGGACCACCTTTGTGCCCGACAAACACCTGCCCACTTCTTGGGCCCTGGCGGAGCTGCGTCCCGCCTCCAGCCCTGACTTCGTCCCACTTCCTTCTAGTTGAAGCTGCAGGGGCCCACTGGTGGTGGGTTCTACCCTTCTCCTCGGCCCCTCCGGCTCAGGTACTGCTCCCCAGAGGTCAGGGGTCAACCCCAGGCATCTCCTGCAGGCCTCTTACCTGCTGTGTTGAGGGAAATTGGACAGCACAGACCCTCACTCTGGGGTTCCCATGCTGGAGGCTGAACACAGGTAATGAACAAGCAACTGATAAACAGGACAGCGCAAGTGGGAAAGACAGGTATCACAGGATATCGCTTATAGGTGAAATCTTAAAAAAAAAGATACTTATTTACAGGACAAATAGATTCCTAGACACAGAGCATGAACTGATGGTTACGGAAGGGGAAAGGTGCAGGGGAGGGATAAACTAAGGATTTGAGAGTGACATATACACCACCCTGCTACAATAGCAGTAGTTTATATGTAGAACCTACTGTTTAGCACAGGGAACTATACTCAATTGCTTGTAATAACCTATATGGTAAAAAAATCTGCAAAAGATACACACACACACTCACGAGCTTTCCAGGTGGCTCCAATGGTAAAGAACCTGCCTACCGATAATGAGACATAAGAGGCACTGGTTTGATCCCTGGGTCGGGAAGATCCCCTGGAGGAGGGCATGGCAACTCCAGTATTCTTGCCTGGAGAATCCCATGGACAGGAGCCTGGCGGGCTACAGTCCATGGGGTCGCAAAGAGTTGGACACGACTGAAGTGACATGACCACACACACATATATGTATCTGAGTCCCTTTTCTGTATACCTGAAACTAATACAACATTGTAAATGAACTATACTTCAATAAAAATAATAAAAAAAAATTAAAAAAAAAGACTGGGAGACGTGTAGGGGAAGCAAGCGAAAGTGAGGCCCTCTGACCCTCTGAGAAGTGACAGCAACCACCCCCTTCACCTCCGCCCCCTGCACTGAAAGATACAGAAGGCTTGTGCTCTAGGCAGGGAAAAGGATAGGTTCAGAGGCTCAGTGTTGGTCAAAGGCTTGATGTGTTGGAAGGCATCCAGAAGCAGAAGTGAGCCTGGTGCTTTGGACACAGAGAGGCTTGTTTTCAACACCCTGTATGTTCTGAATACCAAAATGATTTCGGCAATAATTCAGAACTGAAACAATAATAACAATGACCAGGAAATAAATGTAGACAGTGAAGGCATTTTCTTTCACTGAACTTTGTATATATATAATCATGCCAGAAAAAAGTTACAGTATAAAAAAGAAAAATATATGATAGACTAATACTATTAAGTTACACTAATGTGGAAAAACATTCCTACATATTGGTCTGTTGCAGCAGTGAATAATAACATTATGGTTTCTCATTTTGAGCCCTGACTCCTGCAAATTTGCCAATGGCTTTGCCAACTTTTTCATATATTCATATTCAGGATTCACTGCAGCCAGACTTGTCAGTCTGTCTTCACCCATACTTGGTTGAAGAAGACTTCCTTATTAATTTTAAAGAGTTTTTTTTTTTCACATGAAGCAATAAATATACAAATAGTTATGAAAATCTTAAACATGAGGATACTCTTGGCATAGATTTATAGAAATTCCCTAGTTAAAAATCAGTAAAATGTCATCACCGGAAAATTTGTCACAAATTTCTATTTTATTCAGTGGAAACTTTCAAAATATTTCTTCTTTTACAAAACTGGAAAGATGGTTGAATATGAGTGACATGACATTGTTAGATCCACTGCCTTAGAACTGAGTGTCCAGTTCTTGGTGTAGAAGGATCAAGGCTTTCAAACTTTATTCTTTCAAAACTTTCTGGCACTTTCAGAGCAGTGTCTTTTGTTATTTTTCCTGGCACTCTTTAAAATTTGATTCTTTTTCTGTTTAATTATACATTTCCTTGCATTTGTTTGCTGCGGTTAATGGGCTTCTATACAATTTCTGGGCATAGATCTTTAAGAAACAGTTTTTTAAAATTGAAGTATAGTTGATTAACAATATTACATTAGTTTCAGGTGTACAGCAAGTGATTTAATTATACATATATATTCTTTTCCATTATAGGTCATTACAAGATACTGAATATAGTTCTCTGTGCTATACAGTAGGTCCCTGTTGTTTATGTATTTTATATATGTATGCATATGTTAATTTCAAACTCCTAATTTGTGCCCCCCCACCTCCTGCTTCAAGGAACAGTTTTGAACTTTGATGTTTCCGTATACACTTTTTTTTTCTTTTTTGGGAAGTAATCTTTATTTTATTTATTTATTTATATTTTTTAGAGCTTCCATTTTACTTTATTTTACTTTATAGTACTCTATCGGTTTTGGCATACAAGGCAGGTTTTGGCTGGTGGCAGGTATTTTTGTGACCCATTAACCTCATCTATAACTTCACGTTAAGATAAAAACTCTTAGATTGAACCATTGTTGTAAGGTTTTATTTTCTTGATTCTCTTTTAGTTTAAAAAACAATAAACAATGAAAAAATAATGAATGCCAACCTTAAAGGCACCCTTTAATTTCAATAAATGATGCATGAATTAAAATGTGCATTCATGAAGCAAGGTAACACCAAATAGTTAACACTCTGTTTTAAGCTTTAAACACAAGTTAATTTGCAAATGATCATTTAAGATGACAGCACTGAAGTCATGTAAGTTTTGTTTCTTTGTTGCAATCACAAGGGTGTCACTATTTATTTTGAATCTATCATTTAAATGCAGGGATGTGTATGTAATTCCACAGGCATTAGACAGACAGGGCCTGTGCCCAGAGTGAACTTAAACAATTCTGAACTGCTAGTCACTTACTCTTAAATGCATATAGTTGAGTTCATGTATCTTAGGGTTCTCTATATAACTGGGAGTTATTTACGTTAATTTCCATATAGAAATCAATGTGCATTTAAAATGTTAAGATGATAGATATGTATTAATTTGAAGTAATGGTAAAACCCAAAGTAATGGTAGCAATTGTTTAGAACCTAGACCAACAAAAGATTTTTAGGGTAAGAAGTGTTTTTATCATCAACATGTTTAGAGTTGCTGGCACATGATGATAAAATGCTCATAGACAATGCACTCTGCTTCTGCTTGCGTCTGAGGGTGGCTGGTTTTTCACAGGCAGGATGGCAGCTTGGAGAGCAGTGAGTGAGGAGAGGGTAGGGAGAAATGGGGTTGAAGGAACTGGGAGGAGCCAAGTACTGAGGGGTCTTGCAGGCCGTGGTGATGGAGTGTGGCTTTCATCTTAAGTGTAATACACTCTCATAGTACCAGATAGACATCCTTACCATAGAACAAGAACACGTAACCAGGAAATTACAGAATAGTGGGATGTCTTTCTCATCAGACCATAATCTCCTTCAGAACAATTTATTTCATGTATCTTTTCAATCCCTGCATGTTTTCTCGGTGCTCATGAGAAACTGAATATGCGGATACATCAGGCCAGGGATGAAAACTGAACTCTCACCCACCATGTGCAACATCCATCCCAGGAAACAAACCCATTATCCATAGTAACCAGTCAAGGAAGTCACACTGCTGTCCTTAGTAACCAGTTCAGGAAGCCAAACCATAACCCTTATAACCAAATGCTTAAGACTTGATTAATAACTGACGGTGAACTTAATTTTTGCCCCAGCTTTCAATCTAGGACCAATTGTAAAAAGCAAAATATGCCCCACCCCCAGCCAATAACCAAGGATGCCCTCTTTCTACATAGCCTGCCTCCAGCTTCCCTGTGCCTATGGATGGACCTGAAGGCTTCCTTTTTTCCACTATAAAGTTTTCCCTCTCCTCTGTTTGCCTTTGAGTCTTTGACTCCCTTGCTGGAGCAAGCTCTGAATAAGCTCTAAACAAGCTCCTTTCTTGTTCTGGTTTGGGTGGTCTTCATTTATTTCCACACTTGAACATGTTAGTTGTTCAATCACGTCTGACTCTTTGTGACCCCATGGACTGTAGCCCGCCAAGCTCCTCCGTCCATGGAACTCTCCAGGCAAGAATACTGGAGTTGGTAGCCATTCCCTTCTCCAAGGAATCTTCCTGACCCAGTGATTGAACCTGCATCTGGTGTCTCCTGCATTGGCAGGCAGATTCTTTACCACGGCATCACCTGAGAAGCCCAAAGAATGGGCTAAACATCCTTTAAATATAGTCATTGATTACTTTATTTCTTTTTAGATAAACTTCTTGTTCAGATCTGTCTTTCCTGGGTCATAGCTGTCTTTTTATGGGTTAGTTTTACACTTTCTGGGCTTTTGCTGGTGGCTCAGACAGTAAAGTGTCTGCCTGCAATGTGGGAGACACGGGTTCGATCCCTGGGTTGGGAAGATCCCCTGGAGAAGGAAATAGCAACCCACTCCAGTACTGTTGCCTGGAAAATCCCTTGGACAGAAGAGCCTGGTAGGCTACAGTCTATGGGGTCACAAAGAGTCAGACATGACTGAGCAACTTCACTTTCTTTCTTTCACACTCTTTTAAAAATCATAGTTCTGTAATATATTTTATTATATGATAGGATATACCCATGTAATTCTCATTTTTTCAAAACTTTTAGGGACATATTACTTTTATGAAAATTTTGATTGAAATATTGTATTTATAAGTACATTATAATTTATAAATATATATATATATATATATATATATATACTGTCTCTTATACACATCTAGATGTGTATAAGAGACAGGGAGGTAATTTAGAGGCGGTGGGCTCACCCCAGCCCCTGCGCTTTTCCGGAGGATCCAGAGAGGGCAGCCCAGACCTTTTCCCTTTTCTTACTCCTGACCTCTGCCACTTTGTCTTTCTGCCCTCGCTGTGATACATCCCGAGGGCAAATCACATCCTGTCACTCCCTTGCTTAAAACAGCTCCTTCCTTTCTTGAGCTTAAAGCAGACCCCTGAAAGTCCCTTGTCAATCAGGCCCTGACCATCCCAGGACCACCTTTGTGCCCGACAAACACCTGCCCACTTCTTACGCCCTGGCGGAGCTGCGTCCCGCCTCCAGCCCTGACTTCCTCCCACTTCCTTCTAGTTGAAGCTGCAGGGGCCCACTGGTGGTGGGTTCTACCCTTCTCCTCGGCCCCTCCGGCTCAGGTACTGCTCCCCAGAGGTCAGGGGTCAACCCCAGGCATCTCCTGCAGGCCTCTTACCTGCTGTGTTGAGGGAAATTGGACAGCACAGACCCTCACTCTGGGGTTCCCATGCTGGAGGCTGGACACAGGTAATGAACAAGCAACTGATAAACAGGACAGCGCAAGTGGGAAAGACAGGTATCACAGGATATCGCTTATAGGTGAAATCTTAAAAAAAAAGATACTTATTTACAGGACAAATAGATTCCTAGACACAGAGCATGAACTGATGGTTACGGAAGGGGAAAGGTGCAGGGGAGGGATAAACTAAGGATTTGAGAGTGACATATACACCACCCTGCTACAATAGCAGTAGTTTATATGTAGAACCTACTGTTTAGCACAGGGAACTATACTCAATTGCTTGTAATAACCTATATGGTAAAAAAATCTGCAAAAGATGCACACACACACACACACACACTCACGAGCTTTCCAGGTGGCTCCAATGGTAAAGAACCTGCCTACCGATAATGAGACATAAGAGGCACTGGTTTGATCCCTGGGTCGGGAAGATCCCCTGGAGGAGGGCATGGCAACTCCAGTATTCTTGCCTGGAGAATCCCATGGACAGGAGCCTGGCGGGCTACAGTCCATGGGGTCGCAAAGAGTTGGACACGACTGAAGTGACATGACCACACACACATATATGTATCTGAGTCCCTTTTCTGTATACCTGAAACTAATACAACATTGTAAATGAACTATACTTCAATAAAAATAATAAAAAAAAATTAAAAAAAAAGACTGGGAGACGTGTAGGGGAAGCAAGCGAAAGTGAGGCCCTCTGACCCTCTGAGAAGTGACAGCAACCCCCCCCTTCACCCCTGCCCCCTGCACTGAAAGATACAGAAGGCTTGTGCTCTAGGCAGGGAAAAGGATAGGTTCAGAGGCTCAGTGTTGGTCAAAGGCTTGATGTGTTGGAAGGCATCCAGAAGCAGAAGTGAGCCTGGTGCTTTGGACACAGAGGGGCTTGTTTTCAACACCCTGTATGTTCTGAATACCAAAATGATTTCGGCAATAATTCAGAACTGAAACAATAATAACAATGACCAGGAAATAAATGTAGACAGTGAAGGCATTTTCTTTCACTGAACTTTGTATATATATAATCATGCCAGAAAAAAGTTACAGTATAAAAAAGAAAAATATATGATAGACTAATACTATTAAGTTACACTAATGTGGAAAAACATTCCTACATATTGGTCTGTTGCAGCAGTGAATAATAACATTATGGTTTCTCATTTTGAGCCCTGACTCCTGCAAATTTGCCAATGGCTTTGCCAACTTTTTCATATATTCATATTCAGGATTCACTGCAGCCAGACTTGTCAGTCTGTCTTCACCCATACTTGGTTGAAGAAGACTTCCTTATTAATTTTAAAGAGTTTTTTTTTTTCACATGAAGCAATAAATATACAAATAGTTATGAAAATCTTAAACATGAGGATACTCTTGGCATAGATTTATAGAAATTCCCTAGTTAAAAATCAGTAAAATGTCATCACCGGAAAATTTGTCACAAATTTCTATTTTATTCAGTGGAAACTTTCAAAATATTTCTTCTTTTACAAAACTGGAAAGATGGTTGAATATGAGTGACATGACATTGTTAGATCCACTGCCTTAGAACTGAGTGTCCAGTTCTTGGTGTAGAAGGATCAAGGCTTTCAAACTTTATTCTTTCAAAACTTTCTGGCACTTTCAGAGCAGTGTCTTTTGTTATTTTTCCTGGCACTCTTTAAAATTTGATTCTTTTTCTGTTTAATTATACATTTCCTTGCATTTGTTTGCTGCGGTTAATGGGCTTCTATACAATTTCTGGGCATAGATCTTTAAGAAACAGTTTTTTAAAATTGAAGTATAGTTGATTAACAATATTACATTAGTTTCAGGTGTACAGCAAGTGATTTAATTATACATATATATTCTTTTCCATTATAGGTCATTACAAGATACTGAATATAGTTCTCTGTGCTATACAGTAGGTCCCTGTTGTTTATGTATTTTATATATGTATGCATATGTTAATTTCAAACTCCTAATTTGTGCCCCCCCACCTCCTGCTTCAAGGAACAGTTTTGAACTTTGATGTTTCCGTATACACTTTTTTTTTCTTTTTTGGGAAGTAATCTTTATTTTATTTATTTATTTATATTTTTTAGAGCTTCCATTTTACTTTATTTTACTTTATAGTACTCTATCGGTTTTGGCATACAAGGCAGGTTTTGGCTGGTGGCAGGTATTTTTGTGACCCATTAACCTCATCTATAACTTCACGTTAAGATAAAAACTCTTAGATTGAACCATTGTTGTAAGGTTTTATTTTCTTGATTCTCTTTTAGTTTAAAAAACAATAAACAATGAAAAAATCATGAATGCCAACCTTAAAGGCACCCTTTAATTTCAATAAATGATGCATGAATTAAAATGTGCATTCATGAAGCAAGGTAACACCAAATAGTTAACACTCTGTTTTAAGCTTTAAACACAAGTTAATTTGCAAATGATCATTTAAGATGACAGCACTGAAGTCATGTAAGTTTTGTTTCTTTGTTGCAATCACAAGGGTGTCACTATTTATTTTGAATCTATCATTTAAATGCAGGGATGTGTATGTAATTCCACAGGCATTAGACAGACAGGGCCTGTGCCCAGAGTGAACTTAAACAATTCTGAACTGCTAGTCACTTACTCTTAAATGCATATAGTTGAGTTCATGTATCTTAGGGTTCTCTATATAACTGGGAGGTATTTACGTTAATTTCCATATAGAAATCAATGTGCATTTAAAATGTTAAGATGATAGATATGTATTAATTTGAAGTAATGGTAAAACCCAAAGTAATGGTAGCAATTGTTTAGAACCTAGACCAACAAAAGATTTTTAGGGTAAGAAGTGTTTTTATCATCAACATGTTTAGAGTTGCTGGCACATGATGATAAAATGCTCATAGACAATGCACTCTGCTTCTGCTTGCGTCTGAGGGTGGCTGGTTTTTCACAGGCAGGATGGCAGCTTGGAGAGCAGTGAGTGAGGAGAGGGTAGGGAGAAATGGGGTTGAAGGAACTGGGAGGAGCCAAGTACTGAGGGGTCTTGCAGGCCGTGGTGATGGAGTGTGGCTTTCATCTTAAGTGTAATACACTCTCATAGTACCAGATAGACATCCTTACCATAGAACAAGAACACGTAACCAGGAAATTACAGAATAGTGGGATGTCTTTCTCATCAGACCATAATCTCCTTCAGAACAATTTATTTCATGTATCTTTTCAATCCCTGCATGTTTTCTCGGTGCTCATGAGAAACTGAATATGCGGATACATCAGGCCAGGGATGAAAACTGAACTCTCACCCACCATGTGCAACATCCATCCCAGGAAACAAACCCATTATCCATAGTAACCAGTCAAGGAAGTCACACTGCTGTCCTTAGTAACCAGTTCAGGAAGCCAAACCATAACCCTTATAACCAAATGCTTAAGACTTGATTAATAACTGACGGTGAACTTAATTTTTGCCCCAGCTTTCAATCTAGGACCAATTGTAAAAAGCAAAATATGCCCCACCCCCAGCCAATAACCAAGGATGCCCTCTTTCTACATAGCCTGCCTCCAGCTTCCCTGTGCCTATGGATGGACCTGAAGGCTTCCTTTTTTCCACTATAAAGTTTTCCCTCTCCTCTGTTTGCCTTTGAGTCTTTGACTCCCTTGCTGGAGCAAGCTCTGAATAAGCTCTAAACAAGCTCCTTTCTTGTTCTGGTTTGGGTGGTCTTCATTTATTTCCACACTTGAACATGTTAGTTGTTCAATCACGTCTGACTCTTTGTGACCCCATGGACTGTAGCCCGCCAAGCTCCTCCGTCCATGGAACTCTCCAGGCAAGAATACTGGAGTTGGTAGCCATTCCCTTCTCCAAGGAATCTTCCTGACCCAGTGATTGAACCTGCATCTGGTGTCTCCTGCATTGGCAGGCAGATTCTTTACCACGGCATCACCTGAGAAGCCCAAAGAATGGGCTAAACATCCTTTAAATATAGTCATTGATTACTTTATTTCTTTTTAGATAAACTTCTTGTTCAGATCTGTCTTTCCTGGGTCATAGCTGTCTTTTTATGGGTTAGTTTTACACTTTCTGGGCTTTTGCTGGTGGCTCAGACAGTAAAGTGTCTGCCTGCAATGTGGGAGACACGGGTTCGATCCCTGGGTTGGGAAGATCCCCTGGAGAAGGAAATAGCAACCCACTCCAGTACTGTTGCCTGGAAAATCCCTTGGACAGAAGAGCCTGGTAGGCTACAGTCTATGGGGTCACAAAGAGTCAGACATGACTGAGCAACTTCACTTTCTTTCTTTCACACTCTTTTAAAAATCATAGTTCTGTAATATATTTTATTATATGATAGGATATACCCATGTAATTCTCATTTTTTCAAAACTTTTAGGGACATATTACTTTTATGAAAATTTTGATTGAAATATTGTATTTATAAGTACATTATAATTTATAAATAAATAAATATATATATATATATATATATATAAATATTTTTTATTTAGGCCATACTGTGACGTGACACTTTCAAGATCTTACTTCTCCAACCAGGGATTGAACCTGGGCCACAGCAGTGAACTCGCAGAGTCCTAACCACTGGATTGGCAGGGAACTCCCCATATCAGATTTTATATTGCTATTGTGGATGATGTTGTTTTGTCTCATTAATTATGGTTAGTTTTCAGTGATCATACAGATAAATAGAAAAGTGTATTTTCAAAATTCTGTATTTACCCTGTAACTGGCCACCAGATTGAGCTCTCTTAGTTGTTCTAATTTTTATTTTCAATTGATTCTCCTGGGTTTTCCAGGTCAACAAACATAAAGACCAAAAAAATGCCTTCACCTTTCCAATAGTCATGCACCGTGTATCTTGTCTTTTTCTTTTTGAATTGCTTAGAACAGGCAGACACTGTTGATGGTGATAAGGAGCATTCTTGTCCGACTACTAACCCGAGTGGCAATGCTGTTGGTTTTACACTGTCGTGTGTGACGCCGTCTATGATTTGAAGTAGATATTTTTGTGTCATTTTAAGATGCTTCTTTTCCAAATTTATTGAGCTTTCAGGAAGATATTCGGATTCATACCATGTCTTTCACGTTCCGTCAAGATGATTACTTGGTTTTTATTCTTTGACTTCCCAGTGAAAAGTTGAAAAAGTTGAGTTGAATTATAGTTAATGCATGATTCTAATGTTGAGGCATTTTTGCATTTTGGCAAGAAAACCTTGATCTTGTTGGATTTGAATTGCAGTATTTTAGTTAGGGGGTTTGCATCTGTATTCAATAAATGAGATTGGTTCATAGATTTCTCTTAGGACTTTTTGATGTGGACCTTTTTTAAAGGCTTTATTGAATTTGTTACAATATTGCTTCTGTTTTACGTTTTGTTTTTTTAGGCCCCCGGCATGTGGGATCTTAGCTTCCTGACCAGGGATTGAACCTGCACCCTCTGCATTAGAAAACAAAGAAGTCTTAACCATTGGACTTTCTGGGAAGTCGTTGGTTCATAGAGTTTTATTTTTTGTTCCATCTTTGGCAAGTTTTGGTGTCAAGATTATACTTGCTTTGAGCTATGAAGTGGGAAAATTCCTCAGTTTCTCTTTCCTGGGAAGCAACTCTAATGACAGGGGACTGTCTTTGCCTTCATGCTTGCAGTTGCCCATTAAACGTAATTCTTTGCATGCCCATGTGCTTAGTCACTCAGTTGTGTCCAACTCTTTGTGATGCCATGGACTGTAGCCTGCCAGACTCCTCTGCCTATGGGATTTCCCAGGCAAGAATACTGGATGGGTTGCCATTTCTTCCTCCAGGGGATTTTCCTGACCCAGGGATTGAACCTGCATCTCCTGTGTTGGGAGGCAGGTTCTTTACCACTGAGCCACCGGCTTTTTTTGCACTCAGTTCTTTGATAATTTTTTCCAGCTCTTCTAAGTTTATCCCTTCTCCCTTATTCTTATTCTTTTAAATTTCCAATCCTTCTTTCATTGAAAGTTTTGGTAATATATTTTCAAGAAATCTAGACATCTTACTGAGATGTTGAATACTTAAATTTGAGGGACATTCTACAATATACTTAGCTAGAATGCCTCAAGGTCATGACAAAGGAGGAAAGACAGAGTTGTCAAAGGCCAGAGGGACCGAAGAGATATGGTGGCTGCTGCCCTGTGCTCCCTTGCGTGGGATTCTAGCACAGAGAAAGGACTTGACTGGAAAAATGGGTGAAATCCAAGTAAAGTCTGGATTTTGTTAAAAAACTGTTGGTATGGAGTTGTCATAGCATCACCCCTATAGCAGTGATTCCTTTCCCTTTCTACTCTTAGACTTCCCTGGTGGCTCAGACGGTAAAGAGTCTGCCTACAATGTGGGAGACCCAGGTTTGATCCCTGGGTTGGGAAGATCCTTTGGAGAAGGAAATGGCAACCCACTCTAGTCCTCTTGCCTGGAAAATCCCATGGATGGAGGGGCCTGGGAGGCTACAGTCCGTGGGGTCACAAAGAGATGAGCAACTAAAACTACTTTTAATAACTGTTTGTTCTTTTAAAATGTTTTTCTTCATCAAATTTGACAGGGATTTTTTTTGTTTTCAGGAACTCATTCTTGAATTTATGTAGTAGTTTAAATTAAAAAGTTACATTGTCAACATTTTTAATTTTTGCTAAGCTTCTGTTATTACTTTCCAACTTACATAAGAGTTACAGACATAGTCTCAGGGGTTCTAACATAATTATCATTAATTGTTTAAATCTGTCCTATTTACTTTCTCTCTCGCTTTTATACATGTCAATTAGTATGCATACACTAATATTTAGTGTATATGTGAATTTTTAATAATATTTTTCTAAGTCATTTGAGAATAGATTGGAAACATTCTTTTTTATCCCTAAATACTTCAGTGTTATCCCTAAGAATGAGGGATGTTTAGAAATATAACCACAGTGCAGGAAAAATCAGGAAATTTAACACTGTTACGGTACTATTATCTAACCCACAATCAATACTCAAATTTAATTAGCCTCCAATTAACATAAATTAAAAAAAAATACTCAAATTTTGTCAGTTGTCCCAATACTTTCTTTTATGGTTGTTTTTTCCCCTCTGCAGAATCGAGACAAACTAGGATCAAGTATTATATTTTTGTTGTCAAGTCTTTAATCTTCTTCAGTCTGGAATTCAGCCTTTTGTTGTGTTTCTTGATCTTGACATTTTAAAAGAGCACAGGCCAGTTACTTCCCAGCACGTCTCTCTTTGGGGTTTGTCTTGTGGCTCCTCTCATATAGATGAGGGCTGTGCACTTTGGGCAGGAATGTCACACAAGTGATGGTGTACCCTTCTCAGTGTGTCTTTTTGTGAGGCACATGCTGTTGGTTGTTCCAGTATTGATGATGTTAACTTTGATCTCTCGATTAGGTGGTATCTATCTGGTTTCTCCTTTGTAAAGTTGCCATTTCCCACTTTGTAACAGACCACCTTACCTATCTCCTGTGAAAGCGGTATGCGGTATGCAGGTCAAGCAGGAACAGTTAGAACTGGGCAGGAAACAATGGACTGTTTCAAAACTGGGAAAGGAGTATGTCAAGGCTCTATATTGTCACACTGCTTCTTTAACTTATATGCAGAGTACATCATGAGAAATGCCAGGCTGGATGAATCACAAACTGGAATCAAGATTGCCAAGAGAAAAATATCAACGACCTCAGATACGCAGATGATACTACTCTAATAGCAGGAAGGAAAAAGGAACTAAAGAGCCTCTTGATAATGGTGAAAGAGGAGAATAAAAAAGCTGGCTTAAAACTCAACATTCAAAAAACTAAGATCATGGCATCTGGTCTCATCACTTCATGGCAAATAGATGGGGAAACAGTGGCAAATTTTCTTTTCTCAGACTCCAGAATCACTACAGATGGTGACTACAGCAATGAAATTAAAAGATGCTTGCTCCTTGGAAGAAAAGCTATTAAAAAGAGAGCCATCACTTTGCTGACAAAGGTCCGTATAGTCAAAACTATGGTCTTTCCAATAGTCATGTATGGATATGCGAGTTGGACAATAAAAAGGCTGAGCACTGAAGAAATGACCTTATGAACTGTGGTGCTGGAGAAGACTCTTGAAAGTTCCTTGGACAGCAAGATCAAACCAGTCAGTCCTAAAGGAAATCAACCCTGAATATTTATTGGAAGGACTAATGCTGAAGTGGAAACTCCAATACTTTGGCCGCCTGACATGAAGAACTGACTCATTTGAAAAGACCCTGATACTGGGAAGGATTGAAGGCGGGAGGAGAAGGAGACAACAGAGGATGAGATGGTTAGATAGCATCACTGACTCAATGGACATGAGTCTGAGTAAGCTCTGGGAGATGGTGAAGGACAGGGAAAGCCTGGATGCTGCAGTCCATGGGGTCGCAAAGAGTCGGACATGACTTAACTGAATAACAACGACACCAACTAATAAGACATTTGTGGGGAGATAACTATACAAACATTTACTTCCTCATCACATTTCTCCGACTTGTTTTGGTAGACACCGATGATTATCTAACTTCGTTATTCAGTCTATAGCATCTGAATTATGGTGTTGTACTGTACTGCTGCTGCTGCTAAGTCACTTCAGTCGTGTCCGACTCTGTGCGACTCCATAGATGGCAGCCCACCAGGCTCCTCCATCCCTGGGGTTCCGCAGGCAAGAACACTGGAGTGGGTTGCCATTTCCTTCTCCAGCTATACTATGAGGAAGAGTTTTTCTTTTCTTCTCTCCACCTTCTTAATTTAAAATTTACTTATTTATTTATATCATACGGACTCATGGACTTAATTTATTCAGTGCATTATAATCCAGTGCTGTCATTATGTGAAAATATATTTTGATGTTCATATTGCCCCGGATTTAGCAGTGGGGAGTCCCTTCCATCCAGTTCTTGTCCTCATGACTCTGAGTACTTCTTTACTTTCTGACACAGATGTTTCAGGTGTATCCTGCACTCTCTGTGCCCTGGCTCTGAACTCAGTTTTTTTTCCAAGGAGACTTATCTAAAACAAACAAACAAACTGTAAGCAAATACTGATCACTAGTTGGTAAGCCCCTAGTTAGTTTCCTTTCTGTGATGGCAATAAGTTAGAATTTTGAACCTTCCTTCTGTGAGTATCAGTTCAGTTCAGTCACTCAGTCATGTCAGACTCTTTGCTGCTGCTGCTAAGTCACTTCAGTCGTGTCCAACTCTGTGCGACCCCATAGACGACAGCCCACCAGGCTACTCCGTCCCTGGGATTCTCCAGGCAAGAACACTGGAGTGGGTTGCCATTTCCTTCTCCAATGCATGAAAGAGAAAAGTGAAAGGGAAGTCGCTCAGTCGTGTCTGACTCTTCGCGACCCCATGGACCGCAGCCTACCAGGCTCCTCTGTCCATGGGATTTTCCAGGCAAGAGTACTGGAGTGGAGTGCCATTGCCTTCTCCTTGCGACCCCATGAATCGCAGCACGCCAGGCCTCCCTGTCCATCACCAACTCCCGGAGTTCACCCAAACTCATGTGCATCGAATTGGTGATGCCATCCAGCCATTTCATCCTCTGTCGTCCCCTTCTCCTCCTGCCCCCAATCCCTCCCAGCATCAGGGTCTTTTCCAATGAGTTCTAGGGTTGAGCAAATGAATGCATATACTGAGGACAGTGAGTACCAAGTTTCTCATTCTTGGGGAGATATGAAAAGGAAGAGATTAGAAATGTACCCTATTGTGCTGGATTGAGATGGAAGGTAGAAGATGAACTCAAGATTTTTAATATCTATCTATCCATCTATAGATCTATGGATACAGAAATAAATAGTAATGCCTAGGTAATGTGTGTGTGTGTGTGTGTGCATGTAACCCCAGCTCTGTCTGCTGAGAGGAACTACATCCATTGACACACCAGTGGCAATAGCAAATCTAGTACTAAGATCTTGATTTTTAATTTTTAATCTCAATTAAATTTTTAAAAAGTTTATCCTTCTTTTGTGCATGTTATATTATAGGGGCATTTTGTAAATGCTATGTAGAATTTTTAAAACTGCATTCTGTATAGCAGCACTGTCCAGTGTAGAACTTTTTCTTTTCAGTTGTTGACTTGCCTTTAATAACATTATTTTTAAAGAAGAGTATGTGATTGAAAAAAAATCAGTGCCAATACATTTTTATTTTCTTAGAAGCTGGCCAAAAATATCATATAGTAAACAATGCTTTGGGTTTGTGATTAGATTTTATTTCCCTTCTGTGAAAAGATGTTTTTCAATATCTAAATATGTTTCAGAAAACTGAACATCCAACTAAAATAATCCAGTATGACTTTTTGCAGTGAAAGAAATGATATGTATCTGCATTATTTAATATCAGATCCACTAGATAAAGGGCTTCCCTGGTAGCTCAGCTGGTAAAGAATCCACCTGCAATGCAGGAGACCGTAGTTTGACTCCTGGGTAGGGAAGATTCCCTGGAGAAGGAATAGGCTACCCACTGCAGTATTCTTGGACTTCCTTGGTGGCTCAGATGGTAAAGAATCTGCCTGCAGGAGACCTGGGTTTGATCCCTGGGTTAGGAAGATCCCCTGGAGGAGAGCATGGCAACCCACTCCAGTAATCTTGCCTGGAGAATCTCATGGACAGAGGAGCCTGGAGGGCTACAGTCCATGCGATCACAAAGAGTTGGACACGACTGAGTGACCAAGGACAGCACAGCACCGCTAGATGCCTGTGATCCACTAGATCCATCAGATGGACGGCAGCAGCAGGGAGGCTGGGGAGCCTGCAGCTCCTGGGCGTCCTCCAACTCTGGGCTCCAGCCTTCCCCAGAACCCCCTCCCAGCGACTCCAGCAGGGCCTTTGCCTTGGACCCCCTCCCAGCGACTCCAGCAGGGCCTTTGCCTTGGACCCCCTTCCAGCGACTCCAGCAGAGCCTTTGCCCCAGCTCCCAGGTGGCACGTTGACTGGCACTCAGTGCCCAGTGAAGGTTTACTTGCTCAACAAGGACCAGGAGTGGGACATCCAGGATGCTGGGCATGCTGTCCAGCTATGTGGAGCACCTGAAAGACATGTCCCTGCTAGTCACGGCCTGACAAGACATGGGCCACAGGAGAAGAGAAAGGCAAACCACTTCAGTATTCTTGCCTTGAGAACCCCATGAATACAATGAAAAGGCAAAAATATATGACACTGGAAGATGAACCCCTCAGGTTGGTAAGTGTGTGAGAAACAGCTCCAGAAAGAATGAAGAGGCTGGGCTAAAGTGGAAATTGTGGGTGTGTCTGGTGGAAAGTAAAGTCTGTAAAGAACAACAGTGCATAGGAACCCAAAATGTTAGGTCCATGAATCAAGGTAAATTGGACATGGTCAAGCAGGAGATGGCAAGAGTGAACACTGACATTTTAGGAATCAGTGAACTAAAATGAACAGGAATGGGTGAATTTCATTCAGATAACCATTATATCTACTACTGTGGGCAAGAATCCTTTAAAAGAAATGGAGTAGCCTTCATAGTCAACAAAAGAGTCCAAAATGCAGCACTTGGGTGCAATCTCAAAAATGACAGAATGATCTCTGTTCATTTCCAAGGTAAACCATTCAATATCACAGTAATCCAAGTCTATGCCCCAACCACTAATGCCAAAGAAGCTGAAGTTGAATGGTTCTATGAAGACCTACAAGAGCTTCTAGTACTAACACCAAAAAAAAAAAAAAAAAAAAAAATGTCCTTTTCATCATAGGGGATTGGATGCAAAAGTAGGAAGTCAACAGATACTTGGAGTAATTGGCAAATTTGGCCTTGGAGTACAAAATGAAGCAGAGCGAAGCTAACAGAGTTTTGCCAAGAGAACACACTGGTCATAGCAAACTTCCTTTTCTAACAACACAAGACACATGGACATCACCAGATGGTCAATACTGAAATCAGGTTGACTATATTTTTTGCAGCTGAAGATGGAGAAACTCTATACAGTCAGCAAAAACAAGAGCTGAAGCTATCTGTGGCTCAGATCATGAGCTCCTTACTGCAAAATTCAGGCTCAAATTGAAGAAAGTAGGGGAAACCACTAGGTTATTCAGGTATGACCTAAATCAAATCCCTTACAATTATACAGTGGAGGTGATGAATAGATTCAACAGATTAGATCTGGTAGATAGAGTCCCTGAAGAACTATGGAGGGAATTTCTTAACACTGTACAGAAGGTGGCAACCAAAACCATCCCCAAGAAAAGCAAATGCAAAAAGGCAAAATGGTTGTCTGAGGAGGCCTTACAAATATGTGAGAAAAGAAGAGAAGCAAAAGGCAAAGGAGAAAAGGAAAGATAGACTCAACTGAATGGAGAATTCCAAAGAATAGCAAGGAGAGATAAGAAAGCCTTAAGTGAACGGTGCAAAGAAGTAGAAGAAAGCATTAGAGTGGGAAAGACTAGAGATCTCTTCTAGAAAATTGAAGATACCAAGAGAAAATTTCATTCAAAGATGGGCACAATAAAGGACAGAAAGGGTGTGTATCTAACAGAAGCATAAGAGATTGAGAAGCGGTGACAAGAATATACAGAAGAACTGTACAGAACAGGTCTTAATGATCCAGATACCCACAATGGTGTGATCACCCACCTAGAGCCAGAGTGTGATGTCAGGTGGGCCTTAGAAAGCACTACTATGAACAAAGCTACTGGAGGTGATGGAGTTCCAGCTGAACTATTCCAGACCCTAAAAAATGATGCTGTTAAAGTGCTGGACTCAACATGCCAGCAAATTTGGAAAACCCAGCAGTGGCCACAGGGCTGGAAAAGGTCAGTTTTCATTCCAATCACAAAGAAGGGCAATGCCAAAGACTATTCAAACTACTGTACAATTGCGCTCATTTCACATGCTAGCAATAGTATGCTTGAAATCCTTCAACTTAGGCTTCAGCAGTATAAAAACTGAGAAATTCTAGATGTACAAGCTGGAATTAGAAAGGGCAGGGGAACCAGAGATCAAATGACCAACGTCTGTTGGATCATAGAAAAAACAAAGGAATTCAAAAAAGACATCTACTTCTGCTTCATTGACTATGCTAAAGCCTTTGACTGTGTGGATCACAACAAACAGTGGAAAATTCTTAAAGAGATGGGAATACCAGACCACCTTACCTGTCTCCTGAGAAACCTGTATGCAGGACAAGAAGCAACAGTTAGAACTGCACATGGAACAATGGACTATGTTCCAAACTGGGAAAGGAGTACATCAAAGATGTATATTGTCATCTTGCTTATTTAACTTATATGTAGAGTACATAATCTGAAATACCAGGCTGGATGAAGCAAGAGCTGGAATCAAGATTTCTGGGAGAAATATCAGCAACCTCAGATATACACCCGATATCACTTTAATGACAGAAATCAAAGAGGAACTGAAGAGTTTCTGATGAAGGTGAAAGAGGAGAGTGAAAAAGTTGGCTTAAAGCTCAACATTCAAAAAACTAAGATCATGGCATCTAGTCCTATTACTTCACGCCAAATAGATGGGGAAAAAGTGGAAATAGTGGCAAATTTTCTTTTCTTGGGTTCCAAAATCACTATGGATGGTTACTGTAGCCATGAAATTAAAATGCTTGCTCCTTGGAAGAAAAGCTATGACAAACTTAGTGTATTAAAAAGCAGAGACATCACTTTGCTGACAAAGGTCCATATAGTCAAAGCTATGGTTTTTCTAGTAATCACTTAAAGTGAGAGTTGGACTATAAAGAAGGCTAAGCACCAAATAATTGATGCTTTGGAAGTGTGGTGTTGGAGAAGACTCTTGTGAGTTCCGTGGTCAACAAGGAGATCAAACCAGTCAATCCTAAAGGAAATCAAGCCTGAATATTCATTGGAAGGACTGATGCTGAAGCTGAAACTCCAATACTTTGGCCACCTGATGTGAAGAGCAGACTCATTAGAAAAGACCCTGATGCTGGGAAAGATTGAAGGCAGGAGGAGAAGGGGATGACAGAGGATGAGATGGTTGGATGACATCACTGACTCAATGGACATGAGTTTGAGCAAGCTCAGGGAGATAGTGAAGGACAAGGAAGCCTGGCATGCTGCACTGCATGAGGTCGCAAAGAATTGGGTACGACTTAGCAACTGAACAGCAAAATGCACAAAAGGAGGTTAGTAAGACTAAAGAACTGACTTTTCATTTTATTTAATTTTAATTAGTTAAAATTTAAATTTAAATAGCCGCTCGTGTTTTGTGGCTACCATATTACACCATATCTGGGTGTAAGATTTGACAGATGTGTGTGTATGTGTGTATCTTATTAGAAATATATATATAGATATATGCACATATTCAAGTTTACTAAATTATTAAAATCTGTTTTGTCCAAATATATTAGATCTTTGGATATATTAATTATGACATATTCAAGTTTATTAATAATATCAGTCAAATCCTCTACTTTCTTGCATATCTGGCAAAGAGAGAAAAATGTTCACACTGACCATTTGCTTCAATCTCTACCTTGTTAAATATTAATATTATCATCCCTGATTTTTGTTTGTGTTTGCATGGTAAGTCTTTGCCCATCACTTTATTTGGCATGTAGGAAGAGCTCAATATTTATTTGTTCAATGAATAAATGTTTAAATGAATTTTTAAAACTTTCTGGGACATTTTATTATAGGTGTGTTCCTTTATAATAGCACAAAGCTGGATATTGGTTTTGACCCATACTAAGTCTTTAAATAGAGAAATTTAACTCATTTACATTTTATGCTTAATTCCTTTCAGGGCTTTTTTCTCTTTATGTGAAATTAAAGCATTTCCTATGTAATTCTTTCTTGGTGAGGATCTTGTGGCCCTTTCACCTTGAAGACCTTCCATATTCATGGAGCCTAAAGAAGACATTTTCTTTTAAAGTTTTACTTCTCCATTCTTATTTCCCTTTGAACTACTTTTATATCTAGTTTAAGTGCCTTCTTTTTCTTCATTTGTCATTCATTAACTTTGAGTCCTGGTAATATTTCCTGAGCTGGTCTTTTAATTCTCCATTTGAAAATGAGTCAATCATATTTCTCACCCAAGAAGCAGTCTTTTCAGATTTTTCCAGTTCAGTTCAGTTCAGTCGCTCAGTCATGTCCGACTCTTTGCGACCCCATGAATTGCAGCACACCAGGCCTCCCTGTCCATCACCATCTCCCGGAGTTCACTCAGACTCATGTCCATCGAGTCCGTGATGCCATCCAGCCATCTCATCCTCAGTTGTCCCCTTCTCCTCCTGCCCCCAATCCCTCCCAGCATCAGAGTCTTTTCCAATGAGTCAACTCTTCTCATGAGGTGGCCAAAGTACTGGAGTTTCAGCTTTAGCATCATTCCTTCCAAAGAAATCCCAGGGTTG